>CM076574.1:864122638-864722638 GCA_034641835.2 Pinus albicaulis
TCATCTCAATTTGGGACACGTGATCTCACTCCAAACTCAACTTTCCTTGCTTGACGATGAATTCAACATCATATTCCTGAAGTAGTTGCCACCTGCAGACTTCCTCCCACAACATAGTCACATTCTGTAGGCATTCTAAAACCAAATGATCTGCAATCATGTTATAGTAGCATCCTAACAGAGGGCACTGATATTTTTGTAGTTCATAGGTCAGGGCCAACCCTTCCCTCGCCGTGGTAGCATAATGGCATTTCACACTAGAGATCGTCCGATTAGTATATGTGATTGTGTGGTCACTATCCCTGGTGCTAAGCTGCGTACTACCTACTTCATGGGCGATTCCTGAAGTAACCGTATGAATCCAACCGTAACACCCCCAATTTATGTGTTGAAATTTCAAAGTTAGACATTTGAAATTTAATCCTAAGGGGAGTGGACCCCAAAGGATGAATGAATTGTGAATGTAATTTAATATTCAATTTGAGGAATGAATAAAGTACTGGTATGCATGTTGACCAAAAATGAGATTTGAGATCACTTTCTAAATCCATGAGGATGGATAAGGCAACTATTCCCCACAATCCTTCAAAAATCCTTGGAAGGAATTAATGCTAATTTAGATTTTGAGGAAGAATCTAAATTTCCCCAATGATGAGGAAAGTAGTTGGGAAGAGGTAAAAAGCTGGAAAAGCTGAGGGAAAGCATAAAGCAGCTTTAAAGAATACCAAAAATGGGAAGCCTAGGCAAACAGGAAGAAAAGCATCCTGCTATTCTGGACGCAGAATTAGAAACAGGCTTTGGGGAACTATTAACTTAAATAAGCTGCTCCTAAATAGATCAGAGGTTGTTGATCTATGGTGGAGGTGGTCTCAGCTCGGGGGTGAGTTCTGGGAGAGAAATAGAACTCTACGGTTGGGAGGTTGGTCTACTGCATGTGTGGTATGTATTTAAACCTCCCATGGATTTTATTTTCTACAGTATGAATTGGCTACATATAATTAACTGCTCTATATTAGAAGTGTAGAGGTTGTATGCTGTGTGATGGTAGATAAGAAATTCAATTATAGTCAATTCTGGCCTATCAGTCTTTATTATGAGTAATGGTAATTATGGTAAGATGAATTTTATTTGTAACTTTAATCTGCTTCAATACATAAGAGAGGGACAGTAAGAATGGGTCCTTCAACCCAAATGGCAGAGAAAGGAGAAATTGTTGGAGTCTGTGGTGTTCTTACTTTTAACAGAAGTAAATAGCAGAAGCAAATCTTCTACCTTCTGTATGGTAGTAAGAACAATAGCCTGGGATAGTATCCACCAGAATGTCTAAACCCAACCTGGGTCTAAATCTGGCGATACTGCACCAAAGAAATGTCCCAGGGGGGAAGCAAGGAAAAGAAAAAAAAACTTAAGTAGTTATTAGAATGGAATACTCCAGATTCTCAGAAAACCAATGTTACTGTCTGTACAAATTTAGGATACTGAAACACCCTGAACAGATTTTCCGATGGAGATAAACTCAGTAAATTCATCATGGATACATTTAAAATATATTATGTTTGTGCAAATAAACATTTTTTATATACATGGAAGAGTATAGCAATCATATAAATTACTCTAAATCTTATTATTAAAGCTGTAAGGAAATCAGTGGAAAACTTATTCAGCTCAGAAATATAGTTCATACATGTACTGAAAGGCAGAAAGCATACACTTCAGGAGGGATGGGACTGTCATCTTAAATTCTGATTATATCTAAGATTTAGAGATTAGTATAACTAGTATTTATTTCGCAACAATAAAACATTATGGAATATCACATGCGAGAGTCATAACTCGTTGCCCATCAATATCAATCTATTATTCTGAATGCATGTAAATAAATTTATGACAACAATACGGAAGTAAACACATGAAGAGTCTTGGTAGGTATAAACAGAGACCTGACCTACAGTGTATAATTTTCAATACGGAAGTCACAAACACAAGCCTACAGTAGATAGTGAATACATCTACTCTGCAGACCTTCTCGAAATGCGATAAACCCGTATATTATATCAACAGAAGAAAACATTATAGAAATAAAACAAGTCTGAAATGAAAAATGATAAGTACATTAAGGCTTTTCACATATTCTATAACCATTATTCTGTATCAAAACGAAAAAAATATCATATGCCAAGCATTTAGTCAAAAACGCAGTGACTAGAATATACAACAGACATATATACATTTTAAATCCAGCGTCAATATTCCCTGTCCATAATTAAAATTTGCATCAGTTGTTGAAAGAGTCTCGGCATAAACGTCGAACAAAACTCCGCGGAACTTAAAACGCAACCGGTGTTAACCACAGTCCTTAATACGAATTATAAACAAAGTTATCCATGATATGTCTGAAATTAACGAAATCATCAGTCTATAAAGAGCCACGATGGCATCGTTCCATCACCAGGAACTCAAGAATCGACGTCTTGCCATCAAGCATTCATCGGGAAGCTATCTCAATAGGAGAATGCCACGAATACCGACCTGTATGAGCAGAAGTTCAAATCAGTACGTGAGGCAACGGTGCGAGAAACCCGTGTAGCTGAGGTTAAGGTATACACAGGGAACAAAGAACTTCACCTCAGCGAATAAGATCTGTCACCTGTACATACCCAAAAAAAGTATTAGAAAACCACGAGAATACGAAGGCAGTAAGAGTCAAACATGTATAGCAACTTCAAATATTGGGTACTGAGGTAAATGGTCAGGCCACACTACTAAATAACCCATAAATTGAAACCTACAGTCGATGGCATTTCAACCAATGATACAAACTTGGAGGCAACGAGGCGAAAAATCAATCATTAAGACTATTACCTGAACGCCAAGAGGGTTTGGAGCGAAAGCTCTCAGCGAAACGCTTCAGGCACCGAGATGAAGCCACGAACTGGAGACTAGTTTAGTTAGTTGAAAACAAACTTGTATGACTCGAGAAAACTCATAGCCACGGGAATAAACACCTGGTGACACAAATCGAACAGATTTGGTAATAAGAATTTCGATTTTTGTAAATGGCCATCAAATTAAATATAAAGACCCCAAACACACAATTTACCTGCCTGGAAGCTAGAGTTAACCACGATTCCAGCACTTCAGTCACCTGTGAGAGAAAACAACCTCAACAGGCCGAGCAATGGTGTAGGAGAACATAAGGGAAGAACCCTCTCTGCAAACAAACGTGACTCCTGCATCGATGTGCCAAACTATGGGATGGCAGCGTTACTCGTTCGGAACGAGAGAAAAGATCAGGGTTAAACCAGGGATAAAATAAATATCAACCGAAATCCAAGTCTATAAACCCTAAATCGCCATGCGCCATACACTTGTCCTCATCCCAACGACTGTCATGGGGATGAACAATTCGGCGGGATGGGCACAATTAAATTCAGAGGTAGGTAGAGTACTACGGCATCAGTTAATAAGCCATAGTCTCGAACAGTGAATGGCGTTGTTCAAATGAATAAGTCATGTGAAGTAAATTCGAGGTGGCACAGTCTTTGCCCAGGTGGTACTCCGGACTTAAATATCAAATATTGGACCAAATCAACGTACGCCGAGCACAATGATGCCCCTTGAAATCCCGAGCAGAGCTCAGAACGAAATATACGCAATTCATTATGGTTGCAGAATGAAATAACATCTATGTTAGATGTGGTTCAATAGTAGATGATTCGGTTAGGCATATTTAAATTTCCGTTAGACCCTTCGTTATATCCATATGTTATATATATAAACCCATCGTGTTGGATTAGGCATATACCAAATTTTTGCCACTACCATGATTAAGGCCCTACGTAAATCCTTTGATTTGTGCGTGGTATGGGAGGAGTGTCCTCAACGTGTATAAATCAAATTATATGTATATGTCATATGCACATCAATAAGGTTATGGAAATGGTGGTTATCATGTGTTGGAAGTTTGGTCATATGGCATATTTTATGGGGATATATATATATATTATATGTCCACACCCAAGTATATAATTGGGAAAGTCAATTTAACTTTAACATATGGATTTTAACTGGATTCGATGCATAAGTTTGATTAACACATTCTAGGATATAAACTGTTAATGTCAAAAAAAAAAAAATTGTGTTGTGGTAATAGAGGTACATTACAAATGGTATCGGAGCCCAAGTTATAAAACTGGGCTGTTATGATTGTGCTCACTGAATTCTGAATGTTATTTTTATGAATGAATATTGCAGAGATTGTTTTTTTTTCAATTTTACTGATCAATATTCTGAGTGTATACAGTGGTGCTAAAATGGCTAAAGGTGGAGAAATTTATGTGGATCTACGTGATGAGTTTGGTTCACTAGGTCCCAATGCCCCGGTAATGGCTATGTTGCACAGGTTGCAACGAGAATTGGCTGAACTAAGGAGCCAGAATGACATATTGTCATCAGCCAGTAAGGAGCAGGAAAAGCTCATTAGAGAACTAACTTCCCGGAATAGCCAAGAAGGCGAAGGTTCCGGAAAGAGGAAGATGTATGAATCTGATGAGGATGATGCTGCTAGACATCAATGCAAATAGAAAAGAGAATTGCAAGGGGAATTCCGAAAGATCAAACCTCCCTCCTATGATGGGGAGAAGGAGGAAGATGCTGAAGCTTGGTTGTTGAACATGATTAAGTATTTCCAAGTTTATGAATATGAGAGCAATCTGAAAGCCAGATTAGCTGTTTACCAGCTACAAGGTAAAGCTACCTTGTGGTGGGAGGAGACAAAAATGGTGCATGCCATTGATGAAAAGACAGTTACTTGGGAGGATTTCCAGGCTAAGTTCAAAAATCGTTATTTGAATGAGCGATATTATGATGATAAAGCAAAATAATTCCATGAACTTAGACTAGGACAGCTCACTATTGATGAGTTTGTTACTAAGTTTACAAACCTGTTGAGATATGTACCCTACATTAGGGAAGAAAAGGCAAAAGTACAAAGGTTTCTGAACTGTTTGCCTACAGTATACAAAGAGAAAATTGAGTTTGAAAACCCAAAGACAATGGACGAAGCTGTTAGAAAAGCGAGATTATGCTATCAACAGTTTAAAGGAAAGGCTGAACAAGGAAAAAGCTGGTTAAACAAGGGTGAGTTTAAAGGGAAAAGACAGAAACCAGCATATTTAAAGAATTTTGGCAGGGATCATCTGCGGAAAAAGTTTAATAAACCCAAAGAGAGCCAAACTACTCAATCCCAGGTGGCTTCAAAACAAATAGAGGGGGAAAATAAAAAGGAAGGGACAGTCAGAATGAAGGAACCCTTGAAATGTTGGGGTTGTGGAGAATCCCATATTTTGAGGGACTGTCCCCATAGAAACATTCATATGATCAGAAGAGAGCGGGAGGCGACAACAGTAAATGACATCGCCAGAAATATACAAACTATCAGTACAGCCTTGGAAAATTGGCAAGCAGAACATCAAGCAACCATGGTGGAAATGGAGGGTAAGATTTCTGACCTACATGTTACTGTTTTGATTGATCCAGGTGCTTCTTTGAGTTACATTAGTCCTAGAATTGTAGAAAAATGTAAAATCAAACCTGAAAAATTTCAGCAGTCATGGTTGGACAGCTGGCCACTGGGAATAAGAGAAAAGTAACACATAAATTGCCCAAAACAGCAATTCAATTAAATGGTTTTCCAATAGAAGTAAATCTGAACATACTGCCGTTAGGATCCTATGACTTGCTGATAGGAATGGATTGGCTGGAAAAGAGGAAAGCCCTGATGAATTGCTGGGATAAAACCCTGCATTGTGTGGATGAAGAAGGGAAACCTTTTACTCTAAAAGGAAAACCAAAATCCATTTCAGTAAGGCAAATATCAACCTTACAATTAAAACGAACAGCTAGAAAAGGATACCAAGTTTATGCAGTACATGTGGAAGAAGTAGAACAGAAAACTGGAGAAGACCTGTTGAAGGAGTTGCCGGTGGTAAGGGAATTTAAGGAAGTTTTTCCAGATGAGATTCCTCATCTTCCCCCTAAAGGAGAAATTGATTTTTCCATAGATTTGGTGCCAGGAGCAACACCTGTTTCCCGAGCCCCCTACAGAATGAGCCCTCCTGAACTTATAGAGCTAAAGATGCAATTGCAAGAATTACTAGATAAATGTTACATTAGACCAAGTGTGTCTCCTTGGGGAGCACCAGTCTTATTCGTGAAAAAGAAGGATGGAACTTTCAGGATGTGCATTGATTATCGTCAACTAAACAAGTTGACCATTAAAAATAGATATCCGCTCCCTAGAATTAATGATCTTTTTGACCAGGTGAGAGGGGCCTCAGTCTTTTCGAAGATTGACTTAAGAACTGGATATCACCAGCTCAGAATCAAGGAAGAAGACATCAGCAAAACAGCTTTTCGAACCCAGTATGGACACTACGAATTTGTAGTCTTACCATTTGGATTGACAAATGCCCCTGCCACATTTATGTGTCTGATGAACAGTGTGCTAAATAAGTATCTGGATAAATTTGTTCTTGTGTTCATAGATGATATCTTAGTCTACTCTAAAAATGAGGATGAACATCAAGAACACTTGAGAATAGTGTTGCAGACTTTGAAAGAAAACCAGTTATATGCCAAGTTCAGAAAATGTGAATTCTATAAAGATAAAATTCAGTATCTGGGGCATATTATCTCTGAAAAAGGCCTTGCAGTTGATCCTGAAAAGATAAAAGCCATTAAAGAATGGCCAGTCCCAACTGATGTTTCAGCAGTAAGGTCATTCATGGGGATGGCAGGCTATTATCGCAGATTTGTGGAGAGATTTTCTGCTATAGCACATCCCATCACCTCACTGCAGAGAAAGGGTGTTAAGTTCGTATGGACTGAAAAATGTCAAGTCAGTTTCGAACAATTAAAACAAAAACTTACATCAGCCCCTATACTGAAGATTGCAGATCCTGATAAGGAATTTGTGGTGTGTACTGATGCTTGCAGAGAGGGGTTGGGAGGAGTCTTGTTGCAAGAAAACTCAGTTATTGCCTATGAATCTCGAAAACTGAAAATACATGAACAGAATTATAGTGCCTATGATTTGGAATTTGCAGCTGTTATCCATGCTTTAAAAATGTGGCGGCACTATCTTCTGGGAAAAAAGTTTATCTTAATGACTGATCACATTAGTCTCAAATACTTCTTTTACCAAACTGATCTGAATGCAAGGCAAGCCAAATGGCTGTCCTTTTTAAGTGAATTTGATATGGACATCAAACATATCAAAGGGAAAGAGAATAAAGTTGCGGATGCATTAAGCAGGAATGCTTGCCAGAATGTAAATCGCCTTGGAAGTAGTGCACAAATCGAAGTAGAAGAATTGGTGAAAACCGCAGTAAATCAAGATCCAAATTATGAAACACTCTTGGTGAAACTGCAGAAAAAGGAGAAAACTGATTTCATTCAAGACCAAAAAGGGCTTCTATATTATAAAAACAGGTTGTATATTCCAAATGTAGAATCCTTAAAAAGAGAAATTTTGGATGAATATCATAAACAGCCATATGCAGGACATCCAGGATATCAGAAAATGTTAACAGCCCTGAAAAAGAAATTTTTCTGGCCAGGAATGAAGAAAGAGGTGGCAGAATATTTAAGTAAGTGCATGGAATGTCAACTGGTCAAAGTTGAACATCAACATCCAGCAGGTTTGTTAAACCCTTTGCCAATAGCAGAATGGAAATGGGACACAGTTTCCATGGACTTTATAACAGGGTTACCCAAAACCAAATATCAACATGATTATGTGATGGTAGTAGTAGACACTCTCACAAAAGCTGCCCACTTTATACCAGTAAAATCCACTTTTGGGACAGCTCAAGTAGCGAATGTGTTCCTGAAGGAGGTAGTAAGGCTTCATGGAGTTCCAAAAGTAATTTTATCAGACCGAGACGTTAAGTTTACAGCAACATTTTGGAAAGGATTGTTTGGAGGGATGGGTACTAAGTTGAATTTTAGTACTGCCTATCACCCTCAGAACGATGGGCAAACAGAAAGGACTAATCAAATTTTGGAGGATATGTTGAGAATGTATGTGATGGACAGACCATCAAAGTGGGAAGAGTATTTCCACTTAGCTGAATTTGCCTATAATAACAGCTACCAATCATCTATCAAAATGAGTTCGTTTGAGGCACTGTATGGAAGGAAGTGTCGTACTCCTTTGAGCTGGAGTCAACCAGAGGATAAAATAATGTTGGGACCTGATGCATTACAAGAGATGGAGAAAATTGTAAAACAGATACAAAGAAACATCAAGACGGCGCAAGATCGCCAGAAAAGCTATGCTGATAAGAAAAGAGTGCACCGAGAATTCAAAGTGGGAGATCATGTGTATTTGCGTATTAAACCCAAAAAGAGCACACTTTATGCTGGAATTTGTGCCAAATTGGCTCCTAGATATTGTGGTCCTTTTGAAGTCTTAGAAAGGGTGGGACCAGTGGCATACAAACTGGCCTTACCACCCCATGTTAGAGTTCATGATGTGTTTCATGTTTCATTATTAAAAAGATATGTGCATGATGCTTCTCACATAGTTGATTGGAATGTTGTACAGGTGGAACCAGAAGGGGAATTTTTGCCAGAACCGCTTCAAATATTGGAGCCGGAAGAAATTGAATTGCGAAACAGAACAGTAGCCAGAGTAAAAGTGCGGTGGAAGCACTTTACTGCTGAAGAAGCTACTTGGGAAAGAGAAGCTGAAATGATGGAGAGATATCCATTTTTGTTTAAGAAATGAACTCTAGTAGTTAAATAACAACACCGAGGACGGTGTTTATTTTTAGAGGGGGAATATGTAACACCCCCAATTTATGTGTTGAAATTTCAAAGTTAGACATTTGAACTTTAATCCTAAGGGGAGTGGACCCCAAAGGATGAATGAATTATGAATGTAAATTAATATTCAATTTAAGGAAATGAATAAAGTACTGGTATGCATGTTGACCAAAAATGAGATTTGAGATCACTTGCTAAATCCATGAGGATGGATAAGGCAACTATTCCCCACAATCCTTCAAAAATCCTTGGAAGGAATTAATGCTAATTTAGATTTTGAGGAAGAATCTAAATTTCCCCAATGATGAGGAAAGTAGTTGGGAAGAGGTAAAAAGTTGGAAAAGCTGAGGGAAAGCATAAAGCAGCTTTAAAGAATCCCAAAAATGGGAAGCCTAGGCAAACAGGAAGAAAAGCATCCTGCTATTCTGGACGCAGAATTAGAAACAGGCTTTGGGGAACTATTAGCTTAAATAAGCTGCTCCTAAACATATCAAGGGGTTGTTGATCTGTGGTGGAGGTGGTCTCAGCTTGGGGGTGAGTTCTGGGAGAGAAATAGAACTCTAAGGTTGGGAGGTTGGTCTACTGCATGAGCGATATGTGTTTAAACCACCTATGGATTTTATTTTCTACAGTATGAATTGGCTACATATAATTAACTATTCTATATTAGAAGTGTAGAGGTTGTATGATGTGTAAGGGTAGATAAGAGATGTAAATTAAAAATCAATTCCGGCTAGTAGTCTTTGTTATGAGTAAGGATAATCATGGTAATATGAATCTTATTTGTAACTTTAATCTGCTTCAATAAATAAGAGAGGAACAGTAGGAATGGGCTTTTCAACCCATATGACAGAGAAAGGAGAATTATAGGAATCTGTTGTGTTCTTCCTTTTAACAGAAGTAACTGGCAGAAGCAAATCTTCTACCTTCTGTATGGTAGCAAGAACAAGAGCCTGGGATAGTATCCATCAGAATGTCTAAACCCAATGTAGGTCTAAATCTGGAGATACTGTACCAAAGAAATATCCCAGGGGGATTCAAGAATCATAATTATAAGCACTTAAGTAATTATTAGGATGGAACACTCCAGATTCTCAGAAAAATAATTATAGAAGCAAACCAATGTCACTGTTTGTACAAACTAGTGCTACTGAAACATCCTGAACAGATTCTCCAATGGAGGTACCTTCAGAAAATTCATCATGGTTATATTTAAATTAAATCATGGCTGTATAAATAAACATTTTGTATATACATGAAAGAGTGTAGCAATCGTATAAATTCCTCTAAATCTTATTATTAAAGCTGTAAAGAAAACAGTAGAAAACTTATTCAGCTCAGAAATATAGTTTATGCATGTACTGTAAGGCAGAAAGCATACACTCCAGGAGGTACGGGCTATCATTTTGAATTCTGATTATATCTGAAATTTAGAGATTAGTATGACTAGTATTTATTTCGTAACCATAAATCATTATGGAATATCACATGCAAGAGTCATAACTCGCTGCCCATCAACCTCAATATATTATTCTAATGCGTGTAAATAAATTTCCTGGTAACAGTACCGAAGGAAACACAAGAAAAGAATGGGTAGTATAAACAGACCCGACCTCCATAAGTGAACAACTTTCGTATATGGAAATCACAAAACAAAGCTTCCCCAAGAGATAGGAATACATTCACTTTGCATCTTCTCGGGGAAATGTGATAAACTCGTATATCATATCAACAAGAAAAACATCATAGAAATAAAAACAAGTCCGAAATGAAAACGATAAGGGTTTTCACATATCCTATTACCATTGCTCCCAGACAAAAACGAAACAAATATTATATGAAGGGCATTCAGTCAACAACGTGCCAAGAATATAAAAATGCATATATATATTTTAAACCCGGTGTCATTCACCGTCCATAATTAAAATTTGGTACAGCTTGTTGAAATAGTCTCAAGATAAACGTCGAGGCAAAATTTAGCGTAAATGTAAAACGTACCGGGTGAAAACCACAGTCCTTAATACTAAATTTAAACAAAGTTACTCATGATCCGTCTAGAATTAATGAAAAACATCAGTCTATAAAGAGCCACGATGGCATCGTTCCATCACAAGGAACTCTAGAATCAACGCCTTGCCACCAAGCGTTTGTCGGGATGATATCGCAATAGGAGAATGGCATGACTACCGACCTGTAGGAGCAGAAGTTCAAATCAGTACGCAAGGCAAAGTTGCGAGAAACCCGCGTAGCTGAGGTTAAGGTAGATACAGGGAACAAGGAACTTCACCTCAGCGAATACGATCTGCCACCTGCACATACCCAAAAGAAGTATTAGAAACCACGAGAACATGGAGGCAGTAAGAATCAAAACATGAATAGCAATTTCAAATATTGGGTACTGAGGTAATATAGTCAAGCCACGCTACTGTATAAACCATAAATCGAAACCTACAGTTGATGGCATTTCAACCAATGCTACCAACTCGAAATCGATGCGGTGAAAAATCAATCATTAAGAATTTTTACCTGAACGCTGAGAGGGTTTGGAGCAAAAGCTCTCAGCGAAACGCTTCAGGCGCTGAGATGAGGCCACGACTTTGAGACTATTTTCGTTAGCTGAAAACAAACTAACATGGCTCGAGAAACCTCATATCCCTGGGAATAAACACCTGGTGACACAAATCGAACAGATTGGGTAAAAAGAGTTTCGATCTTTGTAAGTGGCCATCGAATTAAAGAGAAAAAACCCAAATACACAGTTTACCTGCCTGGGAGCTCGATGAAATCCCGATTTCATTAATTCCATCGCTCGGGCGAGAGAACGACCTCGACCGGTTGAGCAATGGCGAAAGAGAACAGAAGGGAAGAACCCTACCTGCCACCAAACGCGACCCCTGTATCTATGTGCCAAACGGCTGGATGGCAGAGGTACTCGTTCGAAGCGAGAGAAAAGAGCAGGGTAAACCAAGGATAAAATAAATATCAACCGAGATTCAAATCTGTAAACCCTAAATCGCCAAGAGCCATACACTTGTCCTCATCATAACTACTGCCATGGGGATGAACAACTCGGTGGGATGGGCACAAATAAATGCAGAGGTAGGTAGAGTACCTATGGCATCAGTTAAGAAGCCGTAGTCTCGAACAGAAATGGTGTCGTTCAAACGAATAGGCCATGTGAAATAGATCCGAGGTGGCACAGTTTTTGCCAGGTGCTACTCCAGATATAAATATCCCATATCGGACCAAATCATCGTACGCCCGGCGCAATGATGTTCTTAGAAACCTCGAGCAGAGCTCAGCACGAAATATACGCAATGCATTATGGTTGCAGAATGATATAACATCTGTATTAAGTATGGTTCAATAATCGATGATGTGATTCAAAAATAGATGATGGTTAATTGTTTAATAAATCTGTGTTTAAATTTCCGTTAAACCTTTCATTATATCCATAGGTTATATATAAATAAACCCATCATGTTGGATTTAGCATATACCAAAGGTTTGACAATACCACGAGAAACATGGGCCTACGTAACCGCTTGATTTGTTAGTGGTATGGGAGGAGTATCCTCAACGTGTAGCAATCATATTATATGTATATGTCATATGCATAAAGGATAAGTCATGAAAGGGGTGGTTACCATGTGTTTAAAGTTGGTCTTATGGGTGTTATTTGTGGGGATATATATATATATATATATATATATATATATATATATATATATATATATATATATATATATATATATATATATATATATATATATATATATATATATATATATATGTATGTATGTATGTATGTATATATATATGTGTGTGTGTGTCCACACCCAAGTATGGAATTTGGGGAAAGTCAATTTAACTTTAATATAAGAATTTTAACTGGATTCGATGCATAGGTTGGATTAACACAGTCTAGGATATAAACTGTGAATGTCAAAAAAAAAAAAAAAAATTGTATTATGGTAAGTGGTGATAGAGGTACATTACAAATGGTATCAGAGCCCAAGTTATAAAAACTGGGCTGTTATGATTGTGCTCACTGAATTCTGAATGTTATTTTTATAAATGAATATTGCAGAGATTGTTTTTTTTTCAATATTACTGATCAATATTCTGAGTGTATACAGTGGTTCTAAAATGGCTGAAGGTGGAGAAATTTATGTGGATCTGCGTGATGAGTTTGGTTCACCAGATCCCAATGCCCCGGTAATGGCTATGTTGCACAGGGTGCAACGAGAATTGGCTGAATTAAAAGAGCCAAAATGACATACTATCATCAGCCAGTAAGGAGCAAGAAAAGCTCATCAGAGAACTCACTTCCCGGAACAGCCAAGAAGGCGAAGGTTCCGGAAAGAGGAAGATAGATGAATCTGATGATGATGATGATGCTAGACATCAATCTAAACATAAAAGAGAATTGCAGGGGGAATTCATAAAGATTAAACCTCCCTCCTATGATGGGGAGAAGGAGGAAGATGCTGAAGCTTGGTTGCTGAACATGATTAAGTATTTCCAAGTTTATGAGTATGAGAGCAATCTGAAAGCCAGATTAGTTGTTTACCAGCTACAAGGTAAAGCTACCTTGTGGTGGGAAGAGACAAAAATGGTGCATGCCATTGATGAAAAGACAGTTACTTGGGAGGATTTCCAGGCTAAGTTCAAAAATCGTTATTTGAATGAGCGATATTATGATGATAAAGCAAAAGAATTCCATGAACTTAGACTTGGAGAACTCACTATTGATGAGTTTGTGACTAAGTTTACAAACCTGTTGAGATATGTACCCTACATTAAGGAAGAAAAGGCAAAAGTACAAAGGTTCCTGAACTGTTTGCCTATGGTATACAAAGAGAAAATTGAGTTTGACAACCCAAAGACAATGGACGAAGCTGTTAGAAAAGCGAGACTATGCTATCAGCAGTTTAAAGGAAAGGCTGAACCAGGAAAAAGCTGGTTAAACAAGGGGGAGTTTAAGGGAAAAAGACAGAAACCAGCATATTTAAAGAATTTTGGCAGAGATCATCTGCGGGAAAAGTTTAATAAACCCAGAGAGAGTCAAACTGCTCAATCCCAGGTGGCTTCAAAACAAATAGAAGGGGAAAATAAAAAGGAAGGGACAGTCAGAATGAAGGAACCCTTGAAATGTTAGGGCTGTGGAGAATCCCATCTGTTGAGGGACTGCCCCCATAGAAACATTCATATGATCAGAAGAGAGCAGGAAGCGACAACAGTAAATGACATAGCCAGAAATATACCAACTATCAGTGCAGCCTTGGAAAATCGGCAGGCAGAACATCAAGCAACCATGGTGGAAATGGAGGGTAAGATTTATGACCTACCTATTACTGTTTTGATTGATCCAGGTTCTTCTTTAAGTTACATTAGTCCTGGAGTTGTAGAAAAATGTAAAATCAAACCTGAAAAATTTCAGCAGTCATGGTTGGTACAACTGGCCACTGGGACTAAGAGAAAAGTAACCCATAAATTGCCCAAAACAGCCATTCAATTAAATGGTTTTTCAACAGAAGTAACTCTGAACATACTGCCATTAGGATCCTATGACTTGCTGATAGGAATGGATTGGCTGGAAAAGAAGAAAGCTCTGATGAATTGCTGGGATAAAACCCTGCATTGTGTAGATGAAGAAGGGAAACCTTTTACTCTAAAAGGAAAACCAAAATCCATCTTAGTAAGACAAATATCAGCCTTACAATTAAAACGAACAGCTAGAAAAGGATACCAAGTTTATGCAGTACATGTGGAAGAAGTAGAACAGAAAACTGGAGAAGACTTGTTGAAGGAGTTGCCGGTGGTAAGGGAATTTAAGGAAGTTTTTCCAGATGAGATTCCTCATCTTCCCCCTAAAGGAGAAATTGATTTTTCCATAGATTTGGTGCCAGGAGCAACACCTGTTTCCCGAGCCCCCTACAGAATGAGCCCTCCTGAACTTATAGAGCTGAAGATGCAATTGCAAGAATTACTAGATAAATGTTACATTAGACCAAGTGTGTCTCCTTGGGGAGCACCAGTCTTATTCGTGAAAAAGAAGGATGGAACTTTCAGGATGTGCATTGATTATCGTCAACTAAACAAGTTGACCATTAAAAATAGATATCCGCTCCCTAGAATTAATGATCTTTTTGACCAGGTGAGAGGGGCCTCAGTCTTTTCGAAGATTGACTTAAGAACTGGATATCACCAGCTCAGAATCAAGGAAGAAGACATCAGCAAAACAGCTTTTCGAACCCAGTATGGACACTACGAATTTGTAGTCTTACCATTTGGATTGACAAATGCCCCTGCCACATTTATGTGTCTGATGAACAGTGTGCTAAATAAGTATCTGGATAAATTTGTTCTTGTGTTCATAGATGATATCTTAGTCTACTCTAAAAATGAGGATGAACATCAAGAACACTTGAGAATAGTGTTGCAGACTTTGAAAGAAAACCAGTTATATGCCAAGTTCAGCAAATGTGAATTCTATAAAGATAAAATTCAGTATCTGGGGCATATTATCTCTGAAAAAGGCCTTGCAGTTGATCCTGAAAAGATAAAAGCCATTAAAGAATGGCCAGTCCCAACTGGTGTTCCAGCAGTAAGGTCATTCATGGGGATGGCAGGCTATTATCGCAGATTTGTGGAGAGGTTTTCTGCTATAGCACATCCCATCACCTCACTGCAGAGAAAGGGTGTTAAGTTCGTATGGACTGAAAAATGTCAAGTCAGTTTCGAACAATTAAAACAAAAACTTACATCAGCCCCTATACTGAAGATTGCAGATCCTGATAAGGAATTTGTGGTGTGTACTGATGCTTGCAGAGAGGGGTTGGGAGGAGTCTTGTTGCAAGAAAACTCAGTTATTGCCTATGAATCTCGAAAACTGAAAATACATGAACAGAATTATAGTGCCTATGATTTGGAATTTGCAGCTGTTATCCATGCTTTAAAAATGTGGCGGCACTATCTTCTGGGAAAAAAGTTTATCTTAATGACTGATCACATTAGTCTCAAATACTTCTTTTACCAAACTGATCTGAATGCAAGGCAAGCCAAATGGCTGTCCTTTTTAAGTGAATTTGATATGGACATCAAACATATCAAAGGGAAAGAGAATAAAGTTGCGGATGCATTAAGCAGGAATGCTTGCCAGAATGTAAATCGCCTTGGAAGTAGTGCACAAATCGAAGTAGAAGAATTGGTGAAAACCGCAGTAAATCGAGATCCAAATTATGAAACACTCTTGGTGAAACTGCAGAAAAAGGAGAAAACTGATTTCACTCAAGACCAAAAAGGGCTTCTATATTATAAAAACAGGTTGTATATTCCAAATGTAGAATCCTTAAAAAGAGAAATTTTGGATGAATATCATAAACAGCCATATGCAGGACATCCAGGATATCAGAAAATGTTAACAGCCCTGAAAAAGAAATTGTTCTGGCCAGGAATGAAGAAAGAGGTGGCAGAATATTTAAGTAAGTGCATGGAATGTCAACTGGTCAAAGTTGAACATCAACATCCAGCAAGTTTGTTAAACCCTTTGCCAATAGCAGAATGGAAATGGGACACAGTTTCCATGGACTTTATAACAGGGTTACCCAAAACCAAATATCAACATGATTCTGTGATGGTAGTAGTAGACACTCTCACAAAAGCTGCCCACTTTATACCAGTAAAATCCACTTTTGGGACAGCTCAAGTAGCGAATGTGTTCCTGAAGGAGGTAGTAAGGCTTCATGGAGTTCCAAAAGTAATTTTATCAGACCGAGACGTTAAGTTTACAGCAACATTTTGGAAAGGATTGTTTGGAGGGATGGGTAATAAGTTGAATTTTAGTACTGCCTATCACCCTCAGACCGATGGGAAAACAGAAAGGACTAATCAAATTTTGGAGGATATGTTGAGAATGTATGTGATGGACAGACCATCAAAGTGGGAAGAGTATTTGCACTTAGCTGAATTTGCCTATAATAACAGCTACCAATCCTCTATCAAAATGAGTTCGTTTGAGGCACTGTATGGAAGGAAGTGTCGTACTCCTTTGAGCTGGAGTCAACCAGAGGATAAAATAATGTTGGGACCTGATGCATTACAAGAGATGGAGAAAATTTTAAAACAGATACAAAGAAACATCAAGATGGCGCAAGATCGCCAGAAAAGCTATGCTGATAAGAAAAGAGTGCATCGAGAATTCAAAGTGGGAGATCATGTGTATCTGCGTATTAAACCCAAAAAGAGCACACTTTATGCTGGAAGTTGTGCCAAATTGGCTCCTAGATACTGTGGTCCTTTTGAAGTCTTAGAAAGGGTGGGACCAGTGGCTTACAAACTGGCCTTACCACCCCATGTTAGAGTTCATGATGTGTTTCATGTTTCATTATTAAAAATATATGTGCATGATGCTTCTCACATAGTTGATTGGAATGTTGTACAGGGGGAACCAGAAGGGGAATTTCTGCTAGAACCGCTTCAAATATTGGAGCGGGAAGAAATTGAATTGCGAAACAGAACATTAGCCAGAGTAAAAGTGCAGTGGAAGCACTTTACTGCTGAAGAAGCTACTTGGGAAAGAGAAGCTGAAATGATGGAGAGATATCCATTTTTGTTTAAGAAATGAACTCTAGTAGTTAAATAACAACACCGAGGACGGTGTTTATTTTTAGAGGGGGAATATGTAACACCCCCAATTTATGTGTTGAAATTTCAAAGTTAGACATTTGAACTTAATCCTAAGGGGAGTGGACCCCAAAGGATGAGTGGATTTTGAATGTAAGTTATTATTCAATTTGAGAAAATGAATAAAGTACTGGTATGCATGTTGACCAAAAATGAGATTTGAGATCACTTGCTAAATCCATGAGGATGGATAAGGCAACTATTCCCCACAATCCTTCAAAAATCCTTGAAAGGAATTAATGCTAATTTAGATTTTGAGGAAGAATCTAAATTTCCCCAATGATGAGGAAAGTAGTTGGGAAGAGGTAAAGAAAGCTGGAAAAGCTGAGGGAAAGCATAAAGAAGCTTTAAAGAATCCCAAAAATGGGAAGCCTAGGCAAACAGGAAGAAAAGCATCCTGCTATTCTGGATGCAGAATTAGAAACAGGCTTTGGGGAACTATTAGCTTAAATAAGCTGCTCCAAAACAGATCAAGGTTTTGTTGATCTGTGGTGGAGGTGGTCTTAGCTTGGGGGTGAGTTCTGGGAGAGAAATAGAACTCTACGGTTGGGATGTTGGTCTACTGCATGAGTGGTATGTGTTTAAACCACCTATTGATTATATTTTCTACAGTATGAATTGGCTACATATAATTAACTGTTCTATATTAGAAGTGTAGAGGTTGTATGCTGTGTAAGGGTAGATAAGAGATATAAATTAAAATCAATTCTGGCTAGTAGTCTTTATTATGAGTAAGGATAATCATGGTAGTATGAATCTTATTTGTAACTTTAATCTGCTTCAATAAATTAGAGAGGAACAGTAGGAATGGGCTTTTCAACCCATAGGACAGAGAAAGGAGGAATTATAGGAATCTGTTGTGTTCTTGCTTTTAACAGAAGTAACTGGCAGAAGCCAATCTTCTACCTTCTGTATGGTAGCAAGAACAAGAGTCTGGGATAGTATCCACCAGAATGTCTAAACCCAATCTGGATCTAAATCTGGAGATACTGTACCAAAGAAATATCCCAGGGGGATTCAAGAATCATAATTATAAACACTTAAGTAATTATTAGAATGGAACACTCCAGATTCTCAGAAAAATAATTATAGAAGAAAACCAATGTCACTGTTTGTACAAACTAGTGCTACTGAAACATCTTGAACAGATTCTCCAATGGAGGTACCTTCAGAAAACTCATCATGGTTATATTTAAATTAGATCATGGCTGTATAAATAAACATTTTGTATATACATGAAAGAGTATAGCAATCATATAAATTCCTCTAAATCTTATTATTAAAGCTGTAAAGAAAACAGTAGAAAACTTATTCAGCTCAGAAATATAGTTTATGCATGTACTGTAAGGCAGAAAGCACACACTCCAGGAGGTATGGGCTATCATTTTGAATTCTGATTATATCTGAGATTTAGAGATTAGTATGACTAGTATTTATTTCGTAACCATAAATCATTATGGAATATCACATGCAAGAGTCATAACTCGCTGCCCATCAACCTCAATACATTATTCTAATGTGTGTAAATAAATTTCTGGTAACAATACTGAAGGAAACACAGGAAGAGAATGGGTAGGTATAAACAGAGACCTGACCTACAGTGAACAACTTTCGATATGGAAATCACAAAAACAGGCCTACAGTAGATAGGGAATACATCTACTTTGCAGACCTTCTGGAAATGTGATAAACTCGTATATCATATCAACAGAAGAAAACATCATAGAAATAAAACAAGTCTGAAATGAAAAACGATAAGGGTTTTCACATATCCTATTACCATTGCTCGGTATCAAAAACGAAACAAATATTATATGCGAAGCATTCAGTCAACAACGCAGTGCCTAGAATATAAAACAGGCATATATATATTTTAAACCCGGTGTCAATATTCACTGTCCATAATTAAAATTTGCAGCAGTTGTTGAAATAGTCTTGGCATAAACGTCGAGCAAAATTTAGCGTAACTTAAAACGCAGCCGGTGAAAAACCACAGTCCTTAATACTAAATTTAAACAAAGTTACTCATGATCCGTCTAGAATTAATGAAAAACATCAGTCTATAAAGAGCCACGATGGCATCGTTCCATCACAAGGAACTCTAGAATCAACGCCTTGCCACCAAGCGTTTGTCGGGATGATAGCGCAATAGGAGAATGGCATGACTACCGACCTGTAGGAGCAGAAGTTCAAATCAGTACGCAAGGCAACGTTGCGAGAAACCCGCGTAGCTGAGGTTAAGGTAGATACAGGGAACAAGGAACTTCACCTCAGCGAATACGATCTGCCACCTGCACATACCCAAAAGAAGTATTAGAAACCACGAGAACATGGAGGCAGTAAGAATCAAAACATGAATAGCAATTTCCAATATTGGGTACTGAGGTAATATTGTCAAGCCATGCTACTGTATAAACCATAAATCGAAACCTACAGTTGATGGCATTTCAACCAATGCTACCAACTCAAAATCGATGCGGTGAAAAATCAATCATTAAGAATTTTTACCTGAACGCCGAGAGGGTTTGGAGCGAAAGCTCTCAGCGAAACGCTTCAGGCGCTGAGATGAGGCCACGACTTTGAGACTATTTTCGTTAGCTGAAAACAAACTAACATGGCTCGAGAAACCTCATATCCCTCGGAATAAACACTTGGTGACACAAATCTAACAGATTGGGTAAAAAGAGTTTCGATCTTTGTAAGTGGCCATCAAATTAAAGAGAAAAAACCCAAATACACAGTTTACCTGCCTGGGAGCTCGATGAAATCCCGATTTCATTACTTCCATCGCTCGGGAGAGAGAACGACCTCGACCGGCTGAGCAATGGCGAAAGAGAACATAAGGGAAGAACCCTACCTGCCACCAAACGCGACCCCTGTATCTATGTGCCAAACGGCTGGATGGCAGAGGTACTCGTTCGAAGCGAGAGAAAAGAGCAGGGTAAACCAGGGATAAAATAAATATCAACCGAGATTCAAATCTGTAAACCCTAAATCGCCAAGAGCCATACACTTGTCCTCATCATAACTAATGCCATGGGGATGAACAACTCGGTGGGATGGGCACAAATAAATGCAGAGGTAGGTAGAGTACCTACGGCATCAGTTAAGAAGCCGTAGTCTCGAACAGAAATGGCGTCGTTCAAACGAATAGGCCATGTGAAATAGATCCAAGGTGGCACAGTTTTTGCCAGGTGCTACTCCAGACATAAATATCCCAGATCGGACCAAATCATCGTACGCCCAGCGCAATGATGTTCTTAGAAACCTCGAGCAGAGCTCAGCACGAAATATACGCAATGCATTATGGTTGCAGAATGATATAACATCTGTATTAATTATGGTTCGATAATCGATGATGTGATTCAAAAATAGATGATGGTTAATTGTTTAATAAATCTGTGTTTAAATTTCCGTTAAACCTTTCATTATATCCATAGGTTATATATAAATAAACCCATCATGTTGGATTTAGCATATACCAAAGGTTTGACAATACCACGATTAAGGCCTACGTAAATCAGTTGATTTGCGCGTGGTATGGGAGGAGTATCCTCAACGTGTATAAATCATATTATATGTATATGTCATATGCATGTCGATAAGTCATGAAAATGGTGGTTACCATGTGTCGAAAGTTGGTCTTATGGCATATTTTGTGGGGATATAAATATATATATATATATATATATATATATATATATCTGTGTGTGTGTGTGTGTGTGTGTGTGTGTGTGTGTGTCCACACCCAAGTATGGAATTTGGGGAAAGTCAATTTAACTTTAATATAAGAATTTTAACTGGATTCGATGCATAGGTTGGATTAACACAGTCTAGGATATAAACTGTGAATGTCAAAAAAAAAAAAAAAAAATGTATTATGGTAAGTGGTGATAGAGGTACATTACAGAATGAGTGTGTCGACCACAGTGCTTACATGGATGAAGATCAAAACAGTGATCTTTCATATGGCCAACTCGATCACAGTGTTGGCATTTTACAATCTGTTGTGGAAGTAGAACAGGATCTGGAACAGCTACAGGTGAACTGTCATATAGAAATCCGGCACTCTGAAATATGATGGGCTTTGTCTAGTCTGGAATATGAAAGGACACATCCTTGTCATATCCAAGACCAGTTCGGTGCTTGTTATGGACAAGCTCTTCCCAAGGTCTGATATTGGGCTTGAGAAGTGCAGGTTGAACTGCTGCATCTGCATGTAAATTTGCTCTAGTACAAGGAATTGAATGTGGATCAACTGGAACTTTATCTTCTTTCTTCTGATGAGAGTCCTTCACAATATTTTGAATAGAAATAGGTTCAGAATGGTGACTCTTTTGCTGAAGTTCGTCTTGTTGGAGCTGAGATTCCAACTGCAAAAACTCAATCTTCTCATGTGCATCTAGCAAACAACTTTGAATGTTACAAAGAGCATTCTTGCTCATTTTTATCATGTCATCAACATTTGAATGAATGAGGTTACTCAACAACTCTAATGCCCCATTGATTTTAGCCATTTCAACAACTTAGGCTCAACAAATGAAAAGGGTGTCGGCTTCAACCGAAAATGCACCCGTTTACAATGTGATGCAACTTAATTTCAATAAATACAAATGACTCTAAATAATTTCCAACTATGGAAATCTCAAAGTACAAAGTCTGCTCCTCAAATGATGGAGGGAAATCAACAATTTTTCAACAACTCAAGTACTGATTGCAACTATGAAGAAGCAATGTCTACTCACAATACAATGTCAATGTAATACAATATTTCTGAAAAATATGTGCAGCTGAAAACACTTATGCAAGAGGCCTTTAAGGCAACTGAATTTTCCTTCAAAGAGCTGTTTTCAATGATGGCAAACTTGTCTTCAAATGTCAATTTCTTCAGAAAATCACCCTCACAAATCATAAAATGTCAAATCTGCAATTTTGTCTATGTATTTAATCCATCTGCTCCTCATATGCCATTTTCTCTTTTTCTGTTGTTCATGTCTCCCTTTTTCCTCTCTCTCTGCTGTTTTTTTTTTTTTAATTAATTAAAAATTAATTAAAAAAATGAGTTAATTAAAAATGGAGGGAATATAAATGTGGAGGGAAATTTATGAGGGGGGAAGATTATGAAAAATTTTAAAAAAATGTGTGGGGAAGAGAATTAAAGGAGATGGGGAATTTAAAATGGGATGGGATTGTTTTTTTTTTATTTATTATTATTTTTATTTTATTTTTTGAATTATTTTAAAAGAAATTAAAAAATTGAAAAGATATGGAGGGGGGGAAATTTTAATAGGGGGAAGGGATTTAATGTAAAGGGAGGGGGCGGATTTAAAATTCAAATTTTAAAAATAAAATGAATTAAGTCGAATTTTAACAATTAAATGGGGGGTGGTATTAAAAAAGATTTAAAAAAAAGAAACTTTAGGGAGAAGTGAGGGCCGTGGGTGGGAAAGGCCGAGCGGCCAAGCGACGGAGGGGAGGGTGTGCAGGTGAGGGAGGGTGTGCAGGTGAGGGCATAAGCGAGTGGGGGGAGTGATCTGTAGTGGAGAGGGGCCAGCGTAGATAGGCTGCGTAGGAATGGGGCGAGGGATAATACAGGGGCGGCGGGTTGAGTTGTGAGGGGGAGGGGCCGTAGGTTTAGATTGAAGTGCTGTGAGTGGGGTATGTCGGTAGAGTGGGAGTGCAGGGTTGAGAGGGAGCATAAGCAGAAGGGAGCGGAGTGTGAGAGCAGAAGGGAGTTGGTAAGTGGAGCGGTGGGATAGCAGGGGGTGAGGTGGGAGAATAGAGCAGAGCGCAGGTGTAGGTGTAATGTGTGGGCGGTCGTGGAGAGGAGAAATTCAGTGATGGGAAGGGTAGAGGAGATATGCCATGGGGAGTTGACAGTTTGGGGGTAGCATCCGTAGGTGTGGGGTTAGTGCTGTGAGTAGAGCGAGTGGTGAGAGGGGTAGGTGGAGTGAATAAAGAGGGGCGGGGTCTGTAGCGTAGAGGGGGCCCGTGAGCGCAGGTGAGGAAGAGAGTCTGGTGTCGTGTGAGTTAAAAGGGGCGGGTTAGTATGAGGGTGTGGCTGGGGAATCGATAGGGGAGCGGGAGTGTACAGGTGAAGGGGCCGCGGGGTGTAGAGTTGTGAGGGGAGTTGCAGAGAGGGCCGAAGGCCAAAATTTTTTTGTTTGTATTTTTATTTTTTTATTTTTTATTTTTTATTTTTTAAATTAATAGCAAAGAGCAGGAAATTATCATTAAAACAACAGTAGAATTTCCAGATATTGCAGAGAAAACTCAGAAATTTTTTTCTAGTAGTCCAGCAGCAGAAAATGGACTATAATAATGCAGAATTCTTCAAATGTATAGCAGAATAAATCCAGCAGCAGCAAAAAGTGCAGAAATGAGGGCAACTTCAGAATTTTAGTCTTCAAAACAGCAGATTTTTTCAAATATACAGCAATCTACTCCATTGCAGAATTTAATAGTATTCAGAAACCCATAAACTTGAAAAGATTTTTCAACGAAAAACTCAGAAATCTTTCTAGGAAAAACCCAGAATTTTCCAGAAACTCATTTTAAACACTTTTCCAGCAACTCCAAAATGGTGCAGAAGTTAAAATGCAGAGATTTTTCAATGGAAAAATAAGCAGTGAGAAAGCCTTCAGATGCACAAGGCTGCGTTTCCAAACCAATTTCTGAATGCTGCCAAGGATTTTGAATGCTGCTCCTTCTCAAAACCAATGCTGCTCTTCTTCAAAACACCTTTCCGAATCCAGCTAAATGTCTGCTGCAAAAACTCTCTAAATTCTGCAAAAAATATCAGAATTTTGCAGATATGCACAGGCCATAAACACAAATGGCTCACTCAATTTGGAGCAGGGCCAGCAATCGCCCGCTCTGATACCATGTTAAACACCATGTTAAAGTACACACATGGTGTATGAGAAAGATGAACACACACACAAGAGACTCAACAGACAGTGAAGGATAAGCGTGAGGCTTTCTTATTTTTCCATTATACATGATGTACATTTATAATACAATGGTGAGACTCTTGGTTTCACATTCCAAGGTCACTTGGACTCCATTGTGACTTTTCGCATTCCACACCTACCCATGTAGGATTAGGTGTTCCAAAAATAACAAAGAAGAATCTAGAAATGTGTAAAATTGACAAGAGATGAAAAAGGAGAAAGTGGAAGTGTAGGGTGAGTTCCGGAAAATCACACCTCCTACTTTCGATGGAGAGGCCGAAGAGGTGGCTGAAGCATGGCAAATTAACATGAAAAAGTATTTTCAATTTTATGGATATAGTAGCAACCTCAAAGCTTGCTTGGCTATCTATCAACTGAGGGATAAAGCTACCTTTTGGTGGGAGAAAGTAAATAATGTTCGAAGTATTGAATACTAGAATGTGACCTGGGACAAGTTCTAGAAATACTTCAAGGGTAAGTACCTAACGGAGTGTTTCTATGATGAAAAATCTCGAGAATTCCAAGATTTGAGATTGGGATATTTGACAATGGATGAATTCACAACTAAGTTCACATCATTGTTAATATACATAACTTACCTGAGAGATGAGAAGGCTAATGTTCAATGATTTATGAGCAGTCTACATGCCCACATGAAGGAAAGAATCGAATTCAAAATCCTGAAGACTATGGACGAAGTGATTCAAAAAGCATGAATGTGTTATCAGTAGTCCAAGGAAAAAGGGTAAGCAGGTAGAAATTGGCCGCCAAAGAAAGGATAGAAAAATAATTCAAATTTTAAGAATACTAGGTCTGGAAATTTTAAAAATACTGCAATAAATTCAACAAGTAGGCAATATGGGAGAAATCAGCAGAAAAAAAAATGGCCAATAGAGGACCGACCCATAGAAGCCTACAATAAACCAGAACATGGGTAGACTCAGCAAACCCCTTTAAAATGATGGGGATGCGGTGAGGCACATTATTACAAGAATTTTCCTCATCATGGGAGAAGCAAAACAACAACCAACCTACAAGAGGATTCTATAGTGGGGGATGTTGCTTGAAATACAAGAATTAATGCAGCTCTTGAAGACTCACAAGCAGACTACCATTCGACCATGATAGAACTTGAAGGTAAGCTATTTTCACAAACAATTTCTATTTTGGTTGAACCTGGTACCATTTTAAGCTATGTAAACACCTGGCTAGTAGAAAAGTGTAACTTGCAAAGCCATAAATTTAAGAACCTTTGGCTATTACAACTGGCCACTAGGGTAAAGACAAGGGTTAGTGATAAGGTTTCGAATTGTTCTTTGGAAGTTGGAAATCAACAGTTAAAGATATAATTAAATATCTTACTTTTGGGTTCCTATGACATACTACTGGGTATGGACTGGCGAGAAGGACATTAGTCTCTAGTAGACTATAAAGATAAGATTATTTACATCATAGATGAATATGGGACATGCCAGGAGTAGCAAATAATCAATAAAATAATGCAATTAGATCTTATCACATCACCCCAGTTGGGTAAATGCATTAGAAAAGGATGTCATATTTATGCTATCCAAGTGGGATTCACTAATTCTAAGGATAAGACTCCAATGTTGGAAAATATACTAGTGGTATAGGACTTTATGGCTATATTTCCAGAAATAATACTAAGAATACCTCCAAAAATAGATATCAATTTCACTATCAAATTAATTCCTAGTACCACACCAGTGTCACTAGCACCATATTGGATGAGTGTACCCGAGTTAAAAGAATTAAAAATGCAATTACAAGAATTGATGGATAAGGGCTATATTCGACCAATTGTATCCCATTGGGGAGCACTAGTGTTGTTCATAAAGAAAAAGGATGGAACCATGTGAATGTGCATGGATTATAGGCAGCTCAATAAATTGACAGTTAAGAATAAATACATGTTGCCATTTATAGATGATCTTTTCAATCAAGTTAAGGGATCGACTATATTTTCAAAGTTATATTTAAGGTATGGTTACCACCAGATTTGAATTAAAGATGAAGATATCTACAAAACACCCTTACGAACTCGATACAGGCATTATAATTTCGTGGCTTTTCCATTTGGATTAACCAATGCACCAGCAAAGTTCATGAGCCTAATGCATGGCATATTTCATCCTTTTTTGGACAAGTTTCTTCTGATATTTGTTGACGACATATTAACTTATTCCAGAACCATGCCAGATCATAAGGAACACTTACGAAAAGTGATGGAAATTTTGGGGAAACATCAGTTGTATGCCAATTTCAGAAAATGTGATTTCTTCAAAGAGAAAAAACAGTATTAATGCCATGTCATTTCCACTGAGGCATAATAAAGACTATCATGGAATGGAGGGTGCCCACATAGCAGATATACGTTCTTTTATGGGATCGATCAGATATTACAGGCACTTCATCGAAGGATTCTAAAAAATTGCCTTTCCTATTACATCTCTGCAATGAAAGTGGAAGATTTTTAAATGGAATAGGGAATGTAAAACTAGTTTTGAATTGTTAAAGTAGTTGCTGAATACTGCCCCTCTTTTGAGAGTAGTTGACCCAAACAAGGAATTTTAGGTATGCACGGATGCGTGCAAGGAAGGAGTAGGAGAAATACTATCTCAAGATGGAAGTGTCATTGCATATGTGTCATTAAAGCTAAAATATCATGAACAACGCTATTCTACTTATGATCTAGAGTTGACAGCAATAGCGCTTGCCCTCAAGGTATGGAGACACTACTTATTGGGAAAAAGGTTTGTGCTAAAAACATATCACAATAGCCTGACCAAATACTTTAAACAAGATGATTCAGATGCTCGCCAGGCAAGGTGGAATGCATTCCTAAGAAAAAATTATTTTGATATCCAAAATTTTAAGGGAAAAGAAAATTGTGTTGCCGATGCTTTAAGTAGAAAACTGCATTGCATGTATGAAATCTACTTTAATCAAGTAGAATTCAAATTCCAGGATCAAATAAAAGAAGCAGTCGAGAAGGATCCTAAATAACAATTTTTATGGCAACAAGTAAATGAAGCATAAAAATAGGAAAAGCTATCAGATTATGAGATTAACAATGATCGGATTTAAATTTTTAGAGGAAAGATATACACCCTGAATCGGATGAGTTTGAAAGAGTTGATCTTGGATGAATATAATCACAGTACTTATTCTGGACACCCAGGTTACCAAAAAATGCTGACAACAATCAAGAAAATTTATTTTTGGCCTAGTATGCGGAATAATATTGTTGAATACTTAACCAAGTGTCTGGAATTCCAACAGGTTTAGGTGGAACATAAACATCCTGCAGGATTGTTGTAGCCCATACCTGTACCTGAATGGAAATGGGAGGTTATATAATTGTATTTTATTATTGGTCTACCGAGATCGAAGAGGCATATTGATTCTATAATGGTGTTTGTAGATAGAATGAGCAAGGAAAATCACTTTATTCCAGTACATTCCAACTACAAAACGGTGTAGATTGCAGATATTTTCATGAGGAAAATATTTAGGTTGCATGGTATTCCTAAAACAGTCATTTCAGATCGAGATGTAAAGTTCACTTCAGCCTTTTGGAAGGCAATGTTTACCAGATTTGGCACACAGATCAACTTTAGCACCACATATCGTCCATAGATGGACGAACAAAAGGAGCGAGTGAATCAAATCCTATAAGACATGTTGCGCATGTACGTATGCAACCCACAAAGTGGGAAGATTATCTACATCTAGTGGAATTCGCATATAATAATATATATCAAGAGTCTCAGAAAATGAGTCCCTTTGAAGCCTTATATGAGAGACAATGTCGAACTCCCATTAACTGGATCAGTCCAAAAACCAAATTAATGCTTGGCCCGGAGATGTTGGCGGAGATGGAACGAGAAGTAAAGAAGATTCGATAGAATCTAAAAGCTTCCCAAGATCGATAGAAGGTTTACGTGGACAAAAAGAGAACCCATCGGGAGTTTGAAGTGGGTGATCATGTGTATGTGAGAATCAGGCCCAAGAAAATCACCTTAAACTGGACTTCGTGTGCCAAATTGGCTCCCAGGTTCTTATGGACCTTTCCAAATGTTGGAAAGAGTAGGACCAGTAGCCTATCAATTGGAATTGCCCAATCACATACGATTGCACAATGTGTTTCATGTATCAATACTGAAACTATATGTGCATAATACGAGACATGTAATACATTAATAAAACATTTAGGTAGCAATAAGATTGAGTACCAAATATCCAAAAGAGATGAATTTTATGTTAATTAACTTAAGACTTTACTGATTTCAGGTCGAACCAGAGAGCGAATTTATGGTAGAACATCAACTTATTCTCGAAAAGAGAGAAACCATGCTCCGAAGTCAAGCCATCACTCAAGTCAAAGTGAAATGGAAGAAATTTGACCTAGAGGAAGCTACATGGGAAGATGGGGGATTTGTGCATGAGGCATGCCCAAAACTATTTGCTAATATGGAATAAAACACTAAGGACAGTGTTTACTTCCAAGGAGGGAAGATGTACCAAAAGGATTTAATCCTTAAACTATTTATTTTTCTTTTAAAAATGGATTATTCATTTAATTCTAAATGATATTAACAAGTAAATTCAATCTATTAATGAACACGATTTTATTTCTTTTCTTTGAATAAAGAATTATTTGTAGAACGTTTTCCATAAAAACTGATGATAAAGAATTTCAAGATTCCAGAGTAGTTAGGAAAAGGTAGTTAAATACAATTGACTTTTCCTCTGAGGATAATTGGGAGATCCCAGTGAGGAAAATGGGTTCTGTGAATTTAGAGGAGCAACAGGAGGCTTGATGGTGAGAGTAAATCAAGAGCTCTTTGGAACCAGTGGAAACTTTGCAACTTGAATCTAGAAAGGAAGACTGGACTGAGGGTTTTGAGGTCTATTCCAGAAAACACAATTATCTAATTCCTACTCTGGTGCGGAGCGTGGAGGGAGTTGAGGACGTAATTTCCTCTCTCAAGATGGGGAGGCTATCATTTGGAGGTTAAAGTGAGATAAGTAACTTAACAAAGTGTTAAGAAATATTTTGAATCTCACTATGTTTTTTATGCGTTATTTAATAATGTGAATCTTACTGTGATTTCTAGTTATATAAATAGTTATTTCTGTAACTAATGAAATTGAAAACAATAGGAACTGTATCAATATGCTTCTTTCTTAAAAATATTTACATAAAGGTATTTAGTAGGAAAAATGGAATACATGTATATATCAATATATATTTATATACTAATGCGGCTTGTTAAGACAAATTTATTTTGGTACTTCCCTTTAAATGTATTAATAGGGTAAAACATAACTATGTTGGTGTAGAAAGCCAAGAAATTAAATAGAAGAAATATATGTGAAATTCATAATTGTATTGCAGAGGAGAGCGTTACTCTGTCTAGAGTAGGGACCCCTGACTGAACAAATTATCTCCTCTCAAGCTTAAACTCTATACTCGGACTAGGGTTATAGAGAGTAACCCACAATTATGATGGTCTGGACATCAACCTTACACAGTAAACCGAAACAGTATATTTACCAAGAAAGTAAAATATTGAATACAACTATGTACTTTAAATAAATATTAGCCCGTGATAGTATTTTTATTGAGATATAAATGTATCTACATGAAAGAGTAATTTTGTGGAAATAAAGATATATACAAAACATTCAGGTCTCCAATTTAAAAGAATACAAGAGTATTTCTTACACTAAAAGAGAACAAAAGAACTGCATACATGAAATAAAATTGGGATAAGTCATAGTAGAAAATCCCCAGTAGGAAATATAGTCTACCAACATGTAGAACAAGTAAAGATACTTTGTTGGTGCACTGAGAAGGTAGGAATAACAACCATTGTGAAACTACTAAAATTCTAAGTAAAGAATTATGCATAAACTACAATAAAATATATAAACCGACTTGAAAATATCTCTGTGATGAAAGACTTCTCCACTGAACCATTAACATGAAATAAATGGAATTTCCAAGCCAAAACTAACATTACGAACTCAAAACTGGAAGGAAACACCAGAATGCAACCAAAGAACATTTTCATGAAGGAAAAACTCATGAGTAATGATAAATTATATATAAAATCCATCTCTAAGAATGTATAATATCATTTACATCGAATTTGAACAAAAAGATGAATCAGAGCCTTCAAGCTTTAGCGAAAAGTCTATAAAAACTTAGGGTTTAAATCCCAGAAATAAGAAGGGTTTCATTTAATTTTAAAAAAAAAAATAGAAACATGTGGTACCTATACACCAACGAAGTGAGGAAGTCACACATTAAGGATAGAATCGCATGAAGAACAATGCCATGCAAGTAAAAGGTGCAACGTCACAAATTACCTGCAAAGACAACAGTAGAATTTTTTAATGATTGGGTTTATAGTATCAAACCTCGGGGTAGTAACTAAGAAATATTAAATATCAACCCAAGCGAAGTTTCAAGGACTTACCTTGGTATGGTAAGTGAAAAATTTGGTGTCGTAACCTGAAACAGGAAGGAGAAACGAGAATAGTCAAAACCCTCATCCTAGTAATTTCTAAAGCTATAAATGAAAAAATATAACAATAGTACGATGGACTCACCTGTGTGATTGTGTTAGAGATGTAAGCTTGAAACTCCAGCAATGAGAGGTTTAAAACCTTCTCCATGTATCTCCATTTTGATGAACCGCAAGCTCATCAACTAGACGAAGCAAACCATTAGTTGGAACTCATACAAACATTAATACAAGAAAGTAGAAGTCGGGGATCTATGTGCACAGTTCAAACCCCAGTTAATTAACAAGAAATCTTGTGGAATGAATGAAGGACCATAGTTGTACATTACATAATACCAAACGAATAAATACACCATTCAAATGTACCTGTAGTATATCCAAGAGAGTGGACAATTCGTTAAACCCATATAGAACATTTGGACTAGATCAATGCAAAAAAATGGTGGCATTGAAGCTACATAACAGTAGAGCTTGAGCTAGAAATTTGCAAAGTGAAAATGAGGAAAATTGTTAGGGTTGAGGTGAGGTCGATTATCCTAACCCCAAACCAAAACATTCCTCCACCGTTGATCTCATCACAATAGATCTAACGGTGCTAGAGATTTCAAATGTCAAACCAAATCAATTGCAGAGTGGCACAAAATCTCAGGTTAGAGATAACCTTCATACCTTAGGATTTAATCACATAAATAATCATAATGAAGGCAAAGGAATGTCATTAAACCTATATTGTTAATCAACTGAAAATGCAAATGAAATCATGGATTAGTGGTTGACAGGTCATAGCTGTCAGATCATATGCGCTTCGATTCTATATTGAGCTATAGAAAACAACATATGGTAAGTCTAATAAATTGCACCATTAATTTATATGTGAATTCCAATATTTATTAGTATTTGGTGAGCATGGTTAAGATTTATCACGTGGAGATAAGACTTCTTAATTATGTATGTTGTATATATAGTTCATTGCCACAAAAGAAATTTCCTACATAGTGGGTTTTAATTGAAAGTGAATCAATGAATAGTAAATAGGGATAAAAACAAATTAATTTTTTCTCTTATGAATGTCACACAATTGTAAATTTCAATTGTGTATTATGCATAATCTAAGTACCCAATATATATATATATATATATATATATATATATATATATAAGGTCATAGTCTACCAATTTGGTGTATGAGACCCCTTGTTTGTGGGACAAGGGACCCACCTTCGTGATTTAGATCCACATGTTATATATATGCTTTTGCATTTAAAATAAATTAACTAAAAATTTAATTTCCACTGCAATTAGAAATTTCATGTTGAATATAATAAAAAATAGTTTTTATTTAAAATGTATTAATTTATTGGGATAAAGTAAAATTTTTATGATAAATATACAAATTTATCTATTTTTTTAAATTATTTAAATCATGTCAAAAGGAAAGAAAATGTTATTATTGTGTATTATTATATTGAGTAATTTTTTACAATTTATTATAAAAACATTATTGTCATATCAATTCTACTAATTTTAGATAACATTGTATTACAAAAATAAAATTACATTAAAACAATTACAAAATTATTTTTAAAAATATTACAATTAAATTTGAAAATAAATTTAGATTTATGTCAATTTAGATTTACATCTTTTTATTTATATTTAGAAAGCTAAATTTATTGTGACCACTGGTTTATTTGTTAACTGTTGGTTAAGTTATTTGTTAAGACTCTAAAACATTTCTTGTTATTATTTTGAAAATAATACATTATAAACATAAATTAAATTTGATAAATTAAATTAGTTATGGAATTGGTTCCATAGAGTGAAAGATTGATGGTAAAATATTTATTCCAACTGAGAAGTAGTTGAAGGAAAACAGTTTTAGTCAGTTACTATTTCTCTGTGGATAAAGGCAACATCCCTGTGAGAAAGAAGGGTTCTGACTTATGTGTGATAAAGTGAAGAAGGAGAGAGAGTTGTATTTTCCTGAGCTGGTAGAACTAGTGGAAAACTCTCAGCTATCCTGCACTTGCTGCAAATTGGATTGGACCGAAGTCCTGATATCCCTTTCTTGCATTGTTTTATTCTACTTGGCTCAGGATTGGAGCACGAGGGGGGGGGGGGTGAGGACGTAATTTCATCATCCATGGTAGGGAGGACAACCACAATCAATCACAAATAATAAAAATTGTACTGTCATTCCAGTTAAGTAAAAAAAAATGATTAAATGTTTGTTATGAATAGATGTGACTATCCTACTACTTCGAGAAGTAGACTCTGTTTTAATTAAAATCAGAGTTAAGTATAGTTACACTATTATAACAGGGAATTAGGCTATGGGTAAATATTATTACAGAAAGACCTAAAGGAAATGAACTACAGGAAATGAACTACAGATTCGAAAGCCAAAAGTTATTGCATAACTGTTAGAGTTTCTTTCCATTGATATAGGTATATATATAGTGTGTGATTGGGAATGTGGAATAGGGTGTTGTAGAATGTTCTATTTGAAACTAATCTAAATATTTCTTTAACTATATTATACTGTAGCAATTTACTAGACAAAAAATACTGGAAAACCCAAAAAAACTATGAGGAAATTTACCGAATTCCAGAACTCTAATGTTCTGGAATTTCGGAATGTTGTCCCAATACCATGGACTATACACAGACTAAATTCAGTTAGTCTGGATGAAATTTAAAAATCATATATAGATAACAGAGAAAAAGGGGAAAACTGTAAATTTAAATTTAGCTGTTAAATGTTGTAAATTACAAACTACAAACAAGACCAAGAATATGTAAAGAATGTATTGAATAACCTTGAGAAACATAAATTTCTGCTAATAGGGTAAGCACTAAAGCTGGTACTAAACAATCATCAATAAAGATAGCTTCATTTTACCGAACCATATTTTGCGAGAGTAAAAGAACCACTAACTTGTTAAAAAAGTACAGGAAAATGAAGACATATGCTTTTCAAATAATATAGGAGTAATTCAGGAACACCTTCACTATTATTGATAATAGCGGACCTTATACCATTATTTACGCAAGTAGAAATGGAAACCATGGTTTAACTTTTAAAAAAAATCAGGAATTCCAAGTCTAATTATGAGCCCCAGAAAACAATTATGCCAGAGCTAAGATCCAGGAGAAACACGGATACCGACCCAAATGAAGAAATTGGTACCTGTAACAACATGAATAAAAAATATTCTTAAGAGGATTCCGACTGAGGACCTCGGTACTCAATTCTCCAAAAGCAATACCAAAATCATTTACGTGTGAAAATAAATAAAGGCAAGATTAAAAAAAAAACATAGTTCAAATTAACTAAGAAATTATGGAAATAAGAACCATAGGTTACTTGGAAGCAATTCATAGCTTACCTATTTCCTTTCTTACCGAGAATGGATAACTGTGCAAAACCTATAATGGCAACGTTATTCATTCATGGGTAAGAGATTTCCAAAAGGTTTGAATACATATATCCCGTAAACCCTCATTTGTAGATGAAACGAATATGATTACCTTTCAAATCTCTCCGAGCCGTGGTTGGAAGCGAAGAGGAATATCCGAGCTTGACTCCATGGAGACCGTGAAGGCTTCACTGTAACTCTGCAACTTAGACATAAACACAAGAGGTTTAGTTATTAAAGCGAAGAGGTATAAAGTTGTAAATTAAAATGGCACTGCGTAAGAAGATTTAAGGTGAACCATTAAATTCCACATTAGGCTAGAATCAATAAAAGAAAAATCCATACGTTGGATAACCACATACCTCAAAGAAGCGAGAAGCCGTCACGATCTAGAAAAAGAACTCAACATTGTTCATAGCCGCTACCTTGGACACCATTTGTGGAAAAACCAGTTGAAAAATCCTATGGTGCCTCTTCTGCAGAGATCTAAAGCGAAAGACAGAGGCACATGCACCGGAGAGCATCAGAGTATTGCCGAAATGAAAAAAGGAAACAATTATGAGGTAAGGTCAATAGTTCCAAAACCCTAAACTTCAATCACCATCGGATCAAGTATGGAAGAATCTACGGTGGTAGATTTTACAAGTGTAAGTCATTAATGTGATATTTTATGCAGGCAGATATCACATTAAGTCTAACAAATAAGTTTGACAGATACTGTAACCAAGCAAAGCCACGGTGACTTGTGTTTTCAATTGTGATTACAAAATAGTTGTTGTGTATTAATTGCAAGTACAATCATGTATTAATGACTGATGGTTGATTAATACATCGAATGATGGAGAAAATATTTAATGTTAAACTTAGTAATAGATGCTGAAATTATATAATGGAGAACCTGTAGTCGCAATGGTATAGTTACACCTTGTAAAATGTAATTATTTATTTTGTATTGGTAAGGACTTACTATTTTAAGTAGGAATATTATTTATAAAGGATTTCTTTATAAGTAACGTAGAGTCAATCCATGAATGCATATTGTTTAAAGTTAAACAACCAAAAAAAAAAAAAAATTATGACTATGTTGTTGGGTGTTACAAGTGGTATCAGAGAAGCATTGTAATGCTGGTGCCCTATGGGTCAACTAATGTTTTCAAACTGTGTATAACTGATGCACAGATAAAGAAGATAATTATAACATGAGACAATATGAGACGAGGTCAAACGCAACAGCCACCTCAGAACACCGAGGAATCACAACCCTGACCAGAAGTGAATCTAGAGATGTGGGTGTAGTTGAGTGTGGATCAGCATCAACAAAAAATCAGATTGTTGGAGGAGCAGCAACATCAAACCCACATTCTTCTAAATACATTACAAAACTTACAAGAGGAGATGGAGAGAGTGTGAAATGATCATGCGTGTTTGATGCAGGAACATGAGAGGATATTAAAAAGCCTCTCAGAAAAATTGAATCAGGGTAATGAGAAGCCAAGTACTGATAGGGGGTTCCAGGAAGGAAATGAACAACAGACAAGAGACCATGACATTAATAGAATGGAGATAAGTCAGTCTTAGCAGAATAACATAAATAAAAACTACAATGAAGTTGAGTCAGAGAATGTATCCGATCAGAAAGAAGTTAAAAGACAGAAGGTGGAGCTACAAGGAGAATTTCGAAAAATAAAGACTCCTACGTTCGATGGAGTATAAGAGGAAGTGGCTAAGGCATGGTCGATAAACATGAACAAATATTTTCAAGTGTATGAATACAACAGTAATATTAAAGCCAAATTGGCTATTTATTAGTTAAGGGAGAAAGCCACATTATGGTGGGAGGAGATGAAAAACATCCACATTATAGATGACCAAGATATTACTTGGGACTTCTTGTGATCCTGTGATTTGGCAGATTAGCATACCAAATGACAAGGCAACATGGAACCAATATTTAGAGTTCTAGGACCTAGCCTTCCTAGACTGAGAGAGGGATCTCTCAGGTTATTCTTCAAAGGATATGTGCTTGTTTGCTTTTAAGGGTTGATTTTAGGCTAGTTATTAAGTACAATGTTTGTTTTGATTGTTTTGGTTGGGCATAATCATAAAAAGGCATAGATATAATGAGGAAATCTATAAATCATTGGGCAATGGAGTCAAATGGAAGTCATGATAAGTTTATAAAATGATCGGGGAGTATCAGAAGGTAAATCTAACTTGGCCAGTGGATCTTCAAAGTTTTTTGGGATAATGAGGTGAACATTAAGGATAAGAATTAAAATTAGGACAAAGAGAAATTAAGAATTCTTTATCATGTACCTTAAACAAGAGACATATTTCAAGGTATCTGTTTTGAAGCAAGCCAAAGGACAGGGCAAACCATAGACTTCTTTGGACAGACTTTTAATAAGAAAACCTTTAAGACAAAAATCCAGCAATCAAAGGCTACTTTCAGATAAGAAAACATATAAGATGACAATAAGAGTAGCATAAGATTAGACAGAAATAATCTAATCTGCTTTTGACTAACTCTCTAGGATATTCAAAGCAACTTTTAAAGGCAGACCAAAGGACAGGGTGCACCATAGACTTCCCTATTTTAGACTCTACTAAGCATACTTCAAAGTAGTTTCAGAAACAATTCTCAAGTTGTACTCAAAGGAGCATGGACTCACCACTGAATTTCTTGGTTTCACTCTATTGAAATCATTCCTTAAAACAACCTCTCAAGCCATACTCAAAGGAACATGGACTTACCAAAAGAGAAACTCCTTTCTTATACTCTATTGAACTATTTTTAAAACAACAATCTAGATGGAATTGGAGGGCAATTCAGAATCCTCCAATTAGACCTTGCAGAAGAAAACATTACGACAGTGAAGAGTAAACATAACTAAGGTGCTTTTAGAAGACATTTCTTAACCTAAAACATTTACTCTACTGTAACAAAGAAAGATGAAAACATAATGAAAATAGGAAATAACAATAACAGATAGAAGCACTTCACCAACATCCAAGCTCAGGGATCCAGTGATCTAGCCTCCTCCATCAACAAACAAATCAGGGCATCCACAAGATCCAGGACATCAATTTTTCTTTAACTTCCAAGGGACTATGTATTACTTCAAAGAGTCATCAAATTCCAACAATACAATGACTTCATATACAGTATTTATGCTACAAATGAAGAGGTGGAGTTCAATATAGGGTTTGAGTGTCATTAATTACATAGTAAATGCATTCCTAACCTTGAAAACCATGCAAGGCATAAGGCAGGAATATCTGAAACTACTTCTCTATTTTAATAACTCTGTCTTAACTTCTAAAGAATAAGAGGTAAAAATATTGACTTTTAAGGCTTATAATAACTTTTACAATAACTGCTTTGATAGATAAAAATATCTTTTGACTGTGTAATAATTGCCCAAATGCCTTTATGGAAAGGAAACATGATATAGGTGGCAGTTTGATCTTTTGGAGGAGTAACTACTTCCTTGTTGAGTTATTCGAGACTGTCATGGGTTTATTTTTCCTTTGTTTTAATCACAAACTCAGTAATTAGGCCTTTGAGCCTTGACTTTTCTTTGATAATGTGTCATACTGCCTTTATCCTTTGTTCTGCCTTATGATTGTTTTATTGATTTGTCCTGCGTCTTTAAGCCTTTGGATTTTCATCTTTAATCACTGTCTTGAAGGGCTAATCCTTTGTTTTATCCCTTGATCTTGATTTAGCCCTTTAATATTTCTGTTCTTCTTGGTTTGTTGTTTCTCTGATCTTTTTGTTCTTTATGTGTGCAGGGATGCGGTCTTCATGTGCTAGAGGGTTCTGTAACCCATCAATGATCATGATTCATCGAGGGTTAAACCTTTATGCAACCCTCCTAGCCTTCTTGTGTGATTTTACCTCTAGATATTCATCCAGAGGATATTTTGATCATTGGAATGCCTCTGTGGGCACCACCGCCATTAAAAACCTGCAAACACACAAAAAAACATTAATTTGAAAACCTGCGGGAGGGGTAAAAACTGCATTTTTCGAGGGTGTGAAGCATCGAGGCTTGCTTGTAGAGGAGGAGAGGGTGAAGAGGGAAGGGTTCCAGAGGAGGAACATAGCGATGAGGCAAAGAATTTTTAATTTTGACATGAGGGGGAGAAGGGTGGTTTTGGAAAACCATAGTGGTTTATCGCGCGGTCATTAGGCGGTAAGTGGTTTTGAGCAGAGGCCGTGTGATTCCACTGGGTGATTTCCGCGTCCAGGGTGAAACCGCCCATTTAGTGTGGATTGGGGATTTTAAACCTTATTCCAAAAACCTGCGAGATATCGGACCTGAGCCGTCGGATCTTGTGAAGTGAGATCAATGGTGCGGGAGGCTTTGGGGACCGAGGCGTAAATTTGGAAGGTGGAGCCTAGGTGTGCTGACATGGCGAAATTTTTCGGATGGTGTGGGGTTATATAATAAATGGGTGGAGTGATGGGAAGTGATGTGATGACCATCAAATCAGGGCCCGAGGCTCCAGATCTATGGCAGAGAGGGCCTGATCAAGGGTGTGGGAAAAATGGAAAGGAGGGGTCCTACATTTAAATTTTCCAAAGGTTCGAGCTTTTATAATAAAGTTTGGGGTGTATAGAAATGAAAGGAGCAGGGGCATATTTTAAATGGAGAAGGGGCTAAGAATAGACGGAGGGAATGGTCCTGTGGGGTTAATAAGGACCGGAGGCTGCGAAGGAAAGGGGCTTAAGAAAATAGTGGGAGGTCATGTTTTAGGGTCATATGGGTGAGGGGGCTGGGGCTTTAAGCCAAAAAGGGGCTTAAAGGCCTATTTCATAACAAGTGGGTTTTTAGCATAAAACAGAGTTTTCATGAAGTTTTTAAAATGTCTAATAAGCTGGAAATCAGCTTTTAAACAATGTAAAAAGGTTTTTTACATTGTTTAAGGGTTTTTTAAAAGAAAATGATGAATATGGGAGGTTATGAGGAGTTTTTAGAGGGGAAGAAGAGAATGAATGAGGGTGTAAGTGATGTGATGAAATGAAGGAAACATGCCTAGAAAATGGAGTTTTCTTTGCAGCAGGGTAAACTTTGAGAGGGAAAAAGATAGGCAATTTTTAGAAGAATAGTTAGGTTTAGGATGATGGAGACAGTGAGATTTCTAGAACTCACAATTTTTCTGTAAATAGTTTTTTCTAGAAATCTAGGCCTTACAACTTAGTCATCCTTTGATATCAGCAGAATAACTGATGACTAATAGGACTCATTTCAACAGTATTTTAAAGATTAATACTTAACATAATGCTTCTATGATGAAAAATATAGAGAGTTCCATGACTTGAAGCTGGGACAAATAACAATGGATGAGTACATCACTAAGTTTACTTCCTTACCTCACTATGTTCTCTATTTAAGAGATGAAAAGGCGAAATTTCAGCGGTTCCTGAGTAGTTTTCTAACTCACATGAAAGAACGGATTGAGTTTGTGAATCCTAAGACTATGAACGAGGCAATCAAAAAGGCTAGAATGTGTTACCAACAAGCTAAAGAAAAAGGTGAACAAGGTAAACGCTAGCAGGCAAAGAAAGAGCAAAAAGGCAATTTTGGTTTTAAGAGAAACAGAACTAGCAATTTCAAAGGCACTGCCAAAAGCTCAGTTAGCAAACAATTTGGAAAGAATCATCAAAGAATAAGATGGATTGCAGAAGATAAACCCATAGAAGCCTCCAACAAACCAAAACAAACCCAGAATCAGAAGCCACCTTTATAATTTTCGCGATGCGGAGAGGCAAATTACTACAAAAAAATTCCACAGCGAGGTAGGAGTGAGGCAGTTACCAATATATAAGAGGCCTCAACAATGGGTGATGTCACCAGAAACATACCCAGAATTAATGAAACGGTGGAAGATCGGTAAGCGGACTACCAGCCGACAATGATAGAACTGGAAGGTAAATTGCTATCTCAACCTGCTTCTAGTTTGGTAGACCTAGGTGCAATTTTAAGGTATGTAAGTCCCAAAGTAGTAGAAATTTGTAAATTGTAGAGTTAGAAATTCAGAAAACCATGGTTGGTACAGTTAGCCACTGGAACAAAGAGGAAAGTTAGTGCCAAAATATTGAACTGTGCAATAAAAATTAGTGAACAACAGCTAACTGTGGATCTGAATATATTACCTCTGGGTTCTTATGATGTGCTTCTTGGTATGGACTAGTTGGAGAAGCACTAGACATTAGTAAATTGTAAAGAAAATATCATCTACTACAGAATGCAGGATGGAACCCGCCAGGAGATTCAAGGCATAAAGAAACCTTTACAGCTATGTCCAATCACAACATCTCAAATGGACAACTGTATGAGGAAGGGATGCCAGCTATATGCCATACATGTGGGCTTTACCAATTCTAAAGAAAAGGCTCCCATCCTGGAAAATATACCAATAGTACAGGGGTTTATGGATGTATTTCCAGAGGAAATACCAAGCTTACTGTTGGGTTTGTGTTGTATTATTTCCATGACTAATCACGCGTGGGGGGGTAACAGGGGGGGCAATAGCCCCCCCTCTACGTTGCACTAGGTGCAAAGTCAGGGGGGTCACAGAGGAGGTGGCATGGGTTTGCACATGGTTTTGGGCTACGATGGTTTTTGGCCCCTGGTATTTTGTAGATTCGGTCAAGGGAACTACGGTTATGTTCTAATCCAGGGTTAATGGATTGGGGTTTATGTATGCTTCGACATGTATATATATGTGTTGTAACACTAAAAGAAATATAATGAAAAATTAAGTTGGTCATCCCAATTTGGGATCTAGGGGAAAATCTTTGTGTTCATCTATTTTATGTTTTATTCTCTCGCTATTGTTTATTTTCTGTTTTAAGATTCATCTGCAGATAATTTCTATATTGGGTTAAAACCTACATTTGTTATCGGAGGAGTTTCGGCTTCAAGGGGACACCTTTGCTGCTAAGGGGTTTTTTGATCAGGCCTGAAGTAGACCCTATTTAGTGGGAGATCAGCGAGATCGATTCTTGCAATGAAAGAAGATGGCGAGCGGCGGGAAGATAGATATTGAGAAATTTAGTGGTCAGAGTTTTGAGTTGTGGAAGCTCAAGATGGAGGATCTGCAAGTGGATAAAGATCAGTGGATCGCGATAGATTCGGGTACTAAACCAATGGCAATGTTAGATGAAGACTGGAAGAAGTTGGATCGGAAGGCAAAGAGCACAATACGGTTGTGTCTCTGATTCAATATTTTTGAATGTATTTGGGGAAGCTACGACGAAGACCTTGTGGGACAAGCTAGGGACTTTGTACCAATCTAAGTCTTTGGTGAATAAATTGTTCCTACGGAAAAAGCTGTATAACCTGAGGATGAAGTATGGAGACTTGGTGACAGAGCATCTGAACGCCTTCAATACTGTGGTAAGTCAGCTATCATCTGTTGATATTAAAATCTCAGATGAAGGTAAGTGCATCACTTTTTTGTGTTCTCTACCAGATTTGTGGGACAGTCTAGTTATTGCCATAGGTGGCAATACAACTACCTTGAATTTTGATGACATTGTCTCAGCCTTGCTGTCGGAGGAAATGAGACAGAGAAATATGGAGGGTCAGAATGGAGATGCCTTATCTGTATGAGGAAGGTCGCAAAATAAAAACAAGAATAAGGTTTCGAGTGGGAGATCTAAATCTCCTGGAAAGTTTGTAAAGGTGTGCTGAAAATGGGGAAAGGGAGGGCACTACAAAAAGTACTGCAGATCTAAAGCTCCTGAGAAAGGAAAGGGCTCTGATGATGCTCCTTCTGCAAAGGCAAAAACCACCTCGGATGAAGGTGGGGATATGTATTTGGTTTCTTCTTCAAATACACATGTAGATCATGAGTCATGGTTGATTGACTCGGGTGCATCTTTTAACTTCACTCCCCATAAGGAGTGGTTCTGCGAGTATGAGAAATATGATGGTGGTGATGTCTTCCTAGGGGATGATAGGAAGGCTAGAATCATCGGACGTGGAAAATTCAAGATGAAGCTACAAAGTGGAAGGATTAGAACACTTCTTGGTGTTCTACACATTCCTGCATTGGCCAGAAATCTGATTTCTATAAGCAAGATGGATGACTCAGGTGTAGAAATAGTGTTCGAGAAAGATACCTATAAGATGGTTCGAGGAGCACTAGTATTAATGCGTGGAGTTCGAACTGGAACTGTGTACACGCTTTAGGGCAACACTGTTATTGTTGGGTGCAATAGTTCTGTGGTTCACGAAAGTGGAGCAGAAAACCTAGTGGTCTCTAGAGAAAAGACTATGCTATGGCATCAAAGGCTTGGACATATTGGAGAGAGAAGGGCCTTCAGATACTGCATGGAAATGGTATGGAAGAAGGTATGTCTAATAGCTCTTTGGATTTTTATTTTTGTGAACATTGTGTATATGGGAAGCAGAATCAGGTGAGTTTTCCTTTTAGTGCTAAGAGGGCGAACAAGATATTAGAGCTTGTGCTCAGTGATGTGTTTGGACCTGTGTCAGTTTCATCATTGGGTAAGTCTATGTAATATGTTTCATTCATAGAAGACTTCTCAAGAAATACATGGATATATTTCTTGAGGAAGAAATCTGAAGTCTTTGACAGATTTAAAGAATTTAAGGCTCTGGTGGAAAACCAGACAGAGAAGAAGATAAAGGTGTTGAGGACAGATAATGGTGGGGAGTTCTGCAAAAAGGAAATTGAAGAGTTCTGTAATAAGTGTGGTATAGCACGGCAGAAGACTACTCCATACATTCCTCAGCAAAACGAAGTTGCAGAAAGAATGAACAAAATGCTGATGGAAAAGGCAAGAATCATGCTCAATTGTATTGGGTTAGGACAAGAATTCTGGGCAAAGGTAGTGGAGACTACATGTTACTTGGTTAACAGATCACCTTCATCAGCGTTGGAGGATAAAACTCCACATGAGGTATGGAATGGTAAGAAACTCTCTCTTTCACATGTAAGGGTATTTGGAAGTGATGCATATGTACATGTTCCAAAGGAGAGAAGGAGCAAGTTGGATAATAAATCTGAAAGGTGCATCTTTATTGGGTATAAGGATGGTTTAAAGGGTTACAAGCTTTGGAACCTGGAAACAAGGAAGGTTGTGTACAACCAAGATGTGGTGTTTAGAGAGGTGAAAGATATTGTTAAACAGGAAGTCCTACCAAAGGAACCTGAGAAGATAGAGTTTGAGCTAAAGGAGGATGAATCAAACTCTACAACAGAAGAAGATTGAGAAGAGGAAGAGCCACAAACTCCAGCTGTGAGAAGATCAGTTCGGGAAAGAAAACAACCAAAAAGGTATAGTCCATCTGCTTTCTGTTCAAATTTTTCTTTAACTATAACTGATGATGATCCCAGAACCGTTAGGGAGGCAGTAGATTCAGAGGATGGAAAACTCTGGAAGGAGGCCATGGTTGATGAAATGGCATCCTTGCATAAAAATCAGGCATGGGATCTGGTGGAGTTTCCGGCTGGAAGGAAGCCCATTGGGAGAAAATGGGTGTTTAAGAAGAAGATGAATGTAGAAGGCAAGGTGGAGAAATACAAAGCTTGGTTGGTAGAAAAAGTTATTCCGAGGTGCAGAGAATTGATTTTGGTGATATTTTTTCTCCTATTGCCAAAGTTACTTCTATTAGATTACCTTTATCTGTTGCTACTACATTTGATTTTGAGGTAGAACAGATGGATATGAAGATAGCATTTCTTCACGGGGATCTGGAAGAGGAGATCTACATGAAACAACCTGAAGGCTTTATGGTGAAGGGGAAGAAAGAGCTGGTATGCAGATTAAAGAAGTCTTTGTATGGGTTAAAACAGTCACCAAGGATGTGGTATCATAAATTTGATACCTATATACGGGGACTTCGCTTCACTAGAAGCAAGGAGGATCACTATGTTTATTTTAAATTAATTGGTGACCGTGTTATTTATTTGGTCTTGTATGTGGATGATATGTTGTTGATTGGAAACTACAAAGAAATTATCCAATATTTGAAGACCAAACTGTTCTCCAAATTCAACATGAAGGATCTTAGTGCTGCAAACTATATTTTGGGCATGGAAATTAAGAGAGATCGGGAAAAGAGGAAGCTCTGGTTAAACCAGAGGAAGTATGTCGAGATTGTATTGTAGAGGTTCAATATGCAGGATAGTAAACTGGTGAATGTTCTGATTCTTGTGGGTACAAAGTTGTCCGTTGAACAGTGTCCCAAGACACAAGGAGAAGAGGAGGATATGTCTCGTCTTCCATATGCAAGTGCAATGGGTAGCCTGATGTATGTAATGGTTTGTACTAGACCAAACATTGCACATGCAGTGGGAGTATTGAGCAGGTTTATGTCAAACCCAGGGAAGGAGCATTGGACAGCAGTGAAGCAGGTTTTCAGATATTTGCGTGGCACTAGTGATTATGGCTTGTGCTACCAGGGAAGACCGGGATTCGAAAGAGTGTTGGAAATTCGTGGTTTTGTTGATGCAAACTGGGCTGGAGATCTGCACCAAAGAATATTTACAAGTGGGTATGTGTTTATCCTATTTGGGGGTGCAGTCAGTTGGATGAGTTAAAGACAGTCTGTAGTGGCTCTTTCAACTACAGAGGCAGAATACATGGCAGCCACTCATGCAAGCAAGGAAGCATTTTGGTTGCAGAGATTGTGTTCAAGTATGGGCTTGGTACAGCAAGCTATAAAGATAGACTGTGATAGCCAAAGTGCAATTTTCTTGGCTAAGAACCCTGCTTATCATTCAAAGACAAAGCACATTGATGTTCAATATCACTTTGTGGGATATATGGTTGAAGCTAAAAGGGTGTTGCTAGTAAAGGTGGACACTTTGAAGAATGTTGCAGATGCATTGACAAAGTTTGTGAGCACTCAGAAGTTCTCTTGGTGTAAAGAAACAATAGGTGTTGCAACACTGAGCTAATGAATCAACTCTCTTGTGACCCCCTGCAGAAAGAAAACAACAAGTGAGAGAATTTTGGATTTGTGTTGTATTCTTTATAATATGTATTATAGTTTTAATAAAAAAGATTTGAATAGCTTTCGAGTTATCAAAATATATATATAATAGATTTTAAAAGAAATAACTAATTTAAAAATCATACGAATTAATTTTTATCTTTATAATATTTTTTATTAAATTACATATACTTAAAAATAAATATTTTTCCATAATTTCAATCCGTCATGGTACCATTTTCCTCTGAAGTAGATAGATATTTGTCTCGTAGGAATTACATTAACGTGCTTTGTGGAAATATCTACGCTTAGTGTAAAGAATTACGATTCGCTGAAATTAGCTAGCGATGTATAAGACTAAACCATCCAAAATTCAATTTATTAATAAGATTGCCATTACATGATATACCAATAAATTATTTTAATAGATTAATAATAATATTGTATATTAAAATATTATAAAGGTGTATGCTATAACACATTATAAATTAAATATTTAGTTGACAAATGTTTTTTTTATTATTATATTGAAATGTGTTTTTCTTATAGTTTAGTATGAAAGAAATGTGTGATTTTATTTATGAATTAAAAAAAAATATTATCTAAATAAAATAACAAATATGCATAACTTAAAATAAAATATTTCAATATCTATACTAAATAACTTAATGTTATATGATTTTGGAGAAAGACGTTGTTATTTGAATATATATATATATATATATATATATATATATTCATTTTTTGTGTGATGAAAATCCCTATTTCATATACATTATAAAAATATTTCATTGTAGAACTTATACAAATCATATGAATATCTATGTTAACTTAGGGATGTGTAATCTTGTTCGTGGATCAACTTCTTTTTAAAATAAAATTAGAAAATAAAAATCGTTATCTAATTATAAAAATAATGTTAGCTATAATAAAAAAATTGAATATGTTGTAAAGCAATTAGAAGTAAAAAATAATGTGAGTAAAATGTTTAAATCATATAGATATCAAAAATGTTTGAACACAAAATTTAAATAAATTATTGAAAATCTATATTAACTAATTTATGTCGATATCAACTTCATATATATATATATATATATATATATATATATATATATAATTGTTAAAATAAAATATTTTAATGTTGTATATAAAAAAATATTAAGTATGAGTTATCAATCAAATATTTTAATACAAATTTATATTCACATATACTTAAAAATATATTAATAATAATAAATCATTTTAATTTTCTGTCCTATATATACTCTATTTACCATTCTAAAATATAATTTAAACAATGAAAAATAATACATTTTACTCTATAGACGTTTTCACGTGAAGAAATTTGATCCCTCATGTTAAATCTGTACTTGAGATGAATCTATGCTGATTTAAAAAATTGTGTATATGTTTGTTAACAAAAATTGTATATGTTTTTTTTCATAATCTATTTAATTTTTAATATAAAATTAATATGCAACCTCTACAATTATGAATAATAATAAAAAAATTAAATGTAGGTTATTAATAAAATATTTTCACATACCTAATTAAGTAATATTGAGTTGTACTTATAATACATTAACCAAAAAATAATAATAATAGTGTTGAGAACATATATAAATAAAATATTTCAATGCTTATGTTAGGTTCAATGTTTCAATTTGAACTATGAATATATTAAATATATTTGGAAATATTGAAAAAATAAAGTTTAGGTTGAATGTTTCAATTTGAGATATGAATATATCAAATATATTGAAAAAATATTGAAAAAATAAAGTTTTATGGGTAGAAAATTTGAAGAAGTCTTAATAGCTTACATTGATATGTTTTCATATATAAGTTCTAATTATTTTTATCTAAAATCTAGCAAAAAATTGTTACAACAATGTGTAAGAGTTGGATTTAATCTTTAAACTATTTATTTTTCTTTTAAAAAGAGATTATGCATTTAATTTTAAATGAAATTAACAAGTAAACTCAATTTAGTAGTGAACATAATTTTTTTTCTTTTCTTGGAATAAAGAATTATTTAGGGAATTTTTTCCATAAAAATTAATGATAAAGTATTCCAAGATTCTAGTAGTTAGGCAAAAGTAGTTAAAGAAAATTACCTTTTCCTCTGACCATAAATGGGAGATCCGAGTGAGGAAAAGGGGCTTTGTGAATTTAGAGGAGAGCGAGGAGGCTTGATGGTGAGAGTAAATCGAGAGCTAGTTGGAACCAGTAGAAAATCTACAACCCGAATCTGGAAAGGAAGACTCGACTTGCGGTCTTGAGGTCTATTCCATAAAACACTATTATCTAAGTCCTACTATGGTGCTAAGCACGGGGGAGTTGAGGACGTAATTTCTTCTCTCAAGGTTGAGAGGCTATCATCAACCCATTAAAGTGAGATAACTAACTTAACAAGGTTTTAAGAAAGATTGTGAATCTTACTTTGTTTTCTTAGGTGTTAAAAAATAATGTGAATCTAACTGTGATTTATAGTTATATAAATAGTTATTTCTGTAACTAATGAAATTGAAAACAATAGGAATTGTGTCAATATGATTCTTTATTAAAAAAATTTACATAATGGTATTTAGCACGAAAAAGGGAATACATGTATATATAAATATATATAATTATATACTAATGCAACATGTTAATACAATTTTATTTATACACTTCCCTTTAAATGTATGTTCTAGAAAGTCCAAGAAAGTAAATAGAACAAATATATGTGAAATTCAGAATTGTATTGTGGAGGAGACCATTAGTCTGTCCAGAGTAGGGACCATGGACTGAATAGTTTGTCTCCTCTCTGGTTCAAACTCTATACTCAGACTAGGGTTACAAAGATTAACCCAGAATTATGATGGTCTAGACATCAACTTACATAGTAGACTGAAAAAGTATATTTACCAAGAAGTGAAATATAGAATACAACTATGTATTTTAAATAAATATTAGCCCCAAATAGTATTGTTATTGACATATAAATGTATCTACATGAAAGAGTAATTATGTGGAAACAAATATATGTACAATACATTTAGGTTTCCAAATTAAAATAATACACGAGTAGTTCTTACACTAAAAGAGAATAGAAGAACTGCATGCAAGAAATAAAATTGGGATAAGAGACAGTATAAAAACCAAGAGAATAGAAGAACTGCATACCAGAAGTAAATTGGGATAAGGGAGAGTACACAAAACCCGAATATGAGATTTAGTCTACGAACATGTAAAAACAAGTAAGGATACTTAGTCAGTGCACTGAGAAGGTAGGAATATCAACCATTGCCAAAGTACTAAAATTCTAAGTAAATAAGTATACATAAATTACAATAAAATATATAACCTGACTTGAAAATATCTCTGTGTTGAAAGACTTCTCTACTGAACCATTAACAAGAAATAAAGGGAATTTCCAAGCCAAACTAACATTACAAATTAAAAAATGTGAGGATTCTCCAGAACGTAACCGAAGAACATTTTCCTGAAGGAAAAACTCATGAGTAACCAAAAATTATATATAAAATCCATCTCTAAGAATGTATAATATCCTTTACATCGAATTTGAACAGAAAGATGAATTAGAGCCTTAAGGCTTCAACAAAAATTATATAACAACTTAGTGTTTAAATACAAAAAAACATAGGGGTTTCATTTAATTTAAAACAGATTCAGAAAACCACAGTACCTGTACACCAACGAAGTGAGGAATTCACCCACTGAGGAGAGAATGGCATGAAGAACAATGCCACACAAGTAAAAGGTGTCAGGTCAAAAACTACCTGTAAAGAAAGCAATAGAATGTTTTAGCGATAGGGTTTACAATATTAAACCCCAGGGTAATAACTAAGAAAGATTAACTATTAACCCAAGTGATGTTTCAAGGACTTAACTTGGTATGGGAACCAGGAAACTCGATTTTGTAACCTAAAACTGCAAGGAGAAACAAGAATAGTCAAAACCCTCATCTCAGTAACTACTAAAGTTGTAAATGAAAAACTATAACAATAGTTGAATGGACTCACATGTGTGACCGTGTCGGAGATGTAAGCTTGAAACTCCAATGATGGGAGGTTTAAAACCTTCACCATGTATCTGCACTATGATGAACCACATGATCATCAACCAAACGGAGAAAACCATTAGTTAGAGCTCATACAAACATCAATACAAGCAAGTAGAAGTCAAGGATCTCCGTGCATAGTTAAAACCCCAGTTAATTAACATGAAATCTTGCAGAATGAATGAAGGACCATAGCTATACATTCCATAATACCAAATGAAGAAATATACCATTCAAATTTTCCCTACAGCAGAGCCGAGAGAGTGGACAGTTAGTTAAACCCACGAAGAGCATTTGGACCAGCTCAGTGAAGAACAATGGCAAGGTTGAAGCCATAGAGTGGTATAGCTCGAGGCAGAACTTCACAAAGTGAAAATGAGGAAAACAGGTAGGGTTGTGGGGAGGTCGATTACCCTAACCCCAAACCAAAAAATTCCTCCATCGTCGATCTCAGCACAATAGATGTAATGGCGCTAGAGATTGCAAGTGTCAAACCAAATCAATTACAGAGTGGCATGGAAGACCAGGTTAGAGATAACCTTCGTACATTAGGATTTAATCACATAAATAATCATAATGAAGGCAAAGGAATGATATTAAACCTAGATTTTTAATCTACCAAAAACGCAAATGAAATCATGGATTAGTGGTTGACAGTTCATAACTGTCAGATGAGATGCATTTCGAATCTATATTGAACAATAGAAAATAATATATGGTAAGTCTAATAAATGGCACAATTAATTTATAGGTGAACTCCAATATTTATTGGTATTTTGAGAGCATGGTTAAGACTTATCACGTGGAGATAAGATTTTTTAATTATGTATGTTTTTTATATAGTTCATTGCCACAAAAAAAACTTCTACATAGTGGGTTTCAATTGAAAGTGAATCAATGAATAGAAAATAGGGATAAAAAATTTAAATTTTTCTCTTATGAATGTCACAAGTGGTATCGGAGAAGCGTTCATAGCCGGGGACCCAAATTGGTCACCTGAATAACAAATGTTGTGTGTAAACTTTGCACAGAAAATAGAAAGGATAGAATGAGAAGGGGTTCACCGCACCAAGTACCCAGAAATACTGAGGAAACTCATCCCCAATCCAATCCTGAATGAACACAGAAATGTGGGTACAACTGAGTGTAGATCAGCATCAACACACCAACAAATTACTTGAAGGAAAACAACATCAGATGAGTATACTACAGAGTAAAGTGAAAAATTTATAGGAAGAAATGGTCCAAGTGAGAAGTGACAATGAAAAATTTATAGGAAGAAATGGTCCAAGTGAGAAGCGACAATGAAACACTGATGCAAGAGTAGGAGAAGATTCTCAAAATCCTCTATGATAGGCAGAATCAAGGGATAGTTCCACCAAGCCCTGAAAGAGACATGAGAGAATAAAGTGAACAACAACGATAGAATAATGACAAGCCAGAAGGAAGTCATACATAGCGTAGCAATAAAAAAAAATTATAGTTGTTAAACACCATGTTAAAGCACACACATGGTGTAAGAGAAAGATGAACACACACACAAGAGACTCAACAGACAATGAAGGACAAGCGTGAGGCTTTCTTATTTTTCCATTATACATGATGTACATTTATAATACAATGGTGTGACTCTTGGTTTCACATTCCAAGATCACTTGGACTCCATTGTGACTTTTCGCATTCCACACCTACCCATGTAGGATTAGGTGTTCCAAAATCCCCCCTTAATCCGAAGGGGTATGTGTGAGTCCAAGAAAAGAGTTGTAATACAAATCTGCAAAGCATGCATGGCAGCACTTGGGCTGAATCAACTCTCTGAAATTTTGGAAAAAGAGGTGGTTTTAGGATGACCACAAACACTGGAACGCAAAACTTGTTGCAATTCCCGGAACTCTTCCAAAACTAGCAAGAAGCTGAAGGCTTCTGCTAGAGGAATTGTCCCTCATAAAAAAGGGAGACCTTCAACCTAAAAGAAGGGAGGTCTACTACCTGTGATGGTTTTAGGATTACTAACAACTCTGGAATGCTTGAAGCATTTCATGGAACTCAACCAATGCTGGCAAGAAGCTGAAGGCTTCTGCTAAAGGAAGTGTTCCTCATATATGAAAGGGAGACCTTTGACCTAAAAGAAGGGAGGTCTACTACCTGTGGTGGTTTTAGGTTGTCCACCAACCAAAGATGATGGTTTAAGGTTGTCCACCAACCGAAGGCATGCTCATGGGCATCCATGTCTCTAGCTAGATCTCTGAATCCGGAATGACGAATTGTGGCGCTTGAACTGTTGTGTCTCTGGCTACAAATCTGAACATGGAATGAGATATTGTGGCTCAGGCTCGCTTTATTTGACGTCGAAGCTTGTACATGACCACCATTTTCCCCCCTGTCAGGGACAAGGTGAGATGATGGCGAAAACTCAGCTGCAAGTTTGCTCAATATCCGTGAACAAGTTCTAACATGTGTCGTAAACATCTTCTTGGCTGCTGATGCCCATTGCCAAGAAGCGATCCATCCAAGATGAATCTTGGTTCTTGCAGGAGGCTTGTGTCTGAAGCATCTGTCTGAAGAATGAGTGTGTCGACCACAGTGCTTGCATGGATGAAGATCAAAACAATGATCTTTCATATGGCCAACTCGATCACAGTGTTGGCATTTCTCAATCTGTTGTGGAAGTGGAACAGGATCTGGAATAGCTGCAGGTGAACTGTCATACAAGAATCCGGCACTCTGAAATATGATGGGCTTTGTGTAGTCTGGAGTATGAAAGGAGACATCCTTGTCATATCCAAGACCAGTTCGGTGCTTGTTGTGGACAAGCTCTTCCCAAGGTCTGATGATGGGCTTGAGAAGTGCAGGCTGAACTGTTGCATCTGCATGTACATCTGCTCTTGAACAAGGAACTGAATGTGAATCATCTGGAACTTTATCTTCTTTCTTCTGATGAGAGTCCTTCACAATCTTCTGAACAGAAACAGGTTCAGAATGGTGACTCTTTTGCTGAAGTTCGTCTTGTTGGAGCTGAGATTCCAACTGCAAAAACTCAATCTTCTAATGTACATCTAGCAAACAACTTTGAATGTTACAAAGAGCATTCTTGCTCATTTTTATCATGTCATCAACATTTGAATGAATGAGGCTACTCAACAACTCTAATGCCTCATTGATTTTAGCCATTTCAACAACTTAGGCTCAACAAATGAAAAGGGTGTCAGCTTCAACCGAAAATGCACCCGTTTACAATGTGATGCAACTTAATTTCAATAAATACAAATGACTCTAAAGAATTTCCAACTATGGAAATCTCAAAGTACAAAGTCTGCTCCTCAAATGATGGAGGGAAATCAACAATTTTTCAACAACTCAAGTACTGATTGCAACTATGAAGAAGCAATGTCTACTCACAATACAATGTCAATGTAATACAATATTTCTGAAAAATATGTGCAGCTGAAAACACTTATGCAAGAGGCCTTTAAGGCAACTGAATTTTCCTTCAAAGAGTTGTTTTCAATGATGGCAAACTTGTCTTCAAATGTCAATTTCTTCATAAAATCACCCTCACAAATCATAAAATGTCAAATCTGCAATTTTGTCTATGTATTTAATCCATCTGCTCCTCATATGCCATTTTCTCTTTTTCTGCTGTTCATGTCTCTCTTTTTCCTCTCTCTCTCTACTGTTTTTTCTTTTTTTTTAATTAATTAAAAATTAATTAAAAAAATGAGTTAATTAAAAATGGAGGGAATATAAATGTGGAGGGAAATTTATAAGGAGGGGGGAAGATTATGAAAAATTTAAAAAAAATGTGTGGGGAGGAGAATTAAAGGAGATGGGGAATTTAAAATGGGATGGGATTGATTTTTATTTATTTATTATTATTATTTTATTTCTTTTTAATTATTTTAAAAGAAATTAAAAAATTGAAAAGATATGGAGGGGGGGGGATTTTAATAGGGGGAAGGGATTTAATGTAAAACGAGGGGGCGGATTTAAAATTTGAATTTTAAAAATTAAATGAATTAAGTCGAATTTTAAAAATTAAATGGGGGGTGGTATTAAAAAAGATTTAAAAAAAAGAAACTTTAGGGAGAAGTGAGGGTCGTGGGCGGGAAAGGCCGAGCGACCAAGCGACGGAGGGGAGGGTGTGCAGGTGAGGGCAGAAGCGAGGGGGGGGAGTGATCTATAGTGGAGAGGGGTCGACGTAGATATGCTGCGTAGGAATGGGGCGAGGGATAATACAGGGGCGGCGGGTTGAGTTGTGAGGGGGAGGGGTCGTAGGTTTAGATTGAAGTGCTGTGAGTGGGGTATGGCGGTAGAGTGGGAGTGCAGGGTTGAGAGGGAGCATAAGAAGAAGGGAGCGGAGTGTGAGCAGAAGGGAGTTGGTAAGTGGAGCGGTGGGATAGCAGGGGGCGAGGTGGGAGAATAGAGCAGAGCGCAGGCGTAGGTGTAATGTGTGGGCGATCGTGGAGAGGAGTGTTTCAGTGATGGGAAGGGTAGAGGAGATATGCCATGGGGAGTTGACAGTTTGGGGGTAGCAGCCATAGGTGTGGGGTTAGTGCTGTGAGTAGAGCGAGTGGTGAGAGGGGTAGGTGGAGTGAATAAAGAGGGGCGGGGTCTGTAGCGTAGAGGGGGCCCGTGAGTGCAGGTGAGGAAGAGATTCTGGTGCCGTGTGAGTTAAAAGGGGCGAGTTAGTATGAGGGTGTGGCTGGGGAATCGATAGGGGAGCGGGAGTGTACAGGTGAAGGGGCCGCGGGGTGTAGAGTTGTGAGGGTAGTTGCAGAGAGGGCCGAAGGCCAAAATTTTTTTGTTTTTATTTTTATTTTTTTTATTTTTTATTTTTTATTTTTTAAATTAACAGCAGAGAGCAGGAAATTATCATTAAAACAACAGTAGAATTTCCAGATATTGCAGAGAAAACTCAGAAATTTTTTTCTAGTAGTCCAACAGCAGAAAATGGACTATAATAATGCAGAATTCTTCAAATGTATAGCAGAATAAATCCAGCAGCAGCAAAAAGTGCAGAAATGAGGGAAACTTCAGAATTTTAGTCTTCAAAACAGTAGATTTTTTCAAATATACAGAAATCTACTCCATTGCAGAATTTAACAGTATTCAAAAACCCATAAACTTGCAGAGATTTTTCAACGAAAAACTCAGAAATCTTTCTAGGAAAAACCCAGAATTTTCCAGAAACTCATTTTAAACACTTTTCCAGTAGCCCCAAAATGGTGCAGAATTTAAAATGCAGATATTTTTCAATGGAAAAATAAGCAGTGAGAAAACCTTCAGATGCACAAGGCTGCGTTTCCAAACCAATTTCTGAATGCTGCCAAGGATTTTGAATGCTGTTCCTTCTCAAAACCAATGCTGCTCTTCTTCAAAACACCTTTCCGAATCCAACAAAATGTCTGCTGCAAAAACTCTCTAAATGCTGCAAAAATTATCATAATTTTGCAGATATGCACAGGCCATAAACAAAAATGGCTCACTCAATTTGGAGCAGGGCCAGCAATCGCCCGCTCTAATACCATGTTAAAGCACACACATGGTGTATGAGAAAGATGAACACACACACAAGAGACTCAACAGACAATGAAGGATAAGCGTGAGGCTTTCTTATTTTTCCATTATACATGATGTACATTTATAATACAATGGTGTGACTCTTGGTTTCACATTCCAAGGTCACTTGGACTCCATTGTGACTTTTCGCATTCCACACCTACCCATGTAGGATTAGGTGTTCCAACAATAACAAAGAAGAATCTAGAAATGTGTAAAATTGACAAGAGATGAAAAAGGAGAAAGTGGAAGTGTAGGGTGAGTTCCGGAAAATCACACCTCCTACTTTCGATGGAGAGGCTGAAGAGGTGGCTGAAGCATGGCAAATTAACATGAAAAAGTATTTTCAATTTTATGGATATAGTAGCAACCTCAAAGCTTGCTTGGCTATCTATCAACTGAGGGATAAAGCTACCTTTTGGTGGGAGGAAGTAAATAATGTTCGAAGTATTGAATACTAGAATGTGACCTGGGACAAGTTCTAGATATACTTCAAGGGTAAGTACCTAACAGAGTGTTTCTATGATGAAAAATCTCGAGAATTCCAAGATTTGAGATTGGGATAATTGACAATGGACGAATTCATAACTAAGTTCACATCATTGTTAATATACATAACTTACCTGAGAGATGAGAAGGCTAATGTTTAATGATTTATGAGCAGTCTACATGCCCACATGAAGGAAAGAATCGAATTCAAAATCCTGAAGACTATGGACGAAGTGATTCGAAAAGCACGAATGTGTTTTCAGTAGTCCAAGGAAAAAGGGTAAGCAGGTAGAAATTGGCCGCCAAAGAAAGGATAGAAAAATAATTCAAATTTTAAGAATACCGGGTCCGGAAATTTTAAAAATACTGCAAGAAATTCAACAAGTAGGCAATATGGGAGAATCAACAGAAAAAAAAATGGCCAATAGAGGAGCGACCCATAGAAGCCTACAATAAACCGGAACATGGGCAGACTTAGAAACCCCCTTTACAATGATGGGGATGCGGTGAGGCACATTATTACAAGAATTTTCCTCATCATGGGAGAAGCAAAACAACAGCCAACCTACAAGAGGATTCTATAGTGGGGGATGTTGCTTGAAATACAAGAATTAATGCAGCTCTTGAAGACTCACAAGCAGACTACCATTCGACCATGATATAACTTGAAGGTAAGCTATTTTCACAAACAATTTCTATTTTGGTTGAACCTGGTACCATTTTAAGCTATGTAAACCCCTGGCTAGTAGAAAAGTGTAACTTGCAAAGCCATAAATTTAAGAACCTTTGGCTAGTACAACTAGCCACTAGGGTAAAGACAAGGGTTAGTGACAAGGTTTCGAATTGTTCTTTGGAAGTTGGAAATAAACAGTTAAAGATACAATTAAATATCTTACCTTTGGGTTCCTATGACATACTACTAGGTATGGACTGGCTAGAAGGACATTAGTCTCTAGTAGACTATAAAGATAAGATTATTTACATCATAGATGAATATGGGACATGCCAGGAGTTGCAAAGAATCAATAAAAGAATGCAATTAGGTCTTATCACATCACCCCAGTTGGGTAAATGCATTAGAAAAGGATGTCATATTTATCCTATCCAAGTGGGATTCACTAATTCTAAGGATAAGACTCCAATGTTGGAAAATATACTAGTGGTATAGGACTTTATGGCTATATTTCCAGAAAGAATACTAAGAATACCTCCAAAAATAGATATCAATTTCACTATCAAATTAATTCCCAGTACCACACCAGTTTCACTAGCACCATATTGGATGAGTGTACCCGAGTTAAAAGAATTAAAAATGCAATTACAAGAATTGATGGATAAGGGCTATATTCGACCAAGTGTATCCCATTGGGGAGCACCAGTGTTGTTCATAAAGAAAAAGGATGGAACCATGTGAATGTGCATGGATTATAGGCAGCTCAATAAATTGACAGTTAAGAATAATGTCACACCTCCCACTTTACGACACAATTTTTTATTTTTTATTTCTGTTGGGTTGCATCCGTTCCCGTTTAATGCTAATGATGCATTCGGTCAATTCGTTGTAGGTTTACATAATTAATTTCGTTGTAGTTTTTCACTACTGTTCTTTTCAATTGCCATTCATATCTACCCTTTATCTTACCACATTTGCAAGGTAGTTGTTTTTGGAATAATTATAATTATATTAATTAAAATTACATCAATATAATTATAATCCTATTCCCCCCCCCTACTTCCATATTTAATCTTCGTTTTCTATCACATGCCTTTGAATTCGAATTAGATTTTCATATACATATATAGAAGTGGGTTCGATTTGGTTCTACATTGGTCTCATGTGATTATGGTTCCACGGTCATGTGGACATCTATGTGATCGTTCACTCTTACCCTTTGTTGATAACCTTATAACCTTGGTGGAATTCGACTCACTAATCATGCGAGTCTGGCATTCGTCCGGCATTCTTAATTTCATCTTGTCAACATTTATTTGAAGTTGGGAGTGTTAAATTTAACCTCCACATAATTATCAATTTAAACTTCTGTGCAATCAAATTTGGAAATTCGACGTCTATCTGTCTTCCACGCTGTGCATTAAACCGGTCCTGATCTCGTCGTATGGTTTATGGTGATCACGCTTCAGTTGTGATCACGTGGTGTTGGTTCCACGTAACACTGAATTCATTCTACCATTTTACTGCGTTCCCAACGCAATATCCACAGCGTGGCCAGGTCGATATTCATTTATTTCCATACTTGTCATATTAAATTTTTGGGACGGATAGTGTACAGGTCCTATTAACTATTCAATCCGTGGCTTTGCTCTCCGGATCTCGCCAGGTGTACGCTTCAGATGTCTTTGGATCATTAGGGTTTCTTTGTTTGATCTAGACGCATTGATATAAATCAAGCTTGGTATTGTCACGGTGGTTCTTTTACCTCCCTGTTCGTTTGGTTCATCGCTTGATAGTGCATTAATTCGCTTGATTGGTAAGACCTTCCATATGCGTTTTGTAAGTTTTCGTTCTAATATTATTTCGCAGGCTTCCCATCTCTGCTTGAGAATTTGGCTCATTTCTTCACACGAGTGCTACAATTTTGGATTATCATTTTATGTCTCTGGTCTAGGTTATAATATATATGATGAATGGCTAATTTCGTTTTGCAGAGAGTGCGTGTGCTTCGCTTCAGGGGTTCGAATGGCTTGGTTTTCTTCCCTAGCCTTCACAGTTTCTTGTGAATATTCTGAACATAGGCTATTCTGGCATCATAGCCCAACCCTCTCCTCAACTGAAAGGGGTTTGCAAGGGTACACATTCAGCTCTATACGGGGACTATGATTCTCGGCTTCACGAGTTGGTAAGTGTTTCTTTTGACCAAGCGTAGGACACAATGGATATTGTTCATTCTTCGGAGGTTTATAATTATTATTCGACTTCTTCCTGTCAACCTCTATTCATGAGAATTGTATATTTTTATGAGGTAGGTTAAAGATGTTTTAAGGGTTTCTCCCTTACGAGGTATGATACCCTTCTCAGTTATTATTTTTCTGGGTTCAATGTTGTTTTTATTCTCCATGTTCGGCGTCTGACTTGTATTGGTTTTGTGTCACAGGTAATTTCGACTTGCGTCGTGTTCTCCTTTTCTCCTACACAGATACGAGACTTTCCCAGACATTAACATTGGGTTCCTCGTGCTAATTTCAGGTCGGTACTAACCAAACTCTACCAGAAGAATTCATTCTTCTCTCCTGGATATATATTTTATCTTTGCTAGTAAAATTTATAATAATGAAATTGTAATTATTGGACAGCTACAATTTAATTCCCGCTTTGAACATTTATACATCTCTGTTCATGGGACATTATAAGAATGCTCTCAGATTTGTTCAAAACATCCATATATGCCTCTGTCGTGTTGGGTTTTCATAATACCCAATTTTTTTAATTTCAGTTATTATTATTATTAGTATGTTCCAACAGTACTCTCTCCTTGTCTCTTCTGACTTGGCTGGAACTACATGCTTAATCATTGGCATTTAAAATTTTTCTTTTGTTGTTATATATATATATAAGTATGACATATACACATATTCATCATTTTGTGTAGTTTATTGCTTTCAAGCTCCCAGGCCATACCATGGGTAACTATATTTATAATGTGGTGACAGTTGAATGAATAATATACTGTAGAATAGATTTTCCTATTTCAGGAAACCATAGCTTCGGTGACAGTAACATTTAAATGTCTAAGGGAAATCAGTATCTCAGTTAAATTTCTTTCATCAGTTTATTGAGCTGACGCTAGAGTTCAACTGCCTTTTTGTTGTTATTTTAAATAACCAGAGTGCTATAATTATCTATAACAAAATGGCACAGTAGCTCCATGCAGAAATTTGAAGAAGTAAGTTGTTATAAATTTGCACAGCATATGTATCCAATTTATCTACAGGGATGAATGCATTTGTAACCCTATCTTTATGTTTAAAAGACATTGGGATTTATAATCTATCATTTACCCTCTTAATTCAGGTTATCGAGATAGACTAGGATACATATATGTTTCTATATGGCAGGCTGTGATGAGTATGCATGTTGGGCATTTTCTTAACTTTCTTGTGTACTTCCATTCGATGCTATCATAGATGAATGGTCTCCTAAGGTAATTGTCTATGATCGGTCTCTATAGATGATTAGTTTCTTTCCTCTGCTATACTATATGTTGCTTACATGCATAGTGTAAATTACCATTATTTTTCTACTATTTTCCAATATAATGCAGAACTTCAGATTTTCTCTCTCATGTATGTGTATATTAAAATAATTCTAGAAACAGAAGCAGATTAAAACTAGTTCACAAATTTTTCCTGTGAATAATAAGTATCTACAGATTTAAACCAATCACTGGTTTAGAGACTCTGTAAGATTCTACTTCATTGATTTAAATTCTACAACCATACATGATTTCAAGGGTAACTTCCTTTTGATCAATTATGTTAAATGTATAATTTATGTTCTAATCTAAAGTAAAATTTTATATGTAGCCAATTCATGCCATATAAAATGAACAACAATAAACTTAAAGACATACCACTCATGCAATTGACCAACCTCCCAACCTTAGATTCCTTCTGTCTCCCAGAACTCACCCTCAAGATGAGATCACCTCCCTGTAATAGATCAACTCCTAATTTGTACAAGAGCAGCTTATTTAAGCTATTGTTCCCCAAAGCATGTTTCTAATTCTGCGTCCAGAATCTCAGGATGCTTTTCTTCCTGTTTGCCTAGGCTTCCCAATTTAGGGATTCTTTAAAGCTGTTTTATGATTTTCCTCATCTTTTCGAGCTTTTTACCTCTTCCCAACTACTTTCGTCATCATTGGGGAAATTCAGATTTTTCCTCAAAAATCTAAATTTAAAAATTAATTTCTTTCAAAGATTTTTGAAAGATTGTGGGGAAATATTTGCCTCATCCATCATCATGGATTTAGCAAGTGATCTCATAAATCTCATTTTGGTCAATCTGCACCACATTATTTTATTCATTTCCTCAATTAAATATTTAATTACATTCACAAAATATTTATCCTTTGGGGTCCACTCCCCTTAGGATTAAAGTTCAAATGTCTAACTTTGAAATTCAAACACATGAATTGGGGGTGTTACATATTCCCCCTCTGAAAATAAACACCGTCCTCGGTGTTATTATTCAACTACTAGAGTTCATTTGGCAAATAAAAATGGATATTTTTCCATCATCTCAGCTTCCCTTTCCCAGGTAGCTTCTTCAGCAGTAAAGTGCTTCCACTTCACTTTTACTCTTGCTACTGTTCTGCTTCTCAATTCAATTTCTTCCCGCTCCAATATTTGAAGCGGTTCTAGCAGAAACTCCCCTTCTGGTTCCACCTGTACAACATTCCAATCAACTATGTGAGAAGCATCATGCACATATATTTTTAACAATGAAACATGAAATACATCATGAACTCTAACATGGGGTGGTAAGGCCAGCTTGTAAGCCACTGGTCCCACCCTTTCTAATACTTCAAAAGGACCACAGTATCTAGGGGCCAGTTTTGCACAACTTCCAACATAAAGGGTGCTCTTTCTTAGTTTAATACGCAAATACACCCGCTCCCCCACTTTAAATTCTCGGTGCACTCTTTTCTTATCAACATAGTTCTTCTGGCGATCTTGGGCTGTCTTGATGTTTCTTTGTATCTGTTTAACAATTCTTTCCATCTCTTGTAAAGCATCTGGTCCCAACATTAGTTTATCTTCTGGCTGACTCCAGCTCAAAGGAGTATGACACTTCCTTCCATAAAGTGCCTCAAATGGACTCATTTTGATGGAGGATTGGTAGCTGTTATTATAGGAAAATTCAACTAAATGCAAGTAGTCTTCCCATTTTGAAGGCCTATCCATCACATACATTCTCAGCATATCCTCCAAAATCTGATTAGTTCTCTCTGTTTGGCCGTCTGTCTGAGGGTGGTAAGCAGTACTAAAATTCAATTTAGTCCCCATCCCTCCAAATAGCCCTTTCCAAAAAGCTATGGTAAACTTAGCATCTCGGTCAGAAACAATGAATTTTGGGACCCCATGTAATCTTACTATTTCTTTTAAAAACACATCTGCTACTTGAGCAGTTCCAAAAGTAGACTTAACAGGTATGAAGTGTGCCGCTTTGGTTAAGGTGTCCACTACCACCATTACTGAGTCATGTTGATGTTTGGTTTTGGGTAATCCTGTTATGAAATCCATGGAAACTGTATCCCATTTCCATTCTGCAATCGGTAAAGGATTTAGCAGACCAGCAGGATGCTGATGTTCAACTTTGACTATTTGACATTCCATGCATCTATTTAAATATTCTGCTACATCTCTCTTCATTCCTGGCCAGAACAACTTCTTTTTCAAGGCTGTTAACATCTTCTGATATCCTGGATGTCCTGCATATGGCTACTTGTGGTACTCATCCAAAATTTCCCTTTTAAGATCCGCTACATTGGGAATATACAATCTGTTTTTATAACAGATCAGTCCTTTTTGGTTTTGAGTGAAATCAGTTTTCTCCTTCTTCTGTAATTTCACCAGAAGTGTTTCATAATTTGGGTCTTGGGTTGCTGCCTTATTCACCAAATCTTCTACATCAATCTGAGCACTACTTCCAATGCTATTGATATTCTGACAAGCATTTCTGCTCAATGCATCAGCAACTTTATTTTCTTTCCCTCTAATATGTTTTATATCCATATCAAATTCACTTAAAAAAGACAACCATCTCGCCTGTCTAGCATTCAAATCAGTTTGGGAAAAGAAGTATTTGAGACTAATATGATCAGTCATCAATGTAAATTTTTTTCCAAGGAGATAGTGCCACCACATTTTTAAAGCATGGATAACAGCTGCTAATTCCAAGTCATAGGCACTATAATTTTGTTCATGTATCTTCAGTTTCCTAGATTCACAGGCAATAACTGAATTTTCCTGTAAAAGAACTCCTCCCAATCCTTCTCTACAGGCATCCGTACATACCACAAATTCTTGGTCAGGATCTGCAATATTTAGTATAAGGGCAGTAGTAAGTTTCAGTTTTAATTGGTCAAAACTATTTTGGCATTTTTCAGTCCATTCAAATTTGACACCTTTCCTTTGTAGTGATGTGATGGGATGTGCTATGGCTGAAAACCTTTCTACAAATCTGCGATAGTAGCCTGCAATCCCCATGAATGATCTCACTGCTGAAACATCAGTTGGTACAGGCCATTCCTTTATAGCCTTTATCTTCTCAGGGTCTACAGCAAGGCCTTGTTCAGAAATAATATGTCCCAAATACTGGATCTTATCTTTAAAAAACTCACATTTTCTAAACTTGGCATATAGCTGATTTTCCTTTAGTGTTTGCAATACTATCCTCAAGTGTTCTTTATGTTCCTCCTCACTTTTTGAATAAACTAAGATATCATCTATGAATACAAGGACAAATTTATCCAAGTACTTGTTTAACACACTGTTCATTAGGCACATAAATGTGGCAGGGGCATTTGTCAAACCAAAAGGTAGGACTACAAATTCGTAGTGACCATACCTGGTTCGAAAAGATGTTTTGCTAATGTCTTCTTCTTTAATTCTAAGCTGGTGATAACCAGTCCTTAAGTCAATTTTCGAAAATACTGAAGCTCCTCTCACCTGATCAAAAAGATCATCAATACTAGGCAAAGGGTATCTATTTTTAATGGTCAACTTATTCAGTTGACGATAATCAATGCACATCCTAAAAGTTCCATCTTTATTTTTCACGAACAGCACCGGTGCTCCCCAAGGAGATACACTCAGTCTGATATACCCTTTATCTAACAGTTCTTGTAATTTCATTTTTAGTTCCATTAGTTCCGGAGGACTCATTCGATAAGGCGCTCGGGAAACAGGGGTTGCTCCCGGCACCAGATTGATTGAGAAATCAATCTCTCTTTTGGGGGGAAGATGAGGGATTTCCTTTGGAAACACTTCCTTAAATTCTCTTATTACTGGTACAGCATCCAGTAATTCTTCTTCTGTTTTCTGTTCTGGTTCTTCCACATGCACTGCATAAACTTGGTATCCTTTTCTAGCTGTTCTTTTTAATTGTAATGCTGAAATTTGTCTTACAGAAATAGGTTTTGGTTTACCTTTAAGAATAAAAGGTTTCCCTTCCTCATCTACACAATGCAAAGTCTTATCCCAGCAGTTCATCAAGGCTTTCTTCTTTTCCAGCAAATCCATTCCTATCAATAGATCATATGACCCCAAGGGCAGAATATTCAAATTTACTTCTGTTTGAAACTCATTTAATTTGATTACTGTTCTGGGCAGTTTATGGGTTACCTTTCTCTTAGTTCCAGTGGCCAGCTGTACCAACCATGACTGTGGAATTTTTTTAGTTTTTAAGTTACATTTTTCTACAATCCTTGGACTAATGTAACTCAAAGAAGCACCTAGATCAATCAGAACAGTAATAGATAGGTCAGAAATCTTACCCTCCATTTCCACCATGGTTGCTTGATGTTCTGCTTGCCGATTTTCCAGGGCTGCACTGATAGTTGGTATATTTCTGGCTATATCATTTACTGTTGTCGCTTCTCGATCTCTCATGATCATATGCACGTTTCGATGAGGACAGTCCCTCAAAATATGGGGTTCTCCACAGCCACAACATTTCAGGGGTTCTCTCATTTTGACTGTCCCTTCCTTTTTACTGTCTCCATCTATTTTTTTGGAAGCGACTTGGGACTGAGCAGTTTGGCTTTCTTTGGGTTTATTAAACTTTTTCCACTGATGGTCTCTGCCAAAATTTTTCAAATAGGCTGGTTTCTGTTTCCTTCCTTTGAACTCATTTTTATTTATCCAACTTTTTCCTTGTTCAGTTTTTCCTTTGAACTGTTGGTAACATAATCTGGCCTTTCTAACAGCTTCGTCCATTTTTTTTGGGTTGTCAAACTCAATTTTCTCTTTTTATACAGCAGGCAAGAAATTCAGAAATCTCTGAACTTTTGCCTTCTCTTCCCTTATGTAGGGTACATATCTCAACAGATTTGTAAACTTAGTAACAAACTCATGAATAGTGAGTTGTCCCAGTCTATGTTCATGGAATTCTTTGGCTTTATCATCATAGTAACGTTCATTTAAGTAGCGGTTCTTGAACTTAACCTGAAAATCTTCCCAGGTAACTGTCTTTTCATCAATGGCATGCACCATCTTTGTCTCCTCCCACCACAAGGTAGCCTTACCTTGTAGCTGGTAGACAGCTAATCTGGCCTTCAGCTTACTTTCATATTCATAAACCTGGAAATACTTGATCATGTTTAATAACCAAGCTTCCGCATCTTCCTCCTTCTCCCCATCATAGGAGGGAGGCTTGATTTTTCGGAATTCCCCCTGTAATTCCTTTTTCTGTTTGTATTGATGCCTTACTGCATCCTCATCTTCAGACTCATCAGGTTTCCTCTTTCTGGAACCTTCGCCTTCCTGGCTGTTCCGCGAAGTTAATTCCCTGATGAGATTTTCCTGCTCCTCACTGTCTAATGACAATCTGTCATTCTGGCTTTTTATCTCAGCCAACTCTTGTTGCAATTCCCACAACATAGCCATCATGGCCACATTGGGATCTGGCTCACCACGCAGATCGACATAAATTTAGCCACCTTCTTCCATTTCAGCACCACTGTACATACTCAACACAGATCAGTGAAAATAAAAAAATAAAATGCAAATTTTTTTTTTCCACAAAATTTAATTGATACAGTGAATACACAGCAACAGTGAGCACAATGTCACCAGCCCAGTTTTATAACTTGGGCTCTGATACCATTTGTCACACCTCCCACTTTATGACACAATTTTATTTTATTTTTTCTGTTAGGTTGCATCCGTTCCGTTTAATGCTAATGATGCATTCGGTCAATTCGTTGTAGGTTTACATAATTAATTTCGTTGTAGTTTTTCACTACTGTTCTTTTCAATTTCCATTCATCAATAATTATGGAATAGGTAGTTTTTTTTGGAATAATTATAATTATATTAATTAAAATTACATCAATATAATTATAATCCTATTCCCCCCCCCCCTACTTCCATATTTAATCTTCGTTTTCTATCGCATGCCTTTGAATTCACATTCGATTTTCATATACATATATAGAAGTGGGTTCGATTTGGTTCTACATTGGTCTCATGTGATTATGGTTCCACGGTCATGTGGACATCTATGCAATCGTTCACTCTTACCCTTTGTTGATAACCTTATAACCTTGGCGGAATTCGACTCACTAATCATGCGAGTCTGGCATTCGTCTGGCATTCTTAATTTCGTCTTGTCAACATTTATTTGAAGTTGGGCGTGTTAAATTTAACCTCCACATAATTATCAATTTAAAATTCTGTGCAATCAAATTTGGAAATTCGACGTCTATCTGTCTTCCACGATGTGCATTAAACCGGTCCTGATCTCGTCGTATGGGTTATGGTGATCACACTTCATTTGTGATCACGTGGTGTTGGTTCCACGTAACACTGAATTCATTCTACCATTTTACTACGTTCCCAACGCAATATCCACAGCGTGGCCAGGTCGATATTCATTTATTTCCATACTTGTCATATTAAATTTTTGGGACGGATAGTGTACAGGACTTATTAACTATTCGATCCGTGGCTTTGCTCTCCGGATCTCGCCAGGTGTACGCTTCAGATGTCTTTGGATCATTAGGGTTTCGTTGTTTGATCCAGACGCATTGATATAAATCAAGCTTGGTATTGTCACGGTGGTTCTTTTACCTCCCTTTTCGTTTGGTTCCTCGCTTGACAGTGCGTTAATTCACTTGATTGGTAAGACCTTTCATATGCATTTTGTAAGTTTTCATTCTAATATTATTTCGCAGGCTTCCCATCTCTGCTTGAGAATTTGGCTCATTTCTTCACACCAGTGCTACGATTTTGGATTATCGTTTTATGTCTTCAGTCTAGGTTGTAATATATATGATATATGGTTAATTTCGTTTTGCAGAGAGTGTGTGTGCTTCGCTTCAGGGGTTCGAATGGCTTGGTTTTCTTCCCTAGCCTTCACATTTTCTTGTGAATATTCTGAACACAGGCTGTTCTGGCGTCGTAGCCCAACCTTCTCCTCAACTGAAAGGGGTTTGCGAGGGTATACATTCGGCTCTATACCGGGACTGTGATTCTCGTCTTCACGAGTTGGTAAGTGTTTCTTTTGACCAAGTGTAGGACGCAATGGATATTGTTCATTCTCCGGAGGTTTATAATTATTATTCGACTTCTTCCTATCAACCTCTATTCATGAGAATTGTATATTTTTATGAAGTAGGTTAAGGATGGTTTAAGGGTTTCTCCCTTATGAGGTACGCTACCCTTCTCAGTTATTATTTTTCTGGTTTCAATGTTGTTTTTATTCTCCATTTTCGGCGTCTGACTTGTATTGGTTTTGTGTCACAGGTAATTTCGACTTGCGTCATGTTCTCCTTTTCTCCTACACAGATACGAGACTTTCCCAGACATTAACATTGGGTTCCTCGTGCTAATTGCAGGTCGGTACTAACCGCACTCTGCCAGAAGAATTCGTTCTTCTCTCTTGGATACATATTTTATCTTTGACAGTAAAATTTATAATAATGAAATTGTAATTATTGGACAGCTACAATTTAATTCCCGCTCTGAACATTTATACATCTCTGTTCATGGGACATTATAAGAATTCTCTCGGATTTGTTCAATACATCCATATATGCCTCTGTCGTGTTGGGTTTTCATAATACTCAATTTTTTTATTTTAGTTATTATTATTAAGAGTATGTTCCAGCAGTACTCTCTCCTTGTCTCTTCTGACTTCGCTGGAACTACATGCTTAATCGTTGGAATTTTAAATTTTTCTTTTGTTGTTATATATATATAAGTATGACATATACACATATTCATCATTTTGTGTAGTTTATTGCTTTCAGGCTCCCAGGCCATACCATGGGTAACTATATTTATAATGTGGTGATAGTTGAATGAATAATATATTGTAGAATAGATTTTCCTATTTCAGGAAACCATAGCTTCGGTGACAGTAACATTTAAATGTCTAAGGGAAATCAGTATCTCAGTTAAATTTCTTTCATCAGTTTACTGAGCTGACCCTAAATTTCAACTGCCTTTTTGTTGTTATTTTAAATAACCAGAGTGCTATAATTATCTATAACAAAATGGCATAGTAGCTCCATGCAGAAATTTGAAGAAGTAAGTTGTTATAAATTTGCGTAGCATATGTATCCAATTTATCTACAGGGATGAATGCATCTGTAACCCTATCTTTATGTTTAAAATACATTGGGATTTATAATCTATCACTTACCCTCTTGATTCAGGTTATCGGGATAGACTAGGATACATATATGTTTCTATATGCTAGGCTGTGATGAGTATGCATGTTGGACATTTTCTTAACTTTCTTGTGTACTTCCATTCGATGCTATAATAGATGAATGGTTTCCTAAAGTAATTGTCTATGATCAGTATCTATAGATGATTTGTTTCTTTCCTCTGCTATACTATATGTTGCTTACATGCCCAGTGTAAATTACCATTCTTTTTCTACTATTTTCCAATATAATGCAGAAATTCAGATTTTCTCTCTCATGTATGTGTATATTAAAGTCATTCTAGAAACAGAAGCAAATTAAAACTAGTTCACAAATTTTTCCTGTGAAGAATAAGTATCTACAGATTTAAACCAATCACTGGTTTAGAGACTCTGTAAGATTCTCCTTCATAGATTTAAATTCTACAACCATACAGGATTTCAAGGGTAACTTCCTTTTGATAATTCTATTAAATGTAGAATTTATGTTCTAATCTAAAGTAAAATTTTATATGTAGCCAATTCATGCTATATAAAATGAACAACAATAAACTTAAAGACATACCACTCATGCAATTGACCAACCTCCCAACCTTAGAGTCCTTCTGTCTCCCATAACTCACCCCTGAGCTGAGATCACCTCCCTGTAACAGATCAACCCCTAATTTGTACAAGAGCAGCTTATTTAAGCTATTGTTCCCCAAAGCATGTTTCTAATTCTACGTCTAGAATCTCAGGATGCTTTTCTTCCTGTTTTCCTAGGCTTCCCATTTTAGGGATTCTTTAAAGCTATTTTATGCTTTTCCTCAGCTTTTCTAGTTTTTTTTTTTTTACCTCTTACCAACTACTTTCCTCATCATTGGGGAAATTCAGATTTTTCCTCAAAAATCTAAATTTAAAAATAAATTGCTTTCAAGGATTTTTGAAAGATTGTGGGGAAATATTTGCCTCTTCCATCCTCATGGATTTAGCAAGTGATCTCAAAATCTCATTTTGGTCAATCTGCACCACATCATTTTATTCATCTCCTCAATTAAATATTTAATTACATTCACAAAATATTTATCCTTTGGGGTCCACTCCCCTTAGGATTAAAGTTCAAATGTCTAACTTTGAAATTCAAGCACATGAATTGGGGGTGTTACATATAAAGAGGGAAGTGTTACTACTCCTAGATTTCCACAACCTATAAGGTTGAGACCACAACAATTGAAAGAAAAAAGAGAAAAAGGGCTTTGCTACAGTTGTCATTGTAAATACACTAAAGGTCATAAGTGTGCTGAGAAGAAATTATTTTACATAGATTGTGAAGAGGAAGAAGAAAATGAACAAGAAGAGGATATACAACAGGAACCAACCCAAGAAGAGGAAGAAATGAGTCCGACCATATCGTGTAATGTAGTACACAAATGTTGACCACAAATACAAACTATGTAAAACACAAAACTTTCAAAGAACAAATTGATGTATAAAAATCACTTTAAACAAAAGATTGTTGAATTCCTGCACATTTTAATTTTATAAAACATGAATTTCCCCAAGTTTTTCTTACATGGTGGGAACACATTTGGTATATAATTGAAAAAACCACATGGTCAATAAAAATGGCATATTTATAAGAAAGAAACACACATATCAAATATATGTTACAATGCCCATCAATAAATTTTAAAGGAGATCGTCTCAACACCAATTCATATTTGAAGGATTATTTTTGAATTGGCATTGCTCCATGCAATACTAATTCATCTACTAATTCGTCTTTGAAAAATCAATCTTGAATTGGAATTTCCTCACGCAATATATCAACAGACATCTTATTAACATTTGTTAAATGTCTTATAGTAAAAAACTGAATTTGTCTAACAATATTGTTTTCTTTTCCATGTAGTTGTTTTAGCCTGTCCTTCTTAACTTGGTACACACCTTTTGTCTCATTGCACACAAGTTTAGAAATGGTGGAAACTATAATTCCATTTGATCCATACTCCCTAGTTGTTCCCAAGCCTTCTACCAATGCAATATAATATTCTTTATTGCTTGTTTTTCTTCTTGGTATATTCATTTTCCTTTCGAGGACCTTGTTAGTCCCAATATTGCAAAGAACATAATTAATCAATTCTTTTCTAGGATTGGTATAGAAAGAAACTTGTATGCATAATGTTCGTTTTTCAACCATGTTTAGTGGGTTTCTTTATCCCTGAAAAGAAACCAACACAATAAAATATATTAAATGAACATTTATTGCAAATGCCTTAAATTTTATGGAAGAAATCACATGTACATGGTTCCCAAAAAACTAGAAAATGCCTTAAATTTTATGGGATAAATGACATGTACATGGTTTCCAAACACTAGAATTTTCCTTAAAAATATATTAAATGAACATTTATTGTAAATTCCTTAAATGTTATTGAAAATACCATAAATTTTATTGCAAATGGCTTAAATTTTATGATAGAAATGACATGTAGATGGCTTTCCTTAAATTTTATGGGAGAAATGACATGTACATGGTTTGTCTTAAAGTTTATGGAAGGAACATGTACATTATTCCCAAGAACACTAACAAATACCTTAAATTTTATAGGGGAAATGACATGTACATGGTTTCCAAAAACACTTGCATTTTTCTTAAAAACATATTCAATTCCTTAAATTTTATTGCAAATGCCTTAAAGTTTATGGGAGAAATAATATGTACATGGTTTGCATTAAATTTTATTGGAGAAATTACATGTACATGGTTTTCCTTAAATTTTATGGGAGAAATGACATGTACATGGTTTTCATTAAAGTTTATTGGAGAAATGACATGCACATGGTTTCGAAAAAAACTATAAAATTCCCTAAATTTTATGGGAGAAATGGCATGCACATGGTTTCCAAAAACACTAGCATTTTCCTTAAATATATATTAAACGAACATTTATTGCAAATGACTTAAAGTTTATAGGAAATGCCTTAAAGTTTATGGGAGAAATGACATGTACATTGTTTGCCTTAAAGTTTATGGGAGAAATGACATGTACATGGCTTCCCAAAACACTAGCAAATGCCTTAACGTTTATGGGAGAAATGAAATGTACATGGTTTCCAAAAACATTAGCATTTTCCTTTACTTTAATGGGAGAAATGACATGTACATGGTTTCCAAAAACACTAGAATTTTCCTTAAATTTTATGGTAGAAATGACATGAATATGGTTAAATTTTATGGTAGAAGCAACATGTACATGGTTTCCAAAAGAAAAATAAAAAACACTAGAGAATGCCTTAAATTTTATGGAGAAATGACACATGTACATGGTTAATTTTATGGGAGAAATGACATGTACATGGTTTCCATAAAAATTAGTAAACATCTTAAATTTTATGGGAGAAATTAAATTTTGCATGCTTGAGTTTATGGGAGAAATGACATGTACATGGCTAATTTTGTGGGAGAAATGAAATGTACATGGTTTCCAAAAAGACTAGCAAATGCCTTAGAGTTTATGGGAGAAATGACATGTCCTTAAATTTAGCTATAAGTTTTATAAAGGTGATAGACATGTATAGAGGTGATAGACGTGATTTTGAAAGAATCCTTCCAGTTATCTATAAGTTTTATAAAGTTGTTAGACATGTGATTTTGAAAGCATCCTTGTTGTTAAATGAGTAACAACACATCCTAGCCATTATGGTTGGTTGGCTAGGTGATAGTGTACCCCTATGAGGTGATAGACAAATATGGTTGGTTGGGTAGGTGATAGTGTACCCCTATGAGGTGATAGACAAATTTAGATAAATTATTTATAAAGGTGATAGACATCTGACTTTGAAAGCACAATTAGTTTTAAAAAGGTTAGGGGATAAAAGAGTAACAACACATCCTAGCCATTATGGTTCGTTAGGTGGTAGTGGACCCCTATGAGGTGATAGACACATTTAGCTAATTTTTTTATAAATGTGATAGACATGTGATTTTTAAAGAATCCTTGATGTTAAAAAGGACATGGGATAAACGAGTAGCAACACATCCTAGCCATTATGCTTGGTTAGGTAATAGTGGACAACACATATCTAGGTGATGTTGTTAAAAACGATAGGGGATAAATGAGTAAGAACACATCCTAGCCATCATGGTTGGTTAGGTGATAATGAACCCCTATGAGGTGATATACACATTTAGCTATAAACGTTTGATAAAGGTCATAGACATGTGATTATGAAAGCATTCTTGATGGTTAAAAGGATAGGGGCTAAATGAGTAAGAACACATCCTAGCCATTATGCAGTTGGTATAATCGTTAAGCAGAGAGGTTTAGCCTCCATAGCTCTCAAATTTGAGAAGTGCACCACTGAATTTTCATTAGAATCCTATGGAATGTGTCATACGTTTCATATATTGAAACATAACTTTGTCGAGTTTGACGAGTAATTTCATATATTGAAATTAACTTTGTCGAGTTTGAGTAGTAATGCTAATTTCAAATGAATCCTGAAAAGGAATGGTAATTTAGGCAATAATTTTAGATGGATGTTTATTTTGTTGTTTGGTTTTTATATTCTCCGGCGTTCTTTTATATGGTAGTATAATTTAGAGGTGCACATGAGTGATCATGAAAAATGATATTAAGCGGAAAACATATTCAACTTTGCAAAATATAAAAATATACCATTTCTTTCCATGGCTAGGTATTGGCTCTATTATGTATAGTAAACTCTTCTTGTCACTTATGAAACATATATAGTCTAATTGGTGTCAATATCAAAATCATGTAGCCTCTCAAATTTTTTTTTAGTTGGTACTTGGAATCATGCTCTCTAGATTACTTTCAGAGATGGTTAAAATTTAGAGGTCCATGAGGAAACATGAAAAATTAGATTAAGCACAGAGCACATTCAACTCTTCAAAATATAGAAATATATCATTTCAGTTCATAAATATAAATGAAATCATTTCATTTCTTGACTAAGTATTATCTCTCTTATTCATATGACACTCTTGCTCAATCCGAAAAATTAGAAAAATTATATAGACCTGAGAGATACTGCAAATTCATTTCCTTAATTGAAAAGAAAAATCATTGTTTTCTGATAAAAAATTATGTAAATACAGACAGATAGACAAATTTGAAAAATTATATAGACTTGAGAGCTACTCCAAATTCATTTCTCTAATTGAAAAGAAAAATCATTGTTTTCTGATACAAAAGTATGTAAATATAGAGAAATGAAAAAATTAGAAAATTTTCATAGAATTGAGAGCAACTCCAAATGCATTTCCTTAATTGAAAAAAATAAAATCATTGTTTTATGATACAAAATTATATAAATATAAAGAGACAGAGACACATTTCACAGAGATTAAATAACAAGACTATACACCCAACCTTATACAATATAGAGCATATAAATAAGATAAGAATATATATTTTATTTATTTTGATATATATATATATAAAATAAACCGAGCATCAATGACTCTTAAATCACTTTCAAAATGATTGACTTATCAAATCAAAAGATTGCTAACTCTAATCATAGTTGTATCTCATTGAAACACTGCTAACATTGCTATACGAAAATTGCTTGCATATTTTTTAGTTATGAATCCAAATTATATATGGAGCTTCAGATTATATATGAAACATCTAGATGATTTAATGATGTATTTAATGATGCTTCAATTCCTAGATGAATTAATCTTACAATCAGGCCTAATGAAATAAAACAATAAAAGCAACCTATGAAAGTAAGATAAAGTTGTAAAGGACCTCAACACAGAAGAAAGAAAGCAATCGTGAGGGCATGAAAAATATAATGAAATTAAACAATAAAATCAACATATGAAAGTAAGATAAAGCTATTATATACGAAACATCTCGATGATTTAATTTTTTATTTAATGATGCTTCAATTCCTAGAGGAATTAATGTTACAATCAGTCTTAATGAAATGAAACAATAAAATAAACCTATGAAATTAAGATAAATTTGTAAAGGACCTTAAGATAGAACAGAGAAATAAATTGTGAGGGCACAAAAACTCTAATGAACTGAAACAATAAAAGCAACTTCTCTTGACGGACAAATCAATTGTGAGGGCATGAAAACTCTAATGAAATGAAACAATAAAAGAAACCTATGAAAGTAAGATAAAATTTTAAAGAACCTTAAGAAATAACAGATAAAGAAATTGTGAGGGTATGAAAACTCTAAGATACGAAGGTTATACTACCCAGTTAAAAAATCAAGTTTCCCAAGTATCTATTTGGAAAGAATATAGTTGAGCTGTGAAAGAGGTCAAAAGAACATGATAGTTTATAGGTAGAATGCCTCAGGATCTTCGTGCAAGCCAAGGAGCATAAGATATTTTCTTTTACAGCTCAATTATCCCCAGGAAAATGGCCTTGAGGCTGCTCAATGAACCCACACAATAAATACACATTTGACCCAATGGATAAGAATTACAACATGTACTTCTGTGAAAAGCCATTGCAAATAGACGTTCAATTCAAAAATTTTCAATTCTAAAGATTAAATAACACGACTATACACAACCTTATATAATATAAAGCATATAAATAATATAAGAATCTATCTATACTTTATTTATTTTAATATATATATATAATAAACCAAGAATCATTGAATTTTAAATCACTTTCAAAATAATTGACTCATAAAATCGGAAGACTGTTAAGTCTAATCAGAATTCTATCTCATCGAAACATTGTTGACATTGCTATACGAAAATTACTAGCATATTTTTTATTTATGAATACAAATTCTCTATGGAGCTTCATATTTATACGAAACATCTTGATGATTTAATGATGCTTCAATTCCGAGAGGAATTAATCTTACAATCGGGCCTAATGAAATGAAACAATAAAAGAAGCCTATGAAGGTAAGATAAAGTTGTAACGAACCTTAATATAGAACAGAGAAAGAAATTGTGAGGGCATGAAAAATTTAATGAAATGAAACAATAAAATAAACCTATGAAAGTAAGTTAAAGTTGTAAGGAACCTTAAGACAGAACAAAGAAAGAAATTTTGAGGCCATAAAAAATCTAAGATAAGAAGGTTATACTGCCCAGTTAAGAAATAAAGTTTCTCAAGTCTCCATTTGGAAAGAGAATATAGTTGAGATAGATGAGAGGAAAAAAGTACATGATAGTTTATAGGTAGAATGCGTCAGAATCTCTATACAAGCCAAGGAGCAGAAGATAGTTTTTTTAACAACACAATTATCCCCAGGAAAAGTGCCTTAAAGCTGTTCAAGGAACCCACACAATAAATACAGATTTGAACCAATCAATAAGGATTACAGCATAATTCTGTGAAAAGCCATTTCAAACATACATTTAGTTCAAAAAGTTTCAATTATGTAGATTAAATAACAAGACTATACACTTAACCTTATAAAATATAGAGCATATAAATAAGAGAAGAATCACATCGATTAAATAACAGGACTATACACCGAGCCTTACACAATATAGAGCATATAAATAAGATAAGAATATATCTGTATTTTATTTATTTTCATATATATAAGAAACCAAGCATCATTGACTCTTAAATCACTTTCAAAATAATTGACTCATCAAATCGAAAGACTGCGAGGTCTAATCAGAATTCTATTTCATTTGAACACTGTTGACATTTCTATATGAAAATTGCTTGCATATTTTTTAGTTATGAATCCACATTCTCTATGGAGCTTCAGATTATATACAGAACATCTCAATGATTTAATGATGTATTTAATGATCCTTCAATGCCTAGAGGAATTAATCTTACAATCAGGCCTAATGAAATGAGACAAAAAAAGCATCCTATGAAAGTAAGATAAAGTTGTAAATGACCTTAAGATATAACAAAGAAATTAATTGTGAAGGCATGCAAACTTTAATGAAATGAAACAATAAAAGAAACCTATGAAAGTAAGATAAAGCTGTAAAGAACCTTAAGAGAGGATAGAGAAAGAAATTGTGAGGGCATGAAAACTCTAAGATAAGAAGGTTATACTGCCCAGTTAAGAAATCAAGTTGCCCAAGTCCATTTGGAAAGAGAATATAGTTGAGCTGGATAAGGGGCCCAAAAAAAATGATAGTTTATAGGTAGAATGCCTTAGGATCTATGTACAAGTGAAGGAGAATATGATAGTTTCTTTTACAACTCAATTATCCCCAGGAAAAGGACCTTGAAGCTGCTCAAGGAACGCACGCAATAAAGACAGATTTCAACCAATGGATAAGAGTTACAACATATGCATTCTGTGAAAATCCATTTCAAACAGACATTCAGTTCAAACAGTTGCAATTTTGTAGATTAAATAACAGGACTACACGCTCAGCCTTATACAATATAGAGCATATAAATAAGATAAGAATCACAGAGGTTAAATAACATGGCTACCATCATATTATTTGTTATTGGTGAGGAGATGAGGTGAGGATATCAAGTCACTTCTCTTATATAGTTTCTCTCTAGCTTCATTGGATTCCTTACCACCCTATTCCTTATCACCCTAGCTTGGCATCTTCCATCTTAGGTAGACATCATTGCCACCTAGTGGAGCTCTTTATCATTGATATTTCATGAAGTTCGAATGAAATTTATTTTGAGGAGATGGTTGTATTGTGATTCAGTATTTGGCTGGGTATTTTGTGCATATCAACGTGGCAAGAAACAATTCTCTTGGAAAGGACGAATACAAGATCGGTCAAAAAGGGAGTTCATAGTAGAATTTTAAATTGGAATTAAGGATTTGGTGAGAAATTATGAAAAGGGTGGAATTTTATCGTGTGAAACTCGAGTAATATAATTTTTATATCCGAGCATAAAATATATCTATGAAAGTTCAGTTTAGAAAGTTGCACCTAGAAATAGACAACGCGCATCGAGGAGACAGACAAGGAGACAAGGAGAAAATGCACGCCAAGTAGGCAGAGAAGACGACGAGGATGCAGAGAAGACATATCATGTCGAGCAAGCCCGGAATGAGACTTGGAAACAAAAAAAACTGAAAATTAGATTAAAACAAGAAAAAAAACCATAAAGAAAAAAATAACAAATTTACAACCTCTAACTTACCTTCGCACCTTCGCTTTCTCCCCTCCTGGCCCCTGCAACAATGCAATGCTCATAAATGATAACGAAACACACAAAAACGATAACACGGAGCTCTGCATTAGTGAAACACACCTAAATGATAACATAGAGCTCTCCAATGGTAACATTGTCCTCTCCAAAAATCACAGAGCTCTCCAACGGTGAACTAGTCGAAAACTTGTTGTGATTTGGGGGTCGGTCTATTGATAACAAAAAGTTCAGCTATATTACAGTAAAAATTTTGGCCAAAATTTTTTTGCCTGATTTCCTTTCTCTGTCCAAAATTCTATTTAACCACATTGTCAATGCTAATGGCAGAAACAGTTCTGCCGAATTAATTTCAAAACTGCAACCGCACTTTCTAAAACTTTGACCGAACTGTTGGGAAAATAATTTTTTTGAATGCATTTCTCACAAAAGTGTAACCTAGCTTTTCATTTTTACCCTAACCCCAACACATATCCATCCTGCATGGTTCTTGTCTTGCATCTTACTTCTATGACCTTCTTCATCGTTTCCTCCTCAGAATTATCTTTCGCCCTATGCCTCGTCTTGATTGTCCTTTTGAGGTATGCTACTTCCCCTTTCGACACATTTGAGCTACTCGAAGTTGGTTAACTTGGGTGGACTTTGTTCCACCATTCTTGTACTCCTTCGCACACTACTCAATTAAACATACTCAACACACTTCATTTTCTTCCACTTGTAGTGCTCCCATTCTTTCCAATTCATCCTTCATCGAATGGTAACAAGCTCCAAGTCTATCAATGTATTCAATCTCATATTATTTAATAACAATGTGTTTTTGACCAAGAAAGTCCTTATTTATCCCTTCCTCAAGCTCGTTGACTTCAACTTGAAGCTTGGTTTTTTCCTCCCTTGAGCGAACTCGTTAAGCCAAGAGTTATTCGATTCTACGGTCATGTTGTCACAATTTTTAACCAACTTCTTCAGGTTTGGTAGACATCCCATGTAGAGTATTCAAGGCTCTCCGCACATCCATTATTCCATCCTTGATGTAGTCGAAGTGTTCACATTCCTACACAAGTTCGTCATAGTGTTGTTTCCATTTAACCTTCCAACAATCTACCATCTCTTCAAGTTTTTGAACAACCCTTATGATTTCCAGTAGACCATTCAACTTGAATCGGCCCTTTGGTGTGCCTTTGCCCAAACCAAACTTCCACACACTCAGCTCAGCCATAATATTCTACCTTTCCCATAGCAAAATATGTTGCAATGCAACCAAATACTTCGAATCAACTTTGTCCTACCCTTGAACCGAGCTCGGATACCATCTGCGACACCCCCACACTAGTGGAAACTCTAAGTCCACTTTTGTGCGTCGTATGGCACTAACTTGCCTTTTCGTTTCATCATTACTTGCACTTTTAGACTATGCCTCCTACAAACACTTTGTTAAATTTTGTTGTGTTCACTTTCTTTCTTTTAACATGCCATGAAATAAACAATACTTCAATTATATTTAATCTATCTTCAATATATATAGAAAAAAAATGTACACATAAATCATCAAGGGGGGGGGGGGATCCAAACAGTTCCCTCAATATAATAAACTTTGAAAATATTTTACAAGTTTACAAATTTTCATAATTTTGTGCAGCTTACAGAGGCCTTCCCAATCTTAACCAACACATGGAACAACATGCACTTCTGCACCCTTTTTTTTTCCGTTGTGCAGCACTGACCCAAATCTCTTATTCAATCCATTCCCAACTCTCTCATTCAACTCACGCTCATGTCGTGCAGCTCATGCTTGACTCCCTCTTTGAACCCTTGCTTGATTTTCATGTAGTATCGTCCCACGCGTAGGTTATTCAGCCTGTGCCTTCCTACCGTACAGTAGCGACCCACCCTTGTAGTGCAGTGTGTTCCTAGTTGTGCACCATCTGCATTACAACCTCAAAAAACCCTGAGCTTTGGTTTGTCAACTTCACCCATTAAGAAACATGTCTTCGTGCCCACCTTCAGCGCATGCATGGCTCAGCCATGCTGTTATGCGCGCGATCAACCTACCTCACCCTCGAATGCCCTGCTTTGAACTTGCTTGAATGGCTCAACCTGGTACTTTTCCCTTCACTCTAGCCCCTACTCCAAACTTGTTGGAATTGGTTCTTCGTCAAATGTGTTGAACAAAATGACTTCGTTCTATACTTATGTGTTGTTCGTCTAAGTGATTTTCCAAGTGTCGCATCCATTTGCTCCATGGGTCCCACTAACCACTCGTTGACCTACCTATCTAACACATGCATGCACCTGTTAATGTTCCCTTCAACACGAGCTAAAATGATGGTTCGGGTGGACACCTTATCTAGGGTCTACATGTCCTGCTCGCACGTTGTAGTTGTTCGCCCATCCGAACGCTTGTCCACACAGTTGTCTGCGCGCTCTTCCGCACAATCATCCACACGCTTGTTTGCATTCCCATCCACATGCATGTATTCATTCCCTTTCACATTCTCATCTACACATTGGTTGAACGTGTTAGGGAGCATCAAACTAGTGCGAGTGTGCACACTCCCGGCTCACCCACATGTTCATTTAAGCACACCCATCGTGTTGGATCAAAACACACAGTGGAAACTAAATAATCACTCACAGCATAAACAAACATGAAGACACAAAGATTTTAACGTGGTTCACCCAACCAATCTGGGCTACGTCCATCAAGAAAGGCATCGGCAATCTCATTCATCCACTAGAGAATTACAACAACAGAGTTGCCCATCTGCTCTTCAAATCACCTCACATCCCTCATGCTCATTTGCCTCTACGGGCTTACATTTGATAGCTGGGAGTAGAAACTGAATCATAAATTCACTAACAACAAGTATAGGATGCAATAACTCCTCATCAGAATTAAATGGAGTCAATTTAGCAACAAATCCTATTGTTATCACATTCATGAGATTTTCTCTAAATTTAATTAAAAGAAATCTCAACAATCTCCACCTTGACAACAATTAGCCTGATACCCTGTTCCATTATTATTTTTATCTTTTCTGCAAGCCAAGAGAAGCCAGACACCATTGTAGCTTCTCTAATAAAATTGGTTTCGTGAACATGTCTGCACAGTTTTGCTTTGTATGCACCTTTTCAAGAGAGTCTCCCCTTTCAGTGATAACATGTCTTACAAAATGGTACTTGATAGGTATATTATTTGATTTACTATGATAGGCGGGATTTTTAGCCAAGTGAATTGCACTTTGACTATCAAAAAATAACTTGATGTTGTCCTTCAACCTACCAAACTCACCAAACAAGCCTTTCAAGCAAACCACTTCTTTGCAAGCATGTGAAACAGCGATGTATTCTGCTTCTATAGTGGATAAAGCAACAATGTTTTGTAGCTTTGACATCCAGCTAATAGCTCCACCTGCAAGGGTAAAGACATATCCTGAAGTTGACCTTCTCTTATCCAAATCATCTGCAAAATCAGAATCAATATAACCGAAAACAAATTCATCACTTTTGTTATAAGTGATACAATAATCACTTGTGCCTCTAAGATACCGAAGCACCCATTTCATTGCTGACCAGTGTTTTTTTCCTGGATTTTCCATATACCTGCTGACAACCCTAACTGCATGTGAAATATCTGGTCGAGTACAAACCATCGCATACATCAAACAACCTACTACATTAGCATATGGAATTCGAGACATATATTCCTTTTCTTCATTTGTATTAGGATATAAACTTGACGAAAGCTTAAAATGGGAAGCTAAGGGGACTGGAACAGGCTTCACAATGTTCATACCAAACCTCAAGAGGATTTTATCAATATACTTCTTTTGTGATAGCCACAGCTTACCATTGCTCCTGTCTTTGAAAATATCCATGCCCAAAATTTTTCTTGCTGCTCCTAGATCTTTCATATCAAACGTCCTAGCCATCTGAGCCTTTAACCTGTTGATCTCAGTTATGCCTTTGCTTGCTAAAATCATATCGCCAACATACAACACTAAGATAATGAACATGCCATTACTTAATTTCTTAAAGTAAACACAATGATCATATTCACTTCTTATATAATTTTGACTCATCATGAAAGAATCAAATTTCTTGTACCATTTTCGAGGCGACTGCTTCAGACCATACAATGATTTCTTGAGCCTGCACACAAATTTCTTGTTGCAATTTGAACAAACCCTTCCAGTTGCTCCATGTAAATCTCCTCATCTAAATCTCCATGTAAAAATGCAGTTTTAACATCTAGTTGCTGTAATTCTAAATCAAGTAAAGCAACTAATGCTAACACAATCCGAATTGAAACAATTTTTACAACTGGTGAAAATATCTCATGAAAGTCAATGCCTGCTTTCTGAGAAAAACCTTTCGCAGCCAGCCTCGCTTTGTACCTGTCTTTTGTATCATCAACACTCATGTTCAATTTTTAAACCCATTTACATCCCACAGTTTTTTTCGTCTTTAGGAAGTTCAACCGGATCTCATGTGGCATTCTTTTCTAATGCCTTCATCTCGTCCTTCATAGCCTCTTTCCACTTACCACTGTTAGAACCTTCTACAGCTTTCTGATAGCACAAAGGTTCATCATCATTAGTGGTTAAAGTAACTGAAGTAAGCAACTGAAGTAACATAATCATCATACCTTTTAGGAGGACATCTGATTCTCGTGGACCTCCTTAAAGATGATTCTGGTACTTCCACAATTTGCTGATTATTATCTGTAGGAACTTCTTCATGATCTGCATCTAAAACATGTTCATGATCTGCATTTGAAACTTGTTCATGATCTGCACTATCATCAGTATTTGAACTGGTTTCAAACTAAATATGTTGAATCTTAGGTACATTTTCCTGTTCCAATTTATCATCTACATCTGGATTTTCAAGTGAAGATTCATTGAGCTTAACATCTCTGTTAATGATGATCTTGTGAGTAGTAGGATCCCACAACTTGTATCCCTTAGTCCCATCACCATATCCAACAAAGATATATCTTTTTTATTTAGGATCTAATTTAAAATGCTGATGTTTCGGAACTAGAGCATATGCATCACAACCAAAAACTTTCAGTTTAGAATAATCACATGGATAACCTTTCCATACATCTTGAGGAATTTTTCATCCTATTGCAGTTGATGGTGATCGATTTATCAAGTAACAAGCTGTAGAAACCCCATCTATCCACAATTCCTTCTACAAATTGGCGTTACTAAGCATACTTCTTGCTCTCTCTAGGAGAGTCTTGTTCATGCATTCAGGAACTCCATTTTGCTGAGGAGTATATACGATAGTTTTATATCTTTCGATCTCAGCGTCCTTGCAATAAATATCAAATTCCTTTGAAGTAAACTCACCACCATTGTCAGTTCTTAAACATTTAATGGTTCTTCCAGTGATGTTTTCAACTAATGCTCTAAACTATTTGAAACTTGTCAATACATCAGACTTTTTCTTTAACATATAGACCCACACTTTTCTAGAGAAATCATCAATAAAAGATACAAAATATGATGATCCTCCATATGAAGTTGTAGGAGATGGACCCCAAACATCAGAATGGAAATTGTTGGAGAAAAACACATAGCGGAAACTAAATAATCACACACAGCATAAACAAACATGAAGACAGAGATTTTAACGTGGTTCACCCAACCAATCTGGGCTACGTCCACCAGGAAAGGCATCGACAATCTCATTCATCAACTGGAGAATTACAACAGCAGAGTTTTCCATCTGCTCTTCCACTCACCTCACATCCCTCATGCTCATTTGCCTCTACGGGCTTACATTTTATAACTAGGAGTAGAAACTGAATCATAAATTCACTCAGAACAAATATAGGATGCAATAGCTCCTCATCAGAATTAAATGGAGTCAATTTAGCAACAAATCCCATTGTTGTCACATTCATTAGATTTTCTCCAAATTTAATTAAAAGAAATCTCAACACATCGCCTCTTGATCCAACTTGCCCTTGAGGCATTCGGTTTTCAACTCTCCCCAAATTGGTGGGTGGTGAAGGGCGCTCGCCAATTTGAGGCCTTAAGAACACCAATGCCACATGCCCAAAAAAACTCAATGCCCTTTAACTCAAGTGTACCCTTTGGGGCATGACAATCACTTTCTCATTTTTTATTCTATTAATCTTCTAATATCTATATAAATATTTTCAACTAAAAGGCAATTGTGTGTTAAAATGCAAATGGAAGGTGGTCAACAATGACCATTTAAATTTTGAATATTGCATCCCATTTAATTTAATCCTTTAGATTTTATTTTGAATATTGCATCCCATTTAATTTAATCCTTTAGATTTTATTTTGAATATTGCATCCCATTTAATTTAATCCTTTAGATTTTATTGCCAAATTGATGATGTGTCACGTCAATGCTAAATATTAATATGTATGTTGCCAACATAAAGATCTATCCATATCAATGTTTAATATAAATATATATGTAAGTGGGGGATGACTTGTCTTTAATTTTTGTTTTTAGATATGTCCTTTACATTATGTAAGGTGACATCATATCCTACCTAATGAATTATATAACCACCGTAAACACAACGATAGTCATGTAAATTTCTTTGAATTTTTTTTACCATACCCCACTCACAAAGATATATATATATATATACTCTTTTTTCATCAATGTCTTCGATAAATTTTACATGATGTAGTCTTCCATCATCAACCCTATGGGACTTATTTTTATCATGTCCCACAGGGATATATACATACTGTTCTTTCATGAATGTCTTCGATATATTTTACCATACCCCAAGTGCAAAGATGTAGTCTTTCATCTTCAAGCCTATGCCACTTTTTTAAGTTTTTACCATGTCCCAGTCGATTTGTGGTAAAGCTGTGTATGTACTGGGGCATCTTAGAGGAGGGCCCTAGTGTCCGCCTTTTCGAGGGTCTCGAGATATTATTATCGGCTGGCATTAACTGTTTTTTAGGTTTTAGTTAGAAATTAGAGCAAACTCCTTTTAGGTTTCGAACAGTTTGAGGCCTAGCACATCATCTTACTGGTTAACCTCTCATCTCTTCTGGTTTCCAATAGGCCGCCTAGGATTTGTATCGGATAACTACTAAAAGGACGTGTGTGTTCTGTTATATAATTATTGTAATCTTCCAGCTTTTATTTGAGATTGTAATGTCTATTTTTTTTTTTTGGTTGCAGAGGATTAGGAATGTAGCAGACGGACACTTATAATACGGGTAGAATAAATGTACGGAGAAGGATCAACCTGAAAACCCATATTTGTTTAATTATAAGTAGAAGTTTATCGCTGCAAATGAATAAGGAAAGTGAAAAAGTCGATATTTCGATATCCAACCCTTCCAGCTGCTTTCCCTCCATTAACGATTCTGTTAGGTTACAAGCATATACAGAAGCGGAGGAGGTCTTGCTCACAGATGAATTGAAATCTATTTTCGCAGATCTGAGATCGGTGATCCTAGGAACGAATCTCGGGGAGATCCAGATTCAAGCCCAGTCAACAAGATCTGTGGAGAAAATGAGACCGTCCGAAGAGCAGCACATAGAAGCGATCGCAAGAGGAACAGATGGTGTACGTTATGGAGAGTGCCGAAAGAATCACGCTGCCAACATTGGTGGCTATGCGGTTGATGGTTGCGGAGAATTTATGGCCAGCGGAGAAGAGGGAACGGCTGCGGCCCTGAAGTGTGCAGCGTGTCACTGTCACCGTAGCTTTCACATTCAGGAACTTGAAAACGAGACGCTGTGTGAGTGCCATCGTACACGAAGGTGATCCTCTGCCATTCCGATTTAAGGGTATCGGGTTTTCTGTCTCCAGTATAATTTAATCTAGCAACTAAATGGTTAAATGATTTGTGATTTGTCTGTTGTAGGAATTTGGTTTTTATTGTTTCAAACTACTTCTGTGTATGTATATACTGCATAAATATCGATGCTGATTACTGGTTTAGAGGTGTCCTTTTGCTGTGCATAAATATCCATGTAGGGATAAATATTTACTGTATTATTAGGTTAACCATTTGAGAAGTTTAAAGTGTTTAAACATTTGCTAGGTTATGAAATATGTTCATCTGAAACCTAATTATCCATATGTCTATTTGCATATTTTCAGAGATGTTTCAATTTCTTATGGAATGTGCTTCAATATTACATATTATAAATACCTTGGATGCATGCCGATTAATATCATTCCTGTGAAACCCTCGATCGCTATATCGAAAAAATGAATATAAATGATTTTTATATTTATTTTTTCCACAAATTTAGCAAGAATTTGAATGTCGAAGAAAATTGGTACGTATATTGTTACAACATACCGGCGTGCTATTCTCCCAACTTACTTTGAGGATACGTACTATCTCAATATAAGTTGCGAAAGCGTCTTTGATACGCTAACTAGATAAAAAATCAATAAGCTATTAAAACAATTTAAATCTTCAACCATTACACGAATTTTATTATATATATATATATATATATAGCAATAACGGGATGGGTGGTAAGGGAGTGGAGGCTATGTGGTTGCTATCCTCTATCAAGTGGAAGCTCATTTGTGTTCCACTTAACAATTTCATATGCTTCCTTTTTTTTTTTAGAGTTTTTTGTTTTATTTTTTAGAGTTTTTTGTTTTATTGGTTTAACTATTGGTATGTGGGAGCTTTGATTGTTTGGAAGTTTTTAAAGATTGAGCCCATATAGTTAATTTAGGTGTGGATTTATTGTTAAAGATTTTTGTATGGTAGCTAAGGAAGGTTGGAGTTTGGACATGTATCTAGGTTTTTTTTTTCAATTATGTCTATCTATTCCTTTCTTTTTATTCTTTAAAGAAGAATCGAACTATTTTGGGGTGGCTCTTATTTCTTTATAGACTTCAAGTTCCAAGGCTCTGTTCTGGTTGTGAAGGACAATTTTCTTGTAGTGGAGGTTCTCTATTTTTTAGAAGTGAAGTTAGAAACTATTGATATGTCATACATGTAAGTTGTTGAATATAACCTTGAGTTATGACACTAGTGAGTAGGTTTGATTCTATACATTACCCAAATTGGTCTACTAAATTATGAATTCCATAGTTAAAAAAAAAACTCCCGTCTTTCTTATAACTATTCATCTATTACCAATTCGTCGTTCTTATAACTATTCATCCATTAGCAATTGAAAATGAACAAAATGGTAACAATTTACTTTCATTTTTAACACTACAATCTATATTTTATATGCAATTTATTGAAATTGAGTCTATACTCCCTATTGTATACAAAAATATAATTTCTTTCTTTTTCCGACTAATGCGTAATGGATTAATCTTTTATTTTGAAAATATTTGAACGGATTAAAAAGAAATAGAAAAATTATAAAAAGATGAAGTAAGGTGACTATAACTTTCTAAATCCAAAACCATATTTGATGATACCTTTTCAATATATATATATATATATATATATCTTTGAAACAACCTAGAGACTTTCTTGTCATTAGAATTTCATGCAAGTATTTAAAAAACATAAAAGAATTAATTGGTCTCACACATATTAATTATAAGATACAATTATTTGAGCAACATAGAATTATAAAAATGTCAAAAGTCTTCCTCTACCTATACTTAATTCAAGGGTTAATGAAAAGAGTAAATAATAATGATAGGAACATATGCTATTTTAGTTAATAAAGGAATATGTCATAGGGCACTCCCATTATCAAATCTACTTGCAAGATTCTATCACGTAGAATGATATTGGACAATTTTTTGTTTAGAATTTTTCAATTGAGAATGGCATTATGAAAATAGTTGAAATCTACTAGAAATAAGGGGTTATTATTTGAGAAATTCAAATTGAATATCTATCCTACTAGCCATTTTTTAGAACAAATAAGGAGCATGGTCATGCTCATGAGGAGATTATAGAGGTAAAATGATTTATTGTAGCTACCTAAACGTTGTCTCACAATAACTAATTAGTTTCACCGTATGTTGAGAATAGGGTTCATATTTAATTTTGTTAAGCTATTATTGAATTAGAGAAATGCAATAATCAACAAATGTGTGGAGAACATAGAAGACTATTTCCCTTTGTTTCACATGGTTGTATTCTTACTAGGTGAAATTTATTCCATGAGCACCTTCCAATGCTTTTCGCGGTATGTGGTGCTAATCTCTTCGTCATTTTCCATGCATTATAAGAAATTATAGAAGTATAAATATTGAAAATGTAAACGCCTCTATGAAGTGTTTAGTGTTCCTTCTTATGAGCTAGAATTTCCGAAGCCATGATCATGTTTCTTCGAAAAATAATTCGTTATGTTATATCCAATAGGAGGTTGGTACTAAAAACAACATGGAAACCAATGATACATATACGGATGTTTCTTGTTGAAAAATGTGTAACTGGCTTTGGTCTTCATAAATATTAAATGTAGTTTTGATTCTTGTAAATTGTAACATGAAAGAAAAAATTATTATTATTATTTTTCGATGATGGGTTTCATGCTCAAGGTCATTTATTTTATAGCTCAAGCACCCATTGAGTGCTTCTAAGGTTTTTCATAGGTCAAGAAGTCAAAAGAGTCATTGTCATAAGTTGAATACCCCTTCAGGCACATTGTAACTTTTAAATATATTTTTTTTGTCATTAAAAGTGTCAAAATACCCTCCAAGATAAAATAGTCCTTGTAGCTAGCAATTTGGCCAAAATTGAGGACCAACACCCACCTTTGAGAAGCTTATATGAACGAGGAAACTTGAACTCCTTGAAGCACATTCATCTATAGCTTATTCAAGCAAAGGAAGAAGAAGAAGAAGGCAATGAAGAAGGAAGAGGACAAAGAAGACTTGGTTTTGGGATATTTCTCTCTCACACATGCAAAGGAAGCTAATATTTTTACAAAATATCTAGGGTTTTCCTCTACAAGTTTTATCTTGAAGAAGAGAAGAGAAGAAGGTCAAGCGAATGCCACAAGAAGCCATCCTCAAGCTTTTTAAGTCATAAAAAATGAAGTGAAGGTATAAGGAAGCCCTGGGAGGCTAAAAGAAGCTCACACATGTGGCAGCATCAACTTCATGAGGACAAAAAATTACAGGTTTGTAGTACATGCCAAAATTCTACCATTGGAGGTGAAGTTGCATTACTCAAAGAGATTTGACTAGGTTTGACATGGAAAAGGAGAGAAAATCATCCATAAAGGTTTTAATTGATCTTGGAGGGTATTTTTTTTGTTCTAAAGTTCATGTAATTCATCAATTGAAGAATCTATAAGGAAGACAATGGATTTGTGGGTTTTCCACTCAATTGGAGATGTTATGGCCCTGGCTTGCAACTTATGTTTTTTTTTCTTGTTATTTTTGTTATTGGTAGTTTTTTGATGATACAAAATCATAATAATAATAATAATAATAATAAAATAATATAATAAGTAAAATAAGTAAAATAAATCAGAAGCAGTTATCAAAGAAAGAGAAACTGCTCTAATGATTTCCCTATAGATCTATCAACATGGTATCAGAGCTAAGGTTGGATAAGAGAATCATGAAGCTCTCTACTATATTGAAGAAGTTATCCTAGAAGTGTTCAAAGGTATCAAGCCGCATCAAGAAAGGCATAAAAAAAATATGGAATATCCATTTTACTCCAAAGAAAGAAGTGACTGAGACAGAAGATGGACTCTTCTCAGCACTCACATGCACATTTCAAGATGAGAGAATTTGGGTGATATAAAATGGATCATCAAGACATATGAATGGTCATTACAAGTAACTAAAGACACTCTTAAAAGGAAAAATTTCTTACTTTCTATAACTTTGAGATAATAAGATTTATCCTAATTGGATCAACCTAGATAGAGCTAGAGAATGGGGGAAATATTCATCTCAACAACATCCTATTTTTTCTCTATTTTCATAAGAAATTACTCTAAATTTCAAGTTTATAAGATAAAGGTGATAGAGTGGCTTCCATTGATTGGAACGTTGTAGTATGGGGTAAAAACCCAAGCATATAAAATGCTAGAGTAATTGGGATTCATGAAGGAACAATTTACAAGTTTACATCTCCTCTTGTTCAAGCTTTAGCTCACATTGAAATCATCTCATCTTAAATTTGGCATAGAAGACTTGTTCATCTCCAATTCAAAATCCTTCCAACCCTAAAAATAATGGGATATGGAATACCCGAACTAAAAGAAGATCAAAAAGGGGTATGCAAGGGTTGTGCATTATGTAAGAACACTAAGAGACCATTTGGAAGTAACGTTTCAAGGTATAAAGAAATCTTGGATCTTATTCATTCCGATGTATGTGGTCCTATGACTCCTAAATCACTTGGAGGTCATCTATATTATGTCACATTGATAGATGATCATTCAAGGGAAACTTGGGATTACTTAATGAATACAAGGATGTAGTATTTACTAAATTTCAAGAATTCAAAAGCTAAACTAGAGAACCTTATAAAAAGAAGAATAAAAAAATTAAGATCTGATAATGGAGGAGAATATAGATTTAAGGAAATCATTTCTTTATATAAGAATTATGGAAATAAAATGGATATGATGGTCCAATATAATCCCAATCAAAATGTAGTTTCAAAATTAAAGGATTGATCCATTAAATAAAGTGTAAAAGAAATGATACATGATCGATATTTATCGAAATTTCTGTGGGGTGAAGAAAAAAATACATTCGTATACATAAAAAAATTGAAGTCCTCACATGTATCTAGATAAAAAAACTCTAGAAGAAGTGTTCAATGGGAGTAAACCAACCACAGATCATCTCTAAATTTTTAGTTGTCTTGTCTATATTCATATACCAAAGGAGAAGAGAAAGAAGCTGGATCCATCAGGCATGAAGCAGACGCTTGTTGGATAGAGTAACTCTTATAAGGCTAATAGTATATACATAAAAGAAGGACACTAGATATAAATTAGTCTAGATGTGATATTTGATGAAAGTATTGCTTTTAATAAATCAAATGATATTCTTATGGACTCTGATGATGAATAAATTCCATTTTTCGAAGAAGAAGTTACTAGGGAAGAAGAAGAATCATGCAATAAAGATGAAGGTACATGTGAACCTATACATAATATGATAATCTATAGTACTAAATGAAGAAGGTCATGGGGTAGCTCAAGGTACATTCAAGGAAAACAAGAAGCCCAACTGTTATTCTAGGTATGCAACTTACAAGAAAATAATAATAGAAGCGGAGCCATCCAACTTTGAGGAAGTTGTTAATAACCAAGAATGGGAGGATGCCATGAATGAATAATATAAATCTATAACAAAGAATGGATTTTGGGAGATCATACCTATTCGTAAAGAGATATATGTGGTAACTTCTAAGTGGATCTATAAGATCAAACATGTAGCATATTGAAGCATTGATAAATATAAGGCAAGATTTGTGGCCATGGGCTTCTCTCAACAAGAAGGAACAAACTATGAAGAGACATTTTCTACGAAAACAAGGTATACTACTATTCATTCGTTGGTATCTAAGGAAACATCGATGGGATGGAACATCCAACAAATCGATGTCAAGGCTGCATTCCTGAATGGAACCATTGATGACGAAGTCTATATAGAGAAAAATTTGGGGTTTGAAGTTAAGGACATAAAGGCATATGTTTGCAGATTGAAGAAGGCATTATATGGCCTGAAGAAAGCTCCAAGGGTTTGGTATGATAGGATGGATGCATACCTATAGAGATTAGGCTTCACAAATATTTATGTCTATCTAGTCCTTTATATTAAGGCTGTGAAGGGAAATCCAATAATAAATATTCTATATGTAGATGATATTATCTTGAAATGTGTAGAAGGTCAAATTGAACAATAAAAGAAGAAACTAGAGGCATAATTCTACACGAAGGATCTAGGGCTCATGCACTACTATTTGGGAATGGAAGTATGGAAAGGAACTAATTATATTTATCTAGGTCACTGAAAGTATTTGATCAATGTTTTGAAGAATTTTTACATGCTGGATTTCAAACCTATGACAACCCTGATGATCACAAATTTGAAAATACTAAGGAGTTATGAATCGAGCCCTATGGATCCTTCCAAGTACAGACAATTTATTGGCTCACTAATGTACTTGGTCAATACTCTACTAGAAATATCTTTTTGCAGTAATTGTTGTGAGTGAGTTCCAAGTGGAGCTGAAGCATGATCATTGGATAACAAAAAAACATATACTGAGATATCTACACAGTACCATTCAATATTTCCAGAATTATAATAGAAGGAATGATGTCCACCTGATTGGATATACAAATTAATTCTAGGGAGGCAGTGATAAATATAGAAGAAGCATGATGGGAGGATGTTTCAGTATAGGATTCTCATTGATCTCATGGATGAGCAAAAAGAAAGATACATTTTCATTGTGTAGTGTTGAGGATGAGTATATTGGATCCTGTGAAGTAAGAAAAGAATAATTCTGGTTGAGGAAGCTACTATCGGACTTGTTATAAGGACCTATGGACCCTACAATGATACATTTTTATAACGACAGTTGTATATGATTTTTTTAATACCTAATATTTCATGCAAATACAAAGAATATCAACAACAAGTATAACTATATTAAGAAGCTAGTACAATATGGTGTACTGTAGCTACAATATATCTTCATCAATGAGCATGTAGATGACATATTGACCAAATATCTTCTTACTAAGAAACTTGTGTATTTGAGAGAAAATATTTGTTTGATGGATGCATCCTACAATGTTGAGAGGGATATATAGGAGCATCATTATTTCTTTTAATTTGGAAGAAATAATGGAGGATTGGGTAAGCGTCTAGCATCCAATACTCTTTTAGGATTAGGTATGACATCCAAGATAAGAGTAGCCATTGACCAATATTCTTTGAGGACTAACTATCCAAGATAATAATAGTCCAAGGAGGGTCATACTCTGTGAACACCCGGGAGGGGTGTTGAAGATTGTAATTAGGTTCGGTCTTTATAAATAATATTTTAATCAATATTTATTCTACTTGACAAAATAATTAAAGAAAAGAATTTATATTATCATTTGAAATTAATTTTATTATTAAATGACTTAGTAAAGAATGGATTTCATGCTAGGGTCATATTTAGATTAAGGTCCAAATTTTGGACTTCTAGGATAGTCATTAAAAAATTAAATTGACCCATTATGGGGTTTTGAATCATGTGATTAGGTCAAGTATTGAGTCAAATATGGTTTATGGAGCCTCCAAAAAAATTCGACCTTCAAGTGATCAAGTCAACCTCAATTATAGTAAATCAAACCCATCAAAAGCCTATAAATACAGATAGATCGAATTCATTTGGAGACATGTCTCTCACACTTAGAAATTCGATATCTTTAGTTGCATCATGGAAAAGTCTGAAGTGAAGTAAGAGGTATTTTGGAGTGTGATTTTGGGTAAGGTAAAGGAGTTGAAGAAAATAAAAAAATTACTGCTAATGTCTCTCTCTCACATGCTATACTCTGGAAGATTGGAGTTCTTCATTATTTAGTGCATCAGTTGCTACAACAGGTGCTACTAGTTGTTGTTGTCAAGAGAGCAAGAAGTCAAAGTTGATTTTTTTGGATGTTGTTGCCTTGAGAAGCTTTTTTGGGTCAAAATAAAACTCCTAGAAGCAAGATCGAAGAATTTCCCCTCAAGATCGATGTTCTAGAAGAATGTTTGAAGTTTTGGGTCGAAGAAATTGCTACATGGTGCTTCTATTATTGTCGTTGCTTCCATATTGAAGAAGGATCACAAGGAAGGTTGACTTGGTGTGGAGGAAGTACGAGTTAAGGTCTAGAGTCTCAAGAATTAGTATTGAAGGAAGAATTACTAAATAGATTCTCCCCAAGAGTGGGGTTTTCCCCTTGTTGCTAGTATACATCTTGTGTCCTTCATCTACGTGCTTTTTCTTTGATATTTTTTTATGAACTAAGTAGAAAGAAGACAAGAATAACATAGAAATAAAGAATAATATCACAAGTAAATAATCAAGAATAATAGAATATTTATACCTTTTTTACTCTCTAACATGTTATCAGAGCTTTGGTGAAGGAATAAGGAAAGGGTAGTCTCATGGATTTGATCAATGAGACATAATAATTTCACTACATGAAAAAATTTAAGGAAAGAAGTGTTAAATACCTTCAAGAATATGTCTAGCACTATCAAGGGAGAGAAAAATATTGAAGGTGCTTTGAACTATATATCTTGGAAAAAGAGGAATGATATCCTCGTTTAAAAGAACAATGTCTTATATTTAGTGAAAGGAAACATGAAGAAGCCCAAAAAAGAATCAAGTGACATTGATAAGGTAAAATTTAGAGAATTGGAATTAGTGGCTATGAATTTTATGTTTGAAGGTATAAAGTGTTAGGTCCCTATATTACTAGTGTAGTCCCTTATTGTTGTTAGTGTAGCCCCCTTATTATTATTATTGTACCCGTGTAGTCCCCATATTGTTATTATTGTGTCCCATAAAACACCAATATTGTTATTGTTGTGCCCTTACATTATTATTGTTAGGTCGGCTAGGATTATATTGTGACCCCATGGACTCCTATATATAGAAAGGAGCTTTTGTCATTTGTATCATCCAAGAATTTCTCATTTATGTAATGTATATGAGGTTTCCCCCTCGAAGTGGATTATTTATAAGGTGTTGATCTCTCTTTTCTTCTATTTTTGGAGTTGGTTTCATAACATTTGGTATCAAAGCTTTGGATTCTAATGTTTTGTTGCTTCAAACAGGTCATCATGGAATTTTCTCTATAAAAAATTTTATAAGAAGGTTCAAAAGCTAAAAGAAAAACCCATTTGTGAAGAAATCCTGAAGAACGTTGTGTAAAAATTTCAGATCTTGGTTCACAATATTGGCGAAGATATGATCTTTGGAAGTTATTGTTTTTGCATGCTCTTGAATTACATCTCAAATAGGTGACCTTGGGAAAATCGTCATAACTCTCTTTTGGATCTCGAATTGGAAATATGTAAAAAGTGGCCAAAATTGCACGGAATGTAGTTTCCCTTGAATCAATTTTAGAGCCGAAGGAGGAAACAATGACACATGGAACACCATACAATTTTACTCTACTGAACCAGTCTATAATTAGGTCATTATGGGAGATTGGGAATAACTTTGCCTTGAAGAATCCAAATTAGGTCTGACCTATGGCATTGGAAAGAGGACTCAGAGGGATAATACATGATAGAAATTTAGATCTTGAAGATCCAACATAACATAGATAAATCAGTTTCAATATTGACCTCCTAAAAAGCAAGAAAAAGGTGTGTATTTTTTAAACAAGTTTTTTAAACAAGGTGTGTATTGTTTGAAAAAATAGTTTGAACTAATTCCAAGGGAGTATTGAAGCATATATATTAGTATTTAGTTATATAATTCCCCCAAAAAATAATTCAACGCCCTTTAAGCCCTCATCAGGCTCTACTATGACTCATGACGAGGAAGAATTGCAGTATGATATATCAAATTACGGTACCAAGTGTAGCAAAGTTTGATCTAACAAATAGAAATAAAAAATGCCATATATGGTTTAAAAGAAAAAATGGAGGTTAATTTGGATGGTTGAAAGGATCAAATGAAAGCTAATATGGATGATAAAATAGTGGAAGATCACATTAGGTATCAACAACAAGTTCTCCAACTCTCAAAGGATAACATAACCTTGGTGCAGAATCGAATGAAACAACAGGAAGATCAACATTGCAGTTGTTGGCTCAAGGGGTCTTGGCCCAGGTTCAGAGTTCAAGGTTTGCCAACAAACCCCTATACTACTGACCCTTTCGGCAATGGTCTACTTGCGCAGGTCAAAGTCTCACCTAAATTAGTATGGGTGGGTGCTGGAACGAGGTTTCCACACCGTGAGAAAGGGCAGGTAAGGCAAGCAAAGCTACATTTGGCGCTATGATACCCAGATCGCCTTTTTCTGCACAGGGCCAAGGGAGTCTCTATTTTCATCACGTGCATTATATCTATAATTATATACTTTTATGAGAGTAGCACAATACTGCATAAACAGAACAGGACATATCTAGATACAGAAAACACACTTACACAGATCTTTCGTAGCTTAAATATAGAATGCGCACAATGCAGTAATGACCAATATTCACACAGATAGTACTCACAGATTCAGTTCTCTATCTTTCTTATTCATCAATTCATCAATTCCTTCTTACAAACCCCTTCCCAACCTGTGTACACAGTAGCAAGGTCCGCACACATCTGGACTTTGGATCTCTGCGCATACAACCAGTAGGAGTCCTTTCCCCAAAAACCCAACAGACAACTTAAACCACAATTCACATCAATAGCTCTTCATTTCTTACCTTACAATACAAAATTTTCCTCTATTTATAATAATCTATCCTAGACTATCCTATCGTCTGCAAACTGTGGTTTTCAGACCCCTGGTTTACCCTTTTACCCATTACAATGTTTTAGGGCTTTGACACACCCCAAAACCCCTACACTAGACTAAATCTAATAAAAAGTATTAAAAAATGGACCATTTTCGCAGCTCGTAGGAGACTCTGTTCCAACAGTCCCCCAACACAATCTTGTGACCCGTCTCGAGTCACTATGGCCGCCATAGAGTCATTTAGCCATGTATGGCTTGAGTCGACTACCATTGACAAAGTTAGGTAAGATGTCACTGAACAGGGTAGCTAGCCAAACTGCTCCACCATTCATGATCTCCTTAACGGTGTAGGTACCAAGCTAGTGCTACTGGAATTTCCCTAGGTGTTTTACAAATTGTATATCATATAAAAGGACGAGATCGCCTACTACAAATATCTTTTGGTGAATATGTTGATCATGCCAGGCTTTATCATGGGCCTTCTCAACCTGTTGATTAAATTTAGCAATAAACCTATCTTCCTCCAATGCCAAAACCTGCACAAGGCATTCCTCTATGATATCTGGTTCTGCCATGTTCGTAAATGTTGCAATGCGTAGGTTAGGAACAATGTATTCTATGGGAATAATGGCCTCCTTGCTATAGACCATTTAGAAGGGGGTCCTGCCTGTCAGCTTCTTGCAGGTCATTCGGTAGGCCCACAGAACAGAGGGGATCTGAAAATCCCAGTCACTACGATCGACATTGCAAACCTTGGTAGTGAGGAACTCAATGATATCAGTGAACTGGGCATCAACAACCTTAATGGTGAACAAATGCGCATCTGGTAAGCCTTCCTCCAAGTTAGTAGGTTCTTCCCCTGTCTCGTTGTGGGACAAATGATCTGGGCCCACATTCAACCTTTCGGGCTTGAGAATGATCTCAAAATCATATTCATGAAATAGCAACAACTAGTGGAAAATATTCACCCCCAACACAGGCTTGTTGACCAGGTATTTCAAAGTCGAATGATCAGTGAAAATTTTAAAGTGTCCACCCAGTAGATAGTGCTAATATTTATATAACGCGTATACCATAGCCAATCCCTCTCGCTCAATGGTAGAGTAGCCATGTTCTGCACCCAAGAGTTTCTGACTCACAAAGGAAATCGGGTGATCAACATCTCCCTCTCTAGGTTGAGTTAGGACAACGCCTAAGGCAATGCCTGACGCATCCACATGTACCTGAAATTCCTTCAACCAATCAGGAAATATTACTATGGGTGTAGAGATCATCTTCTCCTTGAGTGGTTCAAAGCTCTTCTGACATTCATCATTCCAAAAAAAGGAAACATATTTTTCTAGAAGTTTTTCCATGGGTGTTGTGATCAGTGCGTACCCCTAAATGAATTTCCTGTAATAGGCTGTGTATCCAAGAATAGAACGCAGTTGTTTCTCAATTTTTGGGACTGCAAGGTTTATAATCACGACCACCTTTGGAGGATCAACCATCAACCTTTGCCTACATACTATGTGTCTTAGAAAGATTCCGAATGGTACACAGAAGATGCACTTCTTAATATTCAAGGAAATATGGTGCTTCTGGCATGTGTCCAACATTAATCGTAGGTTAGAGACATGCTCCTTTACCAGACCGAAGACCGTCCAATCATCGAAATAAAATCCTAGGAACTTATGAATACAACAACTATGACCCTTGAGAAAATAGTGGGTGCGTTCTTGAGACCAAAGGGGATGACCGTATACTGAAAGGACCCCCATTCGGTCACGAATGTAGTCTTACTGTGATCTTCAGGTGCAATTCGGATCAGGTGGTACCCTAAGAACCCATCGGTGAAGGAATAGGCCTCCTATCCACCCAGGCTATCAAGGATTTTGTCGGATAAGGACGTAGGGAAGGGGTCACGGACGCAGGCATCGTTTAACTTGTGTAGCTCTATGAAGATGCGTATTTCCCCCTTTTTCTTCTTCTCCTGGATGACCATTGGACTTACCCAATCTAATTGCTCAACGGGTTCAATGGTACCTATGGCAAGCATTTTTTCCAGTTCTTCTTTGACCTTTGCTTATATTTAGGATTCAGTCAGTAAGGTCGTTGCTTGATTGGGCATGCTTTAGGATTCAGAGTGATGTGCATAATTCCTAGGTCCCATGTGATTCCTTTGAGATTGGAAAACTTTGTTGGAAATAAGTCCTGATGCTCCGTAATTAGCTTTGCAATTTTTCCTGTGGTTCCTTCATCCCAATATTCCCCAATTTTAGCCAGCTTAGGGTGTTCTTGTTGGGAAAAATACTGAGAGGGGGAGGTGAATTAGTATTTATATCTGACTAAAAACTTTTTACTTTTTCTTTCTCTTAAAAACCATACGCTACTTTACTGAACCCTACTCACATATACATGTGGATATCCTTAAGAAAACTTGCATATGTCCAGAGATCTTATTATGCATTTAATTCTTTACTTAAATCATTGCATCATTCATTCATCAGATGTTTAGTCAATAGTAAACATGTGTAGTAATAACAGAATAAACCATCACACATAAGCAACACACATGAACACCGGTATTTAAGATGGAAACCCAATTTGGGAGAAAACCACCGTTGTTGTCATCTCTGTCTTCAATATTTATTATAAAGAAAACTTCTTACAATATTGTATTGGCGCAGACTCATACCAGCACGCAGCCACCCACCTACAGAAGGCTGCAACCTTTTCTCATTCTCTAGCCACTACTGGAAGGTAGCTCCAACCCCCTGATCTCGTTTACCAACCTCTCCTAGAAGGGAGCTACTACCCCTTGCTCTCGTTTACCAGCCTCTCCTAGAAGGGAGCTACTACCCCCTACTCTCGTTTACCAGCTACCACTGGAAGGAAGCTACAACCCCCTCAATGAAGGCTTCAACCCTTAGCACCACTGCAGACCACGTTTCATCAATTTTCATACTCGATCTAACAACTTCCACACAACATACCTTGTAGGCCACTTTTCATCAGATTTTCAGACTAGACCCACTCCACACATTTAAGCTCAACATACATCAAACTGAAACTTATAACCCCATCAATTCATTCATTGAATCATCAACCAATCAACCAACAACTTGATCGTTAATCAACATAATCAGCAGCATAATCAACATTCAAACAACCCAGATCTTTATGAATACATCATTGACAGATAGCAATAAAACAACAAAACAGATTAGACATTTCATTCCACACACTTTAGCAAAACCCTAGATTCCATACGCGCTTTTACGTCACTGAACCTGCGTATATACACTCTTTCATATAGACAAACATGCGTACACATCTGCACATATTTCAGGACTAACCTCATATTCCATACACGCTTTTGATGAAACCAACCCGCATATATACGCGCTTTCTCTGCCACGAACCTACGTATAGTTCTGCAAACATTGTAGGGTTGCGCACTCTTCAGAATAGATAAATAGCTTAGATCTTACCCTTCACTTCAGAAAATATTCGCCACATCTCAGATCTAAACATTTCATAAACAGATCTAGAAGATACATAATCATTTTAGATCTAGAGATCCCTCTTCATCATTTTCTTCATAGGTGCATTATTAATTCATATCAATCAATAAGCTGTTACCCATTCCATGCAGATATACTTCAAAGTGAAGTATTCATTAAAACCCTTACACATGCACACTCTTGCACTATGATCTTCTTCTCCTTATATAGATTTAGCCTTTGTCAATACCATGAGTCAATACCATGAGTCAATACCACTCAACTGCTGATGGTATTCTTGGACGAGATCAAATAGATAATCTAGCGCTCAATACTGTGGGCCAATACCATGGTAATGTCCCCTGGTTTTATCGATTTAGAGCGCAAATAGGCATACGCTACTTGGTACGTACTTTTCTGCGTACATACGCTACTTTTCCTTTACAAAACCGCGTATGCTTTGTGACATATCTTATTCATCATTTCTCTAGCACTTACTGAAATTTATTTTTCTGCTACTTCTGAACTAATCTGTAGATACATCATTTTTACATCTTTAACAAATAGCTTGCTATCAAAACACAACTCATCAAGTAGGTTTCCATCAAGGACAACTTCATCAAGTAGGTTTCCATCAAGGACAACACATTGCATCATATTGCCAACAATCTCCCCCTTTGGACTTGATGGCAACCATGATGGTGTTTGATCACCACAACAGATAGATACATTGATTATAACCATTCTTCAAACACCATGATACTCTCCCCCTTTGACATCAAGGGAAAAGGGGGGATCAAAACCAAAACAAGGTTTTTCTTCTCTTGTAGAAAGAAGAGCTCTGTAGATCTGATGTGCATTAAAGTTACCATGCTCCCCCTAAGTTCACGCTGAATCTTCAAACATATTTTTCAATGAACTACATGACTTTATGACCTTTCCTATCACGAAGGACTCATACTTACATCAATGATCCAACCAAGTGGATTTACATATGTGACTCAAGTACCCAACCAAGTGGGTTTACACATTTTGACTCAACTACCTAACCAACTGGGTTTACAAATTTGAAGAAGTCCTTACATGACTGAATATAACAATTTACATCATAGATCTCAACATAACCTTTTCATCAAATTACAAATATGAGTTTTTATAACCAATAACAAAAAAACCTCAAGAGAGAGATCATATTTCAGAACCATCAATGCATTACTCTCAGCAAGGCTAATGCTCCCCCTGAAACTGTGCTCCTGTCCTTGAGCTAACTCACTGTTTTTCCTTATCAGAAAAACATACACTTCTGTCTCCGATGGAACTCACGTGTATACGCGGATTTAGTTTATGAAACCCGCGTATGGAAAGTGAAATACAGAAAATTTCGCAATTCCATCTCCCCCTAAACTTATACCACTTGTACTTGTCTTCTTCACATCAGATGCATTGTTAGAAATAAACACAACCAGAATTACCAAACCAACGATGCGAATCACCATATATTTCTCCCCTTGTGATGATACATTACTAGTTCCTATAATGTATCTCACTTCACTCCTGCAGTCATTATGACAAGTAAGCTTTAGAAGCGGAAGACTGTAGTAGGATTATTATCCCCTACGTTTTTGACCAGTCCTCCTTCCTTTTCCAGCTTTGCTTGAAATTTCTTATTGTGTGCTAGAAATTATCCAATTTCTCAGATCTATTCATCCTGCATTTTTTTTCTACATGTCCATACTTGTTACAAGCATAACATCTTGTGTGACTAGAAAAGTAAGCATAGGGATGATAATGTGTTTTTCTATTCTTTCTTCCATTGCAATTAGCTACTTTATGACCAAACTTGTTGCATGAAAGACAATATCCCTTAAAGAAACCTGAGTGCCTTTATGTGTAGAATTGGTTTGTTTGTGACTGGAACAATCTACTTCTGCAATTGGCTGCAACATGCCCATAATTATGACATTTAAAGCATTCAACATTATTGATCAAAGGAGGGAATGATTTCTTTAGAGAGTTCAATATTGTCAGTTGACCTTTTGTTTCTTTCAACACTTCAGGTTTTGCATTGATATCCTTTCAATCTTTAGCACTTTCTTGTGAACTAGATTCTCCTTTAACAGTTTCATGAAAACCAAGACCAAATTTAACAGAAGGAGACCTTTGACTACTAAGAATATTGTCCAGAATCTTAGTACTATCTTGAAACCTCAAGAGTTTATCTTTTTCATCTAATTTACCTTTTAAAATGTTTACCTCAACCTCCAATCTTTGGCATTGCTTCTTCATACTTTCTTCGACCCTTCTTCCTTCTTCTACTTGATCATTCAATTTTAAAATCTCTTCCTTCAACCCATTTTCTTTTTCTTCAAATTTTTGTAGAAGTTCTTCATTCTTCTTATTTGATTTTTTCAGATCTTCTTTCAGAGAGATGATTTCTGCTTCAAGTCCTTCACTGTGATTGGTTACTTCATCGTACAACCTTTGATACTTGTTTATCTCTCCATTCATTCTAGAGATCATATATTTGTAGATAGATTCTCTCTCATTAAATAATCTTTGTTGATTTTCAAATTTAATATTGAGAACTTCTTCTAGATCCATAACATTACTTTCACTATCTTCACCATTTCATGCACAAGAAAGTGAATCACAAGAACAACAATCAATACCTATTCCATCTTCTTCATTTTCTACTGCACATGTTTTCTGGGATATCTCCTTTCTTTGAGTAGCCTTCTTATTTTGCTTCCTTGCCATGAGCACTTGCAGATCTTGGTCAGAATCTTCTTCATCTTCATTTGACACTTCATCATTATCTTCATTTATATAATAACTCTTTCCCTTTTCATATTTTTTCCCTTTATCATGATTTTCTCCATAAGGACATTTAGTAGCATAATGACCAACTCTTCCACAAGAAAAACACTTGAAGGGAAGCTTACCTCTGAATCTTCCAGTACATGTTTGGAGTCTTCTCACAAAATTTTCTTCTTCTTCTTCTGATATATAACTTGATTCCTTGACAACTTCCTTTTCTTTTCCTTTTGCACATGCCTTAAAGGAAACTTCTCTGATTTGAGAGGGACCTCCTTTTCTCATTTCAAAAGCAGTCAGGATACCATGTAGTTGAACAATAGTAAGATTTTGTAGATCTTCCCTTTCTTCAATAGCTGATACTTTTGACTCAAATTTTGAAGTCAAAGATCTTAAGACTTTTTCCACCAGAGTAGTATCGGTTATGGTTTCACCCAAATTTTTCATACGATTTACAATATCATCTAGACATAAAAAGAAACCGGCAATACTCTCATCACTATGCATCCTTAAATTTTCATATTCAATTATGAGAGTTTGGAGTTTTGCACTTTTTACCTTTGTATCTCCTTCATTGCTTAGAATGATTTTGTCCCATATTTCTTTTGCTGAATTTAACTGCATCACTTTAAAAAATTCTGATTCAGACATGCTTCCTAATAAAACATTGACTACTTTGGCATTGATTTCATATTTCTTCCTTTCTGCTGCATCAGTAAGAATAATTGCTGGATATTGATAACCTTCTTCCACGATTGCCCATACTTCTACACCAAGATTTTGCAAATATGCTTTTGTTTGTATCTTCCAGAATAACAGATTACTTCCATTGAATAGAGGTGGCTTTAGAGAAAATACTCCTTCATGACTTCCCATTGCGACGGATCTCTTTCAAGCGATCAAGCTTCTGCAGAAGGACCTGCTCTAATACCAATTGTTGGGAAAAATACTAAGAGGGGGGGGGGGGTGAATCAGTATTTAGATCTGAATGAAAATTTTTTACTTTTTCTTTCTCTTAAAAACCATACGCTACTTTACTGAACCCAACTCGCGTATACACGCGGATATCCTTAAGAAAACTTGTGTATATCCAGAGATCTTATAATGCATTTAATTCTTTACTTAGATCATTGCATCATTCATTCATCAGATGTTTAGTCAGCAATAAACATGTGCAATAATAACAGAATAAACCATCACACATAAGAAACACACATGAACACCGGTATTTAAGGTGGAAACCCAATTCGGGAGAAAACCACCGTTATTGTCGTCTCTGTCTTCAATATTTATTATAAAGAAAACTTCTTAAAATTTTGTACTAGTGCAGACTCATACCAGCACACAGGCACCCACCTGCAGAAGGCTGCAACCTTCTCTCGTTCTCCAACCACTACTGGAAGGGAGCTCCAACCCCCTTATCTCGTTTACCAGCCTCTCCTGAAAGGGAGCTACTATCCCCTGCTCTCGTTTACCAGCCTCTCCCAGAAGGGAGCTACTACCCCCTGCTCTCGTTTACTAGCTTTCACTAGAAGGAAGCTACAACCCCTCACCGAAGGCTTCGACCCTAAGCACCACTGCGGACCACGCTTCATCAATTTTCATACTAGATCCAATAGCTTCCACACAACACATCTTGTAGGCCAATTTTCATCAGATTTTCAGACTGGACGCACTTCACACATTTAAGCTCAACATACATCAAACTGAAACTTATAACCCCATCAATTCATTCATTGAATCATCAACCAATCAACCAACAACTTGATCTTTAATCAACATAATCAGCAGCATAATCAACATTCAAACAACCCAGATCTGTATGAATACATCATCGACAGATAGCAGTAAAACAACAAAATAGATCAAACATTTCATTCCACACACTTCAGCAAAACCCTAGATTCCATACGCGCTTTTACTTCACTGAACCTGCGTATATACGCTCTTTCACAGAGACAAACCTGCGTACACATTCGCACATATTTCAGGACTAACCTCATATTCCATACGCGCTTTTGATGAAACCAACCCGCATATATACGCGCTTTCTCTGCCATGAACCTGCGTATAGTTCTGCAAACATTGTAGGGTTGCGCACTCTTCAAAATAGATAAATAGCTCAGATCTTACCCTTCACTTCAGAAAATATTCGCCATATCTCAAATCTAAACATTTCATAAATAGATCTAGAAGATACATAATCATTTTAGATCTAGAGATCCCTCTTCATCATTTTCTTCATAGGTGCATTATTAATTCAGATCAATCAATAAACTGTTACCCATTCCATGCAGATATACTTCAGAGTGAAGTATTCATTAAAACCCTTACACATGCACACTTTTGCACTATGATCTTCTTCTCCTTATATAGATTTATCCTTTGTCAATACCATGAGTCAAAACCACTCAACTGCTGATGGTATTCCTGGATAGGATCAAATAGATAATCCAGCGCTCCATACTGTGGGCCAATACCATGGTAATGTCCCCTAGTTTTATAGATTTAGAGTGCAAATAGGCATACGCTACTTGGTACGTACTTTTCCGCGTACATACGCTACTTTGCCTTTACAAACCCGGGTATGCTTTGTGACATATCTTATTCATCATTTCTCTGGAACTTACTGAAAATCCTTTTTCTACTACTGAACTGATCTGTAGATACATCATTTTTACATCTTTAACAAATAGGTTGCTATCAAAACACAACTCATCAAGTAGGTTTCCATCAAGGACAACACATTGCATCATATTGCCAACAATTCTTTTGTCCTAATATTAACTTTGCGCGGTTTGAGAGGTTGCGTCACATCAATATTCGATAGCGAAGGTCCAATAGTGGTGCATTCCCCATCAGATTCTGGAATAGAGACGTTTTGATGATTATCTTCTTCTTCGTCTATTGCCAAGCTCCGGCAGTTGACTATGTATTTCATCTGTGCTTCCCATGTCAGCACTGCTGGTGTGGCATGGTGGTGCAAGTTCTTAAGTACAAATGCATCGATGTCCCGTAGAGCTTTGTCGAGCATCTTCGTCCGCCCAATTAGTCCGAACATTCGTATAAAGTCCTCTTTTAGTATTTCCGAGTGGCGGGTGCGCTGATGTAACTTCGCATCCAAATACGAAGTGACGGGGATAGGGCCTAAGGCATGAAAAAATAGATGGACCCATTCTTCCATAGTCCGGTCAGACTATTTGGTCATCCAGGTATGCAAATGCACATGGGGATCCCTGGCCCGAGAAATATCTTGGTGCGTATGTCAATGGGAGGGGCGAACCGCAGAATCATGCTATCACAACACGTCTCCTAGTCCAGGAATGCTTTCTTGTGGGTATCCCACCATTGTGCAGGTGTCCCACGCATAGCTAGCTTAAGGGCCCAGAGCCGTCGTTCTCTGTAACCCTAGCTTCCAGTGTTCTCAAGAATTCCTGGATGCTACCAGACTCATCAAAGTGGGGTAGATCTCTTACCTCCGAAGAAATGCAGCAGAGGGCCTTTATGACCCGAGGACATCGCAGTGCCAAGACATCGTGCAACCGGTTTTTCAAATTCTCCAATTCCCCATCAGGGTCAGAAAATCATTCACTGTCCTTCTCCCAACAGAGTATTCTTTCTATTGTGGGGTTAACCCGGTCTTCGTCCTACGTAGTTAATTTGTAAGTGTGATCTATTTCCTCCTCCTCACATGTTAGCTCTGTATACCGCGCACCTTCTACGGGATCTAGTGGTACTATTACGTGCATACTGTTATTCTCAAACACCATGCAGCGCTTTTTAAGATTGATGACACCCCCCATGTCTATATCCATGTCCAGTCCTAAGAGAGCAGGGTAGGGATCCACATCTTCCGCAATTTATGTTACTTCAAAGTCAGCTAGGACTTTTACCCCTGCGATATCTACCATGAATTTCTGCACTCTTCCCAGAGGGATGATATTTTGTTGATTTTCCATTCGCAGCTCGATGGTGAACCATTCCAATTTAGGCTCTCCCATTCGTTGCCATGTTTTCTTTGGTAATACATTCTCATCTGATCCCAAATCTAAAATAATTTTATCCATCTCGTAATCACCAATCTGCACAGTCAACCACATTTCTCTTTGGGTGTGTTTCTTAAACCTATATAGCTTGTGTACATCCTTGGTTCTATGAATCGGAGTGGACTGAGCTGCGCAACTATTCATTAGTGCTTGAAGGTTCTCTACAGCCTATGGGTTGCGTAGCAGCTTCATACATGCCTGGAGAAAGGGCTCAACCCCCTCCTCTACCTTAAGGTGTGTCGGCATCTTTGCAGTAGACACTACTTCTTCTTGTCTCCAGCTAACGTTCGATCCTTCCCGAGAGGTTGTAAGGTCCTTGGCAGGTGCTTCCCTCGCTCCCTGGGTGATCATCTCGCTGCGTGTTATGACTTTCACATTTGGGTCTATGTTTCTTATCTCGGCTTTAACTCTCTGCCCATTCTGCGTAGGAGTGGGATTTTTTTCCTACATTTTTGCTATTACGATCAGGAAATCTTCAATCTCATGGTCCAGCTGTCGAAAATATTTGTAGGATTTCCTGGTGGGGTTTGGGTAGTCCCTTGCGAAGTTCCCTACCTATTCGCAGTTATAACAGATTAGTTGCCCCTGTCCTCATCCTTCGTTTCCTCCTCGACCTCCCCTGTGTCTTGCTAGGGAGCCACCAAAAGTTGCGGGGGATCTTGGTAACACAGGGTCTGATTATACCCTATAGAAGTTCCCTTGATCTACAATGACGTCATACGTGTGAAAGTTCTACTCATCATGTCCTACCGACTGGTAGAACCTGCACCAATGTTGCTTTAGTTTGCCCATACTTAGCCGAGGGCACTGGGCCATATCATGTAGTCCCACTACCTGGCAATTATCACACCATAACGCAAACCCGCTAGAGCTGACATGTAGCGAACTAGGTCCTCCTTCCTGCATGTAATCTGTCAATAGAGGACACTGGTCCTTTGTATGGCGAGATACCCGACATCGTATGCACCAAAGGTCTGCGCTAGCTCTTTTCCCCATTCCATTCATAAATTTCTGAATCTCCATGTGCATGGCTCCGATCTGCTCTTGAATTTGTTGTACTCCTCCCAAAGTGTCGTCTTTGGGCACAACTTCGAGTTTCATGGTAGCTTCCAAGGCTTTTTACTGTGACTCGAAGGTCTGGCGGCCCATTGGTATATGCAAGTGGGGTAGAAACATAGCAATGAACCATTCGATGTGTTGTCTTTCGTCATACTTGAAACCTCCTTGCCTGATTGATTTCTTCAATCGTTGATCGGCCTCCCACACTGATTCAGATGCACCTTGCTTAAAGTCCTTTAAATCTTCTACCAACTGAGAGTAATATTTTGGCTTCCAGAATTGTTGTTTTAAGGCGTCCTTAATATCTTGAAGAGATGTGCTCCCATTTTGAGATATGTACCACATATACCAGTCCAGAGCTCTCTCTTCGAAGGCTAGGAACAACTACACTCTCTTCACAACACTTACCACCCCCTACGCAGTCCATACCGAGTCAGCCACGAACCAAAAATGATCCATGTCCTCATCAGGTGCACCTTTAAAGGTAGGTAATTTCAAGTGTACTGCCATGTCTCCTAGTGGGGTTTCGGTTGAGGGCTTGCTCTCCCGTGAGTCAGACATTGGGGTAACTAGCAGACCTTATGTAGCTGCTCTTTTCAGTGGGATATGGATAGAGTGATCCCTTTCTTGATTTGTTCCATAGTACTTACCGCTCCGTGTTGTACTTTCATCCAGAATGATGCTCATTCACTTCCGTGTTAGGTTTCTACTATTTTATTATTAGTACCCAATCCCTTTCTGAAAATCCTTGAGTCCTGGCAACGAAACCATTTTTTGGCTCAAGGGGTCGTGACCCAGGTTTGGAGTTCAAGGTTTGCCAACAAAGCCCTATACTACTGGTGCTTTCGGCAATGACCTACTTGCATAGGTCAAAGTCTCACCCGAAGTAGTATGAGTGGGTGCTGGAACCAAGTTTCCGCACCCTAAGAAAGGGTAGGTAAGGCAAGCAGAGCTACGTTCAGCCCTGTGATACCCAGATCACCTTATTTTGCGCAGGGCCAAGCAGGTCTCTATTCGCATCCACGTGCATTGTATCTATAGTTATATACTTTTATGACAATAGCACAATATTACATAAGCAGAACAGAATAGATCTAGATACAGAAAGCACACTTACACAAATCTTTCACAGCTTAAATATAGAATGCGCACAATGCAGTAATTACCAAGATTCACACATATAGTACTCACAGATTCGGTTGTCTATATTTCTTATTCATCAATTCATCAATTCCTTCTTACAATCCCCTTACCAGCCTATGCACAAACCAGCAGGGTCCACACACAACTGGACTCTGAATCTCTGTGCACACATCTAGTAGGAGTCCTTTCCCTAAAATCCGAACAGATAACTTAAACCAAAATTTGCATCAATAGCTATTCATTGCCTACCTTACAATACAAAATGTTCCTCTATTTATGATAATATAGCCTAGACTTTCCTCTGGTCTGCAAACAGTGGTTTTCGAACCCTTGGTTTACCCTTTTACCCATTACAATGCTTTCAGGGCTTTGACTCACCCCGAAACCCTTCCGCTAGACTAAATCTAATCAAAAGTATTAAAAAATGGACCAGTTTCGCAACTCGTAGGAGACCCTGTTCCAACAACAGTGAAAGAAGTTGCGAAGCAGTCATAGACACAAGACCTCGACAACTATGAAATCTATCAATTTCACAGTATCTCAACAAGTGGAAGAACTTACTCGTAGAATATTCCACATGGGAGGATGATAATTTTATACAAAAGCATCAAGAAATAATCACGTGTTGAGGACAAAACTTGTTTGAAGCAGAGGAGCATGTTAGGTCCCTATATTATTAGTGTAGTCCCTTATTGTTGTTAGTGTAGCCCCCTTATTGTTCTTGTGGTAGCCCTGTAGTCCCCATATTATTATTATCGTGCCCCATAAAACACAAGTATTGTTATTGTTGTTCCCTTACATTATTATTGTTAGGTCGGATAGGATTACATGGTGACCCCATGGACTCCTCTATATAGAAATGATGTTTTCTCATTTGTATCATCCAAGAATTATTTATTTATGTGATATAAAGGAGGTTCCCCCTCAAAGTATCTTATTTATAAGGTGTTGATCTCTATTTTCTTCTATTTTGGGAGCTTTTTCATAACATAAATTACAACCTTATCCCCTTCATATAAAAAATTGATCATGCCCAATAAATGTATGATTCATTTCCTAAACAATTTACCACCCAGAATATTGGAAAGATGGCAAGCCTAAAAAATTAACTAATGACTACTAAGATTACCAAGGATGATATGTTATCTACTTCATATTTGAAGATAGAATGAATACGAAATGACCTTCTCTCCATTGATGAAATGGCATCAGATAAAGAACTTGTGATCACAACCATACTAGGGCTACGACTTACTTGGGGTGCATTTTCTGCAAGTCTCAACAACTAGAAAGAAACTCCCACCTTTGAGGAACTATGGAAATCCTGTAGTTAATACGAGTTAAGAATATCAATGGTAGCCAACAATGAAGATGTATCAAATGCTTATTTTTCTCATCACAAAGGCCATGGAAGAAGTTTAATATGTCCAAGATTGAATGTTGTCAATGTCACAAAATGGGGCATTATAGAAGTTAGTGTCTCAACAATCTAAGAAGTGAGAAAAGAGATAGATAAAATTTGGCTAAAGAAGTATCCTCTCCCAAGAGATAAAAGCATAAAGAAAATCACATAAGGGAAATACATTATTAAGCCCCTTGCTCCTAGGTTTAGATATTTCATTTGTGTATTTTATGTTTTAGATATAGGTTTAACATCTTTTCGAAAAGATTTTTTTCTTGTTTTATAAGTTATTATTTTTCCATTAAATCTTTCGATGGGGCCCACAACAACAACTCAACATAAGTATCTCATACCCTCTCTATTTTTTTCATGTACTTATTTAAAAATTTTATTATATTAAATACTAATCACTTGTCTACCTCTATTTCCTTGTCTAGAAATTAACCTGCTCAAGAATTATGGAAGAAGGGCTCAAGGATTAACAAGGAAGCCATCACTAGAAAAAGAAATGGAATAAAAAAGGTTTGTCAAAATATCAAAGGCATGTATTATATTATGAGGTCTTGTTACTCTTTTTGGTATATTCATTTTTCATTACTAACTATTGTTGTGTCAATATTTCATGAATCTTAAAATATTATTGTTTGGGATGATTCATCATATGATGAATCTACCCACCTTATATTCCTCAAATTTTTTAGATGAATAGAACGCTAAAAAGGGTCTTTGGAAACTCTAACCTAAGGGTATGTTGATAATGTGTGAAACCCTAAACCTACTTAGTGATGTTAATGAAGAAATTCCCATTCTCGTTAATATATTGATAATGTTGTGTTTGGTATTTTGATATGATAATGGAAAATACAACTAATTAGGGTTGAAATGGTGTTGTTAAAAATCTCGAACCTTTGAATTCTTGATAGAATAAGGGTTTTCCTTGACATGAGTCGAAATGCTAGGTTTTGATTAGGTCTACGAGAAAAATCCTTGTTATGAAAAATCACAGGAAATAAATCCTAGGTATATATTTATTTTAAATACCTAGCTTAGTCTAGGTGGATGTATGTATGATATATTACATATTGTATAATCATATGATATGCTCCTAGAAGTATTTGTTGATTTTATTTATAGAATTTGGAAACAAGCTCTAGTCAAAGTTTGAAGTTCTAGGATGATGTTTGAAGAGTTTATGGTATTAAATCTAAGGCCCTAGTAGTGGTTAAATTCTCTAGTATGAGTATCTATCTGAATATATATAATGTTTGCTGAGAATTTATATATGAAAAATATAGGGTTTACATAAAACCCTAGTAGAAGCTATTTATGACGTATTTATTGAAATATAGGGTTTATATCAAGCCTTAGTAAAATATATTCATGATGGATTTGCCTTGATTAAATAAAATATAAGGTTTACATAAAAATCTAGTAGATAGTCTATCATATGGCTTCTGAAAGTTATTATATACCTTTTCTAGGGATCACTATATGACAAAAATATTCTTCTGTCATCTTGATTTGCCGATATGATTTAGGGTTTGTATCAAACCTGGGCTATATGATTGAAGTATTGAAGTATAGTCCCTTGTTGATTATATAAATTCTAAATTCTTCTTCAACTATAAATTTTGATTATGACTAACTTCATGCTTCTATAAAATTGGTTCTACTAGTTGTCTAAGTTATGCAAGTACATGATATTGGTGAAGAAGTCTGTAAGAGAAGTTCATATGACCAACATGATGAGAAGAATGGAATTCATGGAATATTCTCCAATAGCGAAAGAAGAATTTAATCTTCATACATTAAGAGGGATCCTGGATAACATAACTCTCCCTAGTTAATAGGGAGAGCACAACATAGCTCACCCTAGTTAAGAGGGAGGACACATCGTAAGTCTTGATTAGAGAATATATAGTAGAAATGTTTCTACATGTGAACTAGGGAAATGAATATTCTCAAAGATTCAACTGATAGTCATATTAATATTAGCTAAACCAAAACATAAAAACCCATAAGGTTTTATTTGATTATGAATTTGAAAGTATATTGTTTATTGGGGTTGTGTTTGTATAGGTAAATCTCTCGAAGGATTTTATAGCATGCTCATTACCGATCAGTTTGATTGCTAGAGATTGGTTATCCTTGATCGGCTATATGAAGGTGTTAAAATTTGGGTACCAGAGGACAAGTCGTTCCCTAAGGCTTTGATATTTTGCCTAGGGAAAAGTGTCCAAATGTATTTGTAATTTTCTCCTAAAGTGACTTTATAAGTGGTAAAGTCAAATATAATTTTAAAGTGACTTCATAAGTGATACAATTACATTATAATTTTAAAGTTACTTTATTAAAGTCCATCAAAAATTCGAAAGTGAAAAAGTGACTATGGAAATAAAAGGCTAAGTGGGTCTTTATCTAAGCGGGTGAGTTAAAAAATAGAAGGTGAGAATTAAATGCACATTTATTCTCATCCCTATATCTAAATGAATCTCATCCATTAGATCTTAGGGTTACCCAAAAGTTCACTCAGGGTAAAAGAAGAGGAGGGGAGGAAAAGACCACTTCTACCTTTCATGAGCTATTGAGAGAGATAAGAGGAGAGCAAGGAGAATTTTTTTGAGCAGTGAGAAGCTGAAGGAGGGCAGCAAGAATACTATAGAAAATCCTTACAACACCTTATTAGAACAAATCCCAATGCAGAAATTCGTACATCAGGAGAGAAACATGATTTCCAAGAAATGGAGCACAAAAATTGAGGAAGAGTACAACATCATTTAGCACAGACTTCGAGGCAAATTGTAGGAACGTGAATTGAGGAGAATTACAACTGATATTTTGGCAGAAATTTTGAGAAAGAGGACATCAACTTCAACATATTTTTTGAGGTATTTTTTTAGCATAGTTTTCGAGGAGGGGTGTTGTACAAATCTATACAATGCCATACAACTGTTCTGGTACGTTTTTCGAGGCAATCGTACAACATTTTATGTTTTCATTAATGCACTAAAATTTTTTTTTGTAAATTTTCTGATTGGCAAATTTTTTGAGGCGGAGTTGAGGCATGGAAATCAAGAGAAGTCTGTAATTTTGGTTGCTGGAATTTTTAGTGTGTTTTTCAGTTTCTCTATAACAACATTTCTAAAAATAAAGAAGAGCTCTCAAATTGGTTTTCTCCAAGAGTTGTAGGGGAGTTTTCCATGGTCACATTGATAAAAAATCACTATGTTATTTTCTCTATGTGGTTGTCATTATTTTCCTGTGTTTTATTTATGCAATTTCAGCAAGTGCAAAAATCTCCAAATTTGTGTTTTATGAAATTTCAGTCATTTCCAAATTCTAGTATTTATGTCATGTTCAGATTTAAAACTATATGCATGGAGTGATAATGAAAACCTGCTAACTGGAGTTGGGGTGAAATTTATACATGGTATCAGAGCTTTGTTGGCTGAAAGGTGAAGTTTGGGACAATAAAGTGAAAATCTCAACAAGCTTATTTTTACAAAGAAAACTTAACCTTTACCACAGATTTGAAAATTTGAGTTTGTTAGGATCACAAGCATGTCTTTGGACTTGAGGGTGGAAGATAGGTTGGATGGGAAGAGAAACTACATCAATGGAGAGAGAGAATCCAGAGCATCTTTGAGTAAGCAAAAGTCTGGGGCATTATGGTACATACCACACAACACCTAGTAGCAGTACCTGCTTATCATATATAGTTGGTAGAGTTTAAGAAGAAGAATGCTAAGGAAAAAATATTGATTCTCGATGGATTTAAAGATCATTTCATTCCTCATGTGAGAGGGAAGACATATGCACATGAGATGTGGACAAAATTGACCAGTCTTTACCAGAGCTCTAATGAAAACTCAAAAATGGTTTCAAGGGAGAAATTGAAGGCCATTAAAATGGATAAGACAGATAGTGCTACAACATACCTCACAAACATCACTTCAGTGAGAGATGAATTGGTACTTGTTGGAGAGACCATTCCAGTAAATGAGTTGGCGTGAATTACTTTTAATGGTCTTCCAAATACTTGGGAGAGTTTTGTGGATGAAATTATTGCATGGGAAAACCTTTGCACTTGGGATAATTTGTGGGATGATTGCATTCAAAATGAGATCAGAAAGAACAAACTTGAGGTAGCCAACATGTGGAGGAGGATGACAATGTAGCATTGTTAGCAAGAGGAAGGAAGGGAAAAGGAAAGAAGAAATCTTACACAAGTGGAGGTGGAATGAAAGGAAAATGTGAAGGTAAGAAGCCAAACAAAGAGAAGGTCTATTCAAAGTCAAATGTTGGAATTTTCAGAAGCTGGGACACTATGCAGTTGTGTGTCCAGAGAAGAAGAATAAGAAGGGAAAGGAAAAGACCATGGCAGCTTCTGTAGAGATATAAGGATTCTCGGAGATCTTTGATTGGGAGTTTGGGTTCATAGCTTATGATTCCACTAGTCCAGGATAACCTACCACACAGTTTCATATGGAGTGTGCACTTCCCTTCACTAGAAAAGCATCATCTGGTATTTGGTATGTAAACAATGGGGCTTCTCGTCATATGACAGGAGTTTGGGAGTACTTCTCAGAGAATTTAGAGAGTGACACTAGTATTAAGGTAGTACTCGGTGATGACAACATTGTTAGAGTAGTTGGTGTGGGGACATTGACATTTGATAGGGAACCCAAACCTCCCTTCAAAGTGTCAAATGTTCTATATGTGCCTAGAATGAAGAAGAACCTTATATCCATTTCAACACCTAACGAAATAGGGTATGAGGAGTTGTTCAGGAGAGGGTAGGAGCTTATATATCCTAGGGGCACTCCAGTTGATTCATCTAGAGTGATTGATGTGTTCCATGCCAAGGTGTACAAGTTCTCATTCCAACCCCTCATGACATTGAGTAGAAGTATCGACAACAGATCTCGAAGTTCATATTTGTGTGAGATTTTGCACTGAAGGATGGGGCACATGTATCATTGGGCCTTGAAGACATTGTGGAAGATCACCACAGGTGTGCCAGATTTTAGTTTTGATCACCTTGATGTGTGCAGAGGATGTGATATGGGGAATTTTTCCAAATCCCCTTTTCCCAGCGTTGGCAATAAAGCGACATGGATCCTTGACTTGATTCATGCTGATGTGAGTGATCAGATGTCTCATGTATCCTTGAGTGGCTATGATTATTATATGTTTTTCATTGATGATCACTCTAGAAAGACCTAGATTTATTTCTTGAAGACCAAGAGTGAGGTATTCAAGTGGTTTCAAGAGTTCGAAGTTCTTGTGGAGACCCAGACAGGTTGGAAGATCAAGGTCGTCAGGTCGAACAATGGAGGGGAGTATACCCTTGGTGAGTTTGTTGTTTATTTTGTGGCAGTAGGCATCAGGAGGGAGTTCACAGTTCCTTACAAGCCCTAGTAGAACGAGGTTGCGAAGACGAAGAACATATTCATCGTTGGGGCTGCCAAATCCATGCTTCATGATCGGGGATTAATTTTGTATTTGTGGGTAGAGGCATGCAACACTTTTTTGTACTTGCAGAATAGGAGTCCACCTCGTGCCTTGGACAATGTGACTCCAGAGGAGGCATTTTCTAGGAAGAAGCCTGATGTTGGTCACTTTCATATATTTCGGTGCATTACATACTGTTATTTCCCCAAGGAGAAGAGGATAAAGCTAGAGACCACTGCAGAAAAAGACATATTTGTGGGTTATAGAGAGACCTCAAAAGCTTTTCAGATTTATATTCTTGCAAAGATAAAATTTGTTGCCAGGCGAGATGTAAAATTTGAGGAGGAGAGAGATTTTAGGAGGTCACTGGAGTTAGAGTATCTGGATTTACCATATCCTCAAGAGATGATGAGTTAGTGAGAGGGATCTAGTGGACAGGGATCAGGAGGTAGATATATTACAGTGTCAGGTCCATCAGTGAGCAGTGGCTCTTAGATTTAGGTGGGTGGTGCTTCGGGCAGCATGCAAAGTAGTCCACAGAGAACTTCACAGGGTAGTCAACTAATGGATAGTTCACATGGTACTTCAACCTCTACAGGAACAAGTTCAGGCATGAGGTCGAGTGGCAGGCCTTGTTGAGCCCCAAGATTGTTCTTTCTCTCATCTTACTTCACTCCATTTTCCTTTTTCCATTGTTATCCCAGGCCCAAATGATCAATGAGATTAGTTAAAATTACTTTTAGAATGAATAACATGGCTAACTTGCTATTTTTTGTGATTTTGTCATTATAATGCATTTTTAACTGAAACTAGCTACAGAATGCAGACATTCCATAGATAACCGCCAATTCTGCAGCTGTCTTCACGTTCAAGCATGTTCCAGGTGTCCTCTCAGGAAAAGCCACATATGGGTTTATTACACATCATGTCCTCAACGTTTTTTGCTCACCATGAAGAATGAACCGAATTCTGGACGTGGCTATGTACGTGGGAACTCATTCAAGGAGGCAGATTCCTAATATGACTAGGATAGTCCAGATGTCCTTTGTCCCTTTATGGTGCCATATTTAGAGTTCTAGTACGATTTTGATAGGGAAAGACAATGATCCCCGTATTGTTGCAAGTTCTGTTATGAAGATTTGATATAAATGCACTCGAGAAACCGAGAGGCTAGCTCTATATTTTGCTTAGATTTCATGGATTGACTGCTATATTTCTGAAGACCAAGAATACTATGTTTCAAGTTATTTTCCTTTAATGAAGAAGACGACATTTCTTTGAACGCGTTGAGTTGATTTTGAGTTAGATTCTGTCTGGTGGTAGAGGGCCCCTGCCTCCTGAACGGCTTTACTTTCATAATCTACATAAGTATCTTAGTTGTTTTCATGTTTTCTTAAGTTTGAGTTCACAGTTAATTTCATTAGTCACTATAGCTATACTTGTTCTAAGAAACTCTTCCAAAAGATCATGATAATGAATGAGAAATGGCTATAGTGTTATAGATTTTAATTGCAATTTCTTTTGTTCATTATCACATTTGAACTTATTCTAAGCAAACTCTTCCAAAAAATCATTATGATGGCTAAGGCATGACTGTGATACTGAAGGTTTCAGTTGTTTGTTTACACAAAGTAGCATAGCTGATCTTACTCTTAAAACGCTCTTCCAAAATATCATAACAATGGGTAGGAAATAGCTGTGATGTCTTAGTTTTTAATTGTAATTGCTTTCAGTTTTTCATGTTTGCATTTGCATTGAATTTTACAGCCAGGATTGTTCTAAGAAGCTCTTCCAAAACACCATTCATGATGGACAAAATAGGCTGTAGAATCCCATATATTAATTGCATGATAACTTAGTTAGGGCACTCTGGAGTCAAATTCCATTCAATTCATGCTTTGTTATTTCGTTTTAAGTTTGATAATGGCTTGATAGTTTAGCACTGTTTATTGTAGACTGGTAGCACTTTAGTTCAGTTCTAGTTTAGCCCATTGTATTTACATTCCACATTTAGTTGTCATCCATTGCATATTAAATTACATTTGTTGTTAAACTTAAACACCACAGCCTTCATTATTTACAAAACCTCTTTTGTTCTAAACCTATAATTAACTCATAATCATCTGGACAGAAGATAATAACAGTCCAAAGCCTGGAGTACTTTTGCAACCTTTTTACCATTTCACAAACAAACCTTTCCTCAAAAGACTATTCTAAAAATCTATAACTTTTGAGTGAAGTTTAGTGGTGTTAAACTAAGTTGCAGAATAGAATTAGGAACTAGTTTTAGAGTAGAAATATTTTGATGTTACAATTGTTCTTTTCCGGATATGTTTCACAAACCTTTAATCATGGATGAGATGTTGTATCATTATGAGTTGATTGTTTAATTGTTTAGTTAGGAGAATTTTTACCCTTAGCTGCCCATTCCTCAAGCTCTTCCAAAATATCCTTAATGAATGGATTGGACAAGTTAAGTTCATGTTGTGATTCATTTTCTTGAATTCATTATCAAGCTTTGTATTTTTGCTAAGTCATAGTTTAGGTTTGGTTCTGTCTCAGTATTTGCATTTGTCATTTGTCATTAACAAATTAGGCTTCACTCTGTTTTTATCCAGTAGCTTCTTTCCACCAGCATTTAGTTCTTTTCCTTGTGAACATAAAACCATCAAAAGACAAAAAACATCATAAAACACTAAACACAACGCAGTAAGAAACAAACACCTAGGCACATACAGTGCACTTCACTTCAGCAGTTTACCAACCCTGGTTGACAATTAAATGAACTCAATTTAGGAGATTCGTTGAGCTCAAACATTTTGAAGCATGAATTTATTAAAGTGAAAACTAGGTAACCATGGCTGTGCTCCCAAAACAATTATGCGTAGAGAGAGAGAGACTCGAGGGTAGATTCATAGAAAACGGAAAGCAGTTTGATTTCTGGAGCACCACTTGTTCACCTGGTGGGAAACTGTAGTACACCTTCAACTAGGACCCACATTCCATCCTTCTCTTGGAGTCTGGACTTCTTTCAGACATAAGATTAGATATTCCGTGAAAGCATGCCTTCATCCATGCAATTCACAGCAGAAAGATCCAAAGACTCCATTGAAACCTGTTTTCCACTTCCACAGAAGAATCAACTATGGCAGAAGAAGGGGGAGGAGGAGTCTTTAATGGAGAACACACATTATTTGGAGGGGTAGAGGTAGAGGTAGAGGAGAAGGAGGTAGAGGTGTAGAAGGAGAAGGAGGTAGAGGAAGAGGTAGAAGAGAAATGGGAAGCTCTTTTGGGTTTCCTATAGTAGATGAAGAAACCAATACAACTATGAAAAATATTTCACCCTCTATCCTTCCAAACTTCTATGGACTTAAAACTGAAGATCCTGAAACCTTCCTATTTGAATTTGAAGTCCTGTGTAGAACTTATGACTACTTACAAGATGCTCAAAAACTTAAACTATTTCCTTCAACATTGAAAGGAGCAGCATGGAAGTGGTTTATGAGTTTGATCAAAATTTCTATTAGGACATGGGAAGATATGAAACAAGCATTTCTAGAAAGGTATTTGGATTATTGTATGCCAGTCAATCATAAGGAGGAAGTGTTAAAGATGATATAAAAAGAGGATGAAAACTTGGAAGATTTGATGGAGAGATTTCATTACAACATCAAAAGAGCAAAAATGGAGAACTTAGATCAAGACACCTTAAAAGCTCTCTTGTTGAAGACAATTAGGGATGAATGGTTGGATATCCTTAACATGATGGGAAAAGGGGATATGTCACGGCTCACATTTGCCTAAATATCAGGTGTGTATGACCTTTCAGAAATCTAAAACTGTAAAAGGTCCAAGAGATCCTGCTCTTGCAAGGGCAAGTAAGTCTGCTTCTGGGACAGTAAGTAGAGTAGAAATAGGACATATGCTTGATGATTTCAAATCTGACATCTTAGGGGTTCTTAGTGAACAAATAGACACCCTTAAGTTACAAAACAAGCAAAAAGATGAATCTGATGCATTAGCAATCTTTTGTCCCAAATGTAGAAAGAAACATGCCTTGAGAGAGTGCCCTTTGGATGCAAAATTTGTAGAGACCTATGTCATTTGTTCTGAAAAACATGAGATTAAGGTACTTTCCTTTTCTTCAAATTTTAAGTTGTCTTTCAAGAAGGAAAGTCCTGATTCAAGATACTCTCAATTTTATCTAGAAGACGCAGGGACCTTGGCTTTCCAAGTTCCACTTGATCGAATACGCCTTCAACCTCCACCTTGGAATTCATGGCGACAACGTTGACACTCAATTTCAAATCAATCGCAATCTTCGCTTTAAGGAGCCACTAGTCCCTATGGAAGATATAAATTGCCTTATGTCCCTGCATCTATCACCCTTCACCACATTTTCCACATCCTCAAAATTCTCAACAAAATTTTCCTCAAAATCCTCAACAAAATTTTCAACAAAATCCTCAACAACATCATCAGAACCAACCACATCAAAATCAACCACTTCCATTACCATTCCCTCAAAAATAAAATCAATTGCCGGCTCAACCCATACCAAACCCCAATAATAAGAACCCTCAGAATACATACATGATAGAAGGCCAACAGTTTCCAACTTATTTAATTACTCCTCTAGACCTTAGTGATGTTCAACTTAGGTCTGGAAGAATAATTTAAAAGAGGAAACCTTCTGTGATCATACAAGAACAAGACAACTCTGAGGAAGATTCTCTACAGGTGAATAAAAGTCTTGAAGAAGACACATCTTTTCAGGACCCAAACATTGAAAAATCAAAACAAAAAGAACCAATAACTTCAACTCCTATATTAGAGCAGCCATTAACATCCACTCCTACACCTCCCTTTCCAGAAAGATTACAAATTGATAGAGGTGTAGAAAAGCAAATTATGGTGCCTAATTATGATTTCCTAGATGAGCTGAGAAATTTTTGCATTAAGATTCCATTATTACAAGCTATCAAGGAAATTCCAATTTTAGCAAAGACAATAAAGGAGTTGAGCATGAAGAAAACAAGAAAAAGAATAAGAGAGACAAAGAAAATTCAACTGGCAGGAAAAATAGCAAACATTATGATGGGTAAGATTGCTATTCCAAAGTATCTAGACCCAGGAAATCCAGTTGTTAAAATTCACATCAATGGAATTGAAATCCAAAACACACTCATTGATTTAGGAGCAGAAATCAATATCATGAGTAGACAAATCATGGATAAAATGAAACTTCCTAATCTTCTCTTTACACCCACATTATTACAATTAGCAGACAGATCTGTGATTAAACCTGATGGGGTAATAGAAGACATTCTAGTGTCCCTAGATTCTTGGGAGTACCCTATGGATTTCATGATCCTAACTCTTAAGAATAATCTAGGAGGGCATCCTGTTATATTAGGAAGACCTTGGTTAGCTACAGCTGATGCTTTTATTAGTTGTAGATCCGGTGATATGTACATCTCTGATGGTAGTTCAACTAAAGAAGTTAGCATCCTCCGGTGGAAAATTCTGATTTAGATGATGTAGTGGACGAGATGAAGAAGAGCACAACCTCTCTTCACAATTTCAGAAATTAGTGAAGATAATCAAATTCTAAATACTCTAGAAAAATTTGAATCCTCTCCAGAACACAAACATGAATCATTTCAAGAGGGATCCAATATTGAGTTTTTGTCATCAAAGACAAATATACATTATGGATAGAGAGATTTGGCGGCCTCTGGTGGGATATTTACAAGACAGAGCTTTAGAACATAAACAAGAACCTAGAAAAATCTCCTTAAAGAAGGATTAGTAAAAGTATTACGGAGATGTGCATATGCATGGGAATACTGCTGGGTCAAAGTTAGCCAAGACTTGCACAGATCACATCTATATAGCGGAAAATTGTAAACCAATCAGACAACCTCAAAGACGGATGAATCCAAATCTTAGGGAGATTGTTAAAGAAGAATTGAAAAAATTGTTAAATGTCAACTTCATCTATCCTATTTCAGATAGTCAGTGGGTTTCTCGTTTGGTAATTGTGCCAAAGAAAAATGGTAAATGGAGGGTATGTGTTGACTACCGGGAACTCAACAAAGCTACTCTTAAAGACCATTTTCCCTTACCTTTCATAGATCAAGTGTTAGATACATTAGCTGGCAAAAAGTACTTCTCATTCCTAGATGGGTTTAGTGGTTACAACCAAATCCAAGTAGCACTTGAAGATCAAGACAAAACCACATTTACCTGTCCTTGGGGGTACCTATGCTTACCGAGTATTGCCATTTGGATTATGCAATAATACATGATTGTGTAGAGGTATACATGGATGATTTCACAGTTTATGGAAATACATTTGAAAAAGCTTTAGCAAACTTGGAAATTTTTTTAAAGAGATGTCAAGAAGAAAATATTTCACTTAGTCATGAGAAATGTTTCATGATGTTTACTGAAGGTATTGTTTTAGGGCATCATATTTCAGGTGATGGGATTAGAGTTGATGAGTCAAAAGTTGAAGTCATCTCTAACTTATCTATTCCAAGTTGTCAAAAATATGTTAGGAGTTTTCTAGGATTTACAGGATATTATCGGAGGTTTATAGAAAACTTCACCAAGATAGCATCTCCACTCTTCAAATTACTTACCAAAGATTGTGAATTAAAATGGAATTCTGATTGCCAGTTAGCCTTTGAAACCCTGAAAACAAAAATTTCTGAAGCACCTATTTTAAGGGGACCTAACTGGAAGTTACCTTTTCATATCTCAACAGATGCTTCTGATACAACTCTAGGAGCAGTATTGGGACAAAAAGACCCGATTCCTTATGCCATCTACTATACCAGTAAAAATTTGACTCCTGCAGAGTTAAACTATACTGTAACTGAAAAAGAGTTTTTAGCTGTTGTTCATGCCATAAACAAATTTAGACACTATATAATAGGCTATGAAACTTTTTTTCACACTGATCATTCTACAATTAGATACTTAATGAACAAATCAATTACTAATGGCAGAGTCATAAGATGGTTATTGCTTTTACAAGAATTCAACATTACCATTCTAGATAGGCCTGGAAAACAAAACAAAGTAGCTGATTTCCTATCTAGACTCCAAAACATCAAAGATGACACTCCAGTTGAAGATCAATTTCCTGATGAATATCTTTTTGCAATTTCTACTCAAACTCCTTGGTTTGCTGACATTGCTAATTATTTAGTTTCAGGAAAATTTCCTTCAATAATGAATGCAAGAGATAAAATAAAAATCATTTTTGACAGTGCAAAATATTCATGGGTTGCTAATGAGTTGTACAAGACAGGTCCAGATTTGATCATTAGAAGGTGTGTTCGGGAAGATGAGATGCCTGAGATTCTCAAAGCATGTCATGATGAACCTTGTGGTGGACACTTTTCTGATAAGAGGACATCCTATAAGATCCTTCATTTAGGATATTATTGGCCATCCTTGTTTAAAGATGCTAAAGAGTATGACAAAAGGTGTGACAGTTGCCAAAGGGTAGGGAAACCTTCTCCTTCAGGTGAGATGCCATTACAACCTCAGTTACATATTGAACCTTTTGAAAAATGGGCTTTGGATTTTGTAGGACCTATTAGTCCTCCATCAAGACAAAAGAGATATATATTAGTTTGCACTGATTATGTTACCAAATGGGTAGAGGCCAAGCCATTACTTTTTGCTAATGAAGCATCTATATTTACTTTTCTTTTTGAGGATATTTTTACTCGTTTTGGTGTCCCAAGGGAAATTTTTATAGATCAAGGAGCTCAATTTACATCAAGGCTAGTGGAACAAATGATGGAGAGGTACAAAATCAGGCATAGAAAATCTACTCCTTATCTTCCACAAGAAAATGGTCAAGTGGACTCTACTAATAAGGTCATTGAAGGAATCCTAACAAAAATTGTTCATTTACATAGAAGAGATTGGGTAGATAGGCTTCCTGAACCCTTGTGGGCCTATAGAACTACATGGAGAAACACAACAGACCATACTCCTTATGAACTTGTTTTTGGAAAGCAAGTTTTGTTTCCCATAGAGTTCCAGATTCAAACTTTCAAAATGGCAGTTCAGCTAGGACTTGATTTAACGGAGGCACAAAAGCATAGATTGGAGAAGATTAATGAATTGGATGAGATCAGACAAGATGCAGTTCAGAAAACAAGTCTAGTCCAACAGCAAAGGACTAGATGGCATGACAAGTACATCAAAGAGAAGAAGTTCAAAGAAGGTGACTGGGCTCTCTTGTTTGATTCAAAATTTAAGGATTTTCAAGGTAAATTTCAAACACATTGGCTTGGGCCATATGAAATTGTTGAAATTTTTGACAATGGAGCAGTAAAAATCAGGACAATAGATGAAGAAGAGGTCACTTTTCTTGTGAATGGTCATAGATTGAAGCCGTATCACAAACCACTCTCAAGAGAAGAATTTGTCAAGAAGTTCCAGGAAAACAGTGATGTGAAGTTAATGAAGAAGAATCTTTCTTCTTCATCAACTTGATTGAATTTTCTAAAGCATTTCTTTAAAAATAAAAAATAAAAGTATAAGCATGAAAACCAATCACTGATTGGCATGTTTATACAGAAAAGATAGGGTGAAAATCAGAATCTTTCTGACACTCTAACTTTTCCATTTTGTTTCTGCAAGCAGTTGTTACAAAATCATAAGTTTAGATCCATTACACTTATGATCCATCTCATTTCATTTCATTCCATTTACTTATCCATCCATACTCCATTTCATTCATTCATTTATATTTCACTTCATTCCATATTTCATTCATCTCATTCCATACTTCATCCACCTCATTTCCATATCAAAATTTAAAATTTGATGTTTTTCTGCAAATGAATAACACATTTCATGGATTGCAAGCCATTTCCTATATTCTTCCACTCCATTTCATAAATTATAATCTATCCCACTCCATCATTCACTTCATACATATCCCATTATACCATGTTTCATCATCTATCTTCACCCATTCCATATAATATTTCATGTATATTCCAAACCACTTCATTCCATGATTAAAACCCTCTACAGGTACATTCTGTAGCTAAACAGACATTCTGTAGCTAATCAGACTTTCCGCAGCCAGGCAGTCATTTCGCAGCTACAGATCCTGAAGGCACTGATCAACAGACATTGAATTGCAACAAGATAATCCAATATATCCATGGACAAGCAAAATTAAGAAGGATTATGAGGACTCACAAAGTAATGGTTTCCAGAGGAGAACAAAGTATATAGAGACCACAAAAAGCAGATGAAAAGCAAAGGTAAAAAGTTTTAATTATAATGGCATATCATAAACTTTAGTATAGTTTTAGTTATGAATCATTTGAAACGTTGTTTTGATTATTTTTATTGAACATACCAAATATACCCTCCACAAAACTTTGGATAAAAATCCTTCATTTCAAATCCTATACCCGATCATTATTTAAGCGGTTAAAATGCTGAAGTAATTGATTTTCTCACGTCACCCAGCCAAATCATTTAATGATTTTTTTTGAAGCCGTTGTAAAAATCTCCGCAGTCTTTTCATTCATTGATTTCTTTTCTTCACCTCACTTCATTAACTCATTCCGTAACCACTTCCTATTACTCCATTCCGTAGCCAGCCCTTCATCATTTCATTCCGCAAAACAAAGGTATCTCTATCACCGTGAGCAGAGGTATATCAGTTTGGAATTTGAAGCCATTGTCACCGTGAAGCAGAGGTATATCAATTTGAAAATTGAAGCACTATCACCGTGAAGCAGAGATATATCAGTTTGAATATTGAAGCACTATCACCGTGAACCAGGGTTATATCAGTTTGAAGGTTGAAGTCATTGTCTCCGTGAGCAGAAAGAGTACTAATCTGAAGATTGGAGAAGAAATTATGGGCCTCATTGTAAGAACTAAACCAGTGGGCACAAAATACCTGGAAGGATACCCTCAAAGAAAATAAATGTTGCAACGGGCAGGATGGCTACAATTCCTTGAGAAATTTAATGGCTTCCACAAAGACATTACTAAAACATTTGCAAGGTCATTCAAAGGAGCCAAGGTTGAAGTTGGAGATGTTAAATTTACTGTCACAGAGGTTTTTATTACAGAAGCAACATGATTGCTTAGACATTGAGAAAGATGGTTTAAGAACAGAGAATTTCATAATGAATCATGGAAGAAAATCCTCAAATCACCAGGTATGGATGTCACTGTGTTTAAAAAGGGAATTCCAAGCTTTGCATTAAAAAATAAATGGAGAAACATATTGCTTATTCTACAAAAATTTATCACTTGTGAAGGTAGATATGGTACATTTTATGTTTACCATATTAGGTTGATAATGCATTTTCTGGAGGAAGAGCTAAATTTGCCCTATTTCTTGCTTCAAAGTTTAAAAAAGATGGCTTCAAGTGTTCAAAGGAGAGTCCAATTCCTAGAGACAACTCTATACCATCATGGCTTGGTTAAGATTCTAGTCGAACACCATTTAGCCAAAACAAAAGATACTTGGGATAATTTCTTGGTAAGAAATCACTTTGAGGAACCAAAGAGCCTTCACCTGAACATCAGCCTACAAAGAGAAGCAGAAAATGGAGAGCCTCTAAAATTGAAACTGATAAACCAATTCAAGATAGCAGTGAAGAAATAATCTTTGAGAAGTTGACCCGGATTAAGAGACAGCTTAAGGAAGAGAGGGTAATCAGAAATTTTGCCACAGAAAAAGGAGAGGGATCATCCCAACCAAGAAGAAGCCATAGACTCAGGGGGAAACTAAGGAAAACACAGATCAAACAAACCAGGGTGATAAATATAGAAGATGAGGAAACATCTATTGAAGAGGATGTTGAAGAATATTTTGATGAAGAAGCCCCAGAAATTGACCCTGCACAGCAAGAAGTTTATGACTATGTTGAAACATTGGAAAGGAAAGCTTCAGAGAGTAGAGATAGAACCCCTAGTCCTCCACTGTCCGAAATAGATGTGTTAAGAAGAGATAGGTACGAGCTGGAAGTACTTAATAGACATATCAGGACTGGGAATGATATTCTGAAGAAATAAGTTAAACTAAAAACCAGTATGAACTCAACCTTGTCTCTACAAATGGACAAAGTGGAAAAGGTAATGAAAAGTTGAAAAAGAGGAACAAAAAGTTAATCAGGGCACTTACCAATTTAAGGTTCAAGTTAGTCATCAGGAAGCCCAGAAGGCATTTAACTTCTAGGCAAAGAAGAAGAAGAGGGTTGGATGTTCTTGCAGAAGTCTCTGAGTTTATGGAATAAGTTGCATGAGGACATGCAAGAAGTCAGCAGTGGGGGTATGTTGAGCCCCAAGATTGTTCTTTCTTTCATCTTACTTCACTCCATTTTCCTTTGTCCATTGTTATCCCAGACCCAAATGATCAATGAAATTAGTTAAAATTACTTTTAGAATGAATAACATGGCTAACTTGCTAAGTTTTGTGATTTTGTCATTGTAATGCATTGTGAACTGAAACTAGCTACAGAATGCAGACATTCCGTAGCTAACCGCCAATTCTGCAGCTGTCTTCACGTTCAAGCATGTTCCAGGTGTCCTCTCAGGAAAAGCCACATATGGGTTTATTCCACATCATGTCCTCAACGTTCGTTGCTCACCATGAAGAATGAACCGAATTCTGGACGTGGTTTTGTACGTGGGAACTCATTCAAGGAGGCAGATTCCTAATAGGACTAGGACAGTCCAGATGTACTTTTTCCCTTTACGCTGCCAGCTTTAGAGTTCTAGTATGATTTTGATAGGGAAAGACAATGATTCCCGTATTGTTGCAAGTTCTGTTATGAAGATTTGTTATAAATGTACTCGGGAAACCGAGAGACAAGCTCTAGATTTTGATTAGATTTCATGGATTGACTGCTATATTTCTGAAGACCGAGAATACTATGTTTTATGTTATTTTCCTTTAATGAAGAAGACAACATTGCTTTGAACGCGTTGAGTTGATTTTGAGTTAGATTCCGTCTGGTGGTAGAGGGCCCCTGCCTCCTGAACGGCTTTACTTTCGTAATCTAGATAAGTATCTTAGTTGTTTTCACGTTTTCTTAAGTTTGAGTTCATAGTTAATTTCATTAGTCACTATAGCTATACTTGTTCTAAGAAACTCTTCCAAAAGATCATGATAATGAATGATAAATGGATGTAGTGTTATAGATTTTAATTGTAATTTCTTTTGTTCATTATCACAGTTGAACTTATTCTAAGAAAACTCTTCCAAAAAATCATTATGATGGCTAAGGCATGACTGTGATACTGAAGGTTTCAGTTTTTTGTTTACACTAAGTAGCATAGCTGATCTTACTCTTAAAACGCTCTTCCAAAATATCATAACAATGGGTAGGAAATAGCTGTGATGTCTTAGTTTTTAATTGTAATTTCTTTCAGTTTTTCATGTTTGAATTTGCATTGAATTGTACAGCCAGGATTGTTCTAAGAAGCTCTTCCAAAACACCATTCATGATGGACAAAATAGGCTGTAGAATCCCATATATTAATTGCATGATAACTTAGTTAGGGCACTCCATAGTCAAATTGCATTCAATTCATGCTTTGTTATTTCGTTTTAAGTTTGATAATGGCTTGATAGTTTAGCACTGTTTATTGTAGAGTGGTAACACTTTAGCTCAGTTCTAGTTTAGCCCACTATATTTACATTCCACATTTAGTTGTCATCCATTGCATATTAAATTACATTAGTTGTTAAACTTAAACACCACGGCCTTCATTATTTACAAAACCTCTTTTGTTCTAAACCTATAATTAACTCATAATCATCTGGACAGAAGATAATAACAGTCCAAGGCCTGGAGTACTTTTGCAACCTTTTTACCATTTCACAAACAAACCTTTCCTCAAAAGACTATTCTAAAAATCTAAACTTTTGAGTGAAGTTTAGTGGTGTTAAACTAAGTTGCAGAATAGAATTAGGAACTATTTTTAGAGTTGAAATCTTTTGATGTTACAATTGTTCTTTTCCAGATATGTTTCACAAACCTTTAATCATGGATGAGATGTTGTATCATTATGAGTTGATTGTTTAATTGTTTAGTTAGGAGAATTTTTACCCTTAGCTGCCCATTCCTCAAGCTCTTCCAAAATATCCTTAATGAATGGATTGGACAAGTTAAGTTCATGTTGTGATTCATTTTCTTGAAGTCATTATCAAGCTTTGTATTTTTGCTAAGTCATATTTTAGGTTTGGTTCTGTCTCAGTATTTGCATTTTTCATTTGTCATTAACAAATTAGGCTTCACTCTATTTTTAACCAGTAGCTTCTTTCCACCAGCATTTAGTTCTTTTCCTTGTGAACATAAAACCATCAAAAGACCAAAAACATCATAAAACACTAAACACAACGCAGTAAGAAACAAACACCTAGGCACATACAGTGCACTTCACTTCAGCAGTTTACCAACCCTTGTTGACAATTAAATTAACTCAATTTAGGAGACTAGGTTGAGCACAAATAGACCTTTAAGAGTCCAGGCTTCTGATGATGATGAGGATTCTTTCACTCTGGTGGGAGAAGTGTGCTCAGGAAAGAGGAAGCCCAAGTGGATTCAAGACACCTTACGCTAGGCCACATCTATTTTTGGGCCAAAGAGATAGGTTAGAGAGAGTAAACTGCTTGATCAGTTCTGTAGTTATATGACACTGATCACTAGAATCATTGATTCTCAGCCTTCTATATATGAGGAGGCAGCTAGCTAGCAAGTCTAGAGAGAGGCCATGCATGAGGAGTATTATTCTATCATGAAGAACAATGTTTGGGAGGTGGTTCGGAGGCCTAAAGGTAAATCAATGGTTACCTCCAGATGGCTTTAAAATATAAAGCATAATACAGATGGTAGCATCGAGAAGTTCAAGGCTCGATTTGTGGCAAAAGGTTGATCACAGGTAGAGGGAGTTGACTATGAGGATACCTATGCTCTCGTGGCTCGATATACTTCCATTCACTCCATTATATCGATAGCAACAGAGATGGGTTGGAAGATCAACCAGATGGATGTGAAGACTACATTTCTCAATGGCTTCATAGAGGGGGAGATTTATATTTAGCAGCCATAGGGCTTTGAGTTGCATGGGAAGGATTCCCATGTATGCAAATTAAAGAAGGCACTCTATGGCCTGAAGCAAGCTCCTAGAGCTTGGTACTCGAGGATTGATACATAATTGTAAGATTCGGGTTTCACAAAGCATGATGCTAATTTGAACCTATAATTTATTGTGGTGGGTGAGGAGCCTCTCGTCCCGGTGTTGTATGTGGATGACTTGGTCATTACAGGTGTAGAGAGACTCATTGGGGGATTTCTTCATATTTTGAGATGAAAGATATCGGCATGATGCATTACTTTTTATGATTGGAGGTCTGGCAGGAGGAGGTGCATTTCTTCTTGGGACAGGGGAAGTATATTTTGGACATTCCTAGAATAGTTCACATGGAGGATTGAAAACCCATGTCTACACCTATGATCACTAACTAGAATAAGCTTCACTCTTTAGAATCCGATTTGGTGGATCCTACCTTGTACAGACAGCTGATTGGTTCAATGATGTATTTGTTCAACACTCGACTAGATATATGTTTTCAGTTAACACGATGAGTCAGTTCATGTGTGAGCCCAGGAGAGTTCACTGGGTGGCTGCAAAACACATTCTTCGTTAGTTGAAGGATGCGGTGGATTTTGGTCTAAATTATAGACAGGGAGATGGAATGAGACTCACGAGGTACACTGGTTCAGATTGGGTAGGTTGTGCTTCTGATAGGAAGAGCACTTCAGGCTGTTGTTTTGGGTTGGGTTTGACAGTTGTGTCATGGCTTAGTTGGAAACAATAGTAAGTTGCATTGAGTTCAGCGGAAGGAGATTACATCACAGCGAGTTTGGATAGTTTTGAGGCCATATGGCTTCTCAAGATGTTTTTTGGGATATTTGGTTAGGCATTGAGACCTTCAGTGATTGACTTTGATAATCAAAGTTGCATAAAACTCATGAATAATCTAGTTTTTAATGACACGTCAAAGCATATCGGGATCAAGTATCACTTCATTAGAGAATATGTCCAGAAGGGAGTTGTCAAGCTTGAGTATATTCCCATAGATGAGCAGGTAGTAGATATTATTACCAAATCCTTAGCATGAGGCAAGCATATCTACTTCAAAGACAATATGGGAGTGGTGAGGAACACTTTCCTCAATAAGAGGGAGTGTTAAAATTTGGGTACTAGAGGATTAGTGGTTCCCTAAGGCTTTGATCTTTGGCCTAGAAAAAAGTGTCCAAATGTATTTGTACTTTTCTCCTAAATTGACTTTATAAGTGGTAAAGTCAAATCTAATTTTAAAGTGACTTTATAAGTGATAAAATTACATTATAATTTTAAAGTGAATTTATTAAAGTCAATGAAAATTTAGAAAGTGAAAAAGTGACTATGGAAATAAAAGGCTAAGTGGGTCAATTAAAAAAATTGAAAGTGAATTCTCATCCCTACATCTAAATGAATCTCAGCCATTAGATCTTAAGGTTTCCCAAAAGGTCACTTAGGGTAAAAGCAGAGAAGAAGGGGAAAAGATCACTTCACTCTTTCATGAGCTATTGAGAGAGAGAAGAGGAAAGGAAGGAGAATTTTTCTGGGTAATGAGAAGTTGAAGGAGGGCAACAAGTATACTTCATAAAAAACATACAACACCTTATTGGCACAAATCCTAAGGAAAAAATCCATACGGTAGGAGAGAGGCATGATTTCCAGGAAAGGGAGGCAAGAAAATCGAGGAAGAAGACATCATCATTTAGCATGGAGTTCGAGACATATTTTGGGAAAAAAATCAAGGAGAAGTACGGTTGATATTTTGGCACAAATTTCGAGAAAGAGGACAGAAGCTTCATAATAATTTTCGAGGCATTTTCTGAGCATAGATTTCGAGGAGGGCTACTATACAAATTTGTACAGCTCCATACACCTTTTTTGGCATGTTTTTCGAGGTAGCCGTATAACATTTAATGCTGCCATTAATGTTGCAAAATTTTTTGTTTTGTAAGTTTGTTGATTGGCATATTTTCTGAGGTGGATTTCAAGCATGGAAATCAAGATAAGTTTGTAAATTTGGTTGCTAGAATTTTTAATGCATTTTTCAGTTTCTTTGTAACAACATTTCCAGAAATAAAGAAGAGCTCTCAAACTAGTTTTCCCAAATATTTGTAGTTTTTTTTTATATCCTCACATTGACCAAAAATCACTGTGTTATTTTCTGTGTGTGGCTGTCATTATTTTCCTATGTTTTATTTCTGCAATTTCAACAAGCGTAAAAATCTCCAAATTTGTGTTTTCAGAAATTTTTGTCATTTCCATATTTTAGTATTTATGTTATGTTTAGATTTAAAACTATATGCATGGAGTGATAAGTAAAACCAATAACTGAAGTGGGGGTGAAATTTGTACAGAAGGTGTGTTGAAGCTTTGTGAGTGATGCATTGCCTGGAAAGACATCAGGTTAAAACTATGTGTTATTATCTGGAAGGGAGGGTGGCATCAGGTGTATGTGCACCTAGTTTCCTAGGTTTATGGTTAGTAAGTAAGCCTGATGGTACCTATAGAGGTTGAAATATTTACTCCATCTTAGTCCCACTTGGATATATTTCCTCGGTCATGAATCTAGTCCATGGCATTATGGTGCCTAAATTGTTGAGAGACAAATGGATAGATTTCTTTGGTCAAGAATATTGTTCATGGCATTTATGTGAATAAAAATTCTTCATCTTTCACATAGTTGACATCTTCCTTGTACTATTATATTATGAATACGTCCCTAGTTAGAGGGAGTGTCGAAGATTGTAACTAGGTTTTGTCTTCATAAGTTATATTTTATTCAATATTTATTATACTTGTCAAAAGAATTAAAGAAAATAATTTCTCTTATCATTTGAGATTTATTTTATTATTGAATGACTTATTAAAGCATGGGGTTCATTCTTGGGTCATATTTAGATCAAGGCACCAATTGTGGATTTCTAGGTTAGTCATTACAAATTTAAATTGACCCATTATTGGCTTTTGAATCATGTATTCAGGTCAAGTATTGAGTCAAATCTAGTTTATGGAGCCATTACATGAAGTCAAACTTCAAGTGATCAATTTTTCCTCAAGTCCAGTAAATAGAACACATCAAAAGTTTATAAATACAAGGAGATAGAATTCATTCGGAGACATCACTCTCAAACTCATAAATTTGATATCTTTTATTGCATCAAGGAAAAGTGTGAAGTGAAGGAAAATGTCTTTTGGAGTTTGGTTTTTGGAAATCTAAAGGAGTTCAAGAAAATCAAAATTTTGGTGCTACTCTCTTTCTCTCTCACATGCTTTAGTATGGAAGATCGAAGTTCCTCATTATTTACTGCATCAACTGCTACATTAGGTGTTGTCACTTGCTGATACCAAGAGAAGAAGAGGTCGAAGGTTATTATGATGGATGTTTCTACCTTGAGAAGTTGTGTTGGGTCAAAATCAAACTCCTAGAAGAAATATCGAATTGTTTCCCTCAATATCACAGTTCCAGAAGCAAGGTTGAATTTCCATGTTGAAGAAATTGCTACATAGTGCTTCTGTTGTTGCGAGATTGAATAAGGATCACAAGGAAGGCTTACTTAGTGTGGTGGAAGTATAATTCAAGTTCTAAGGTCCCAATAATTTCTTTTGAAGGAAGAATTACTAACTGGGTTTTCCTCGAGAGTGGGGTTTTTCCCTTACTACTGACCTACATATAATGTCCTTCATCTATGTGCTTTTTATTTGATATTTTCTTAATGAACAAAAAATAAATAATATAAGAAGAACATAATAAGAAATAAAGAATATCACAAGTAAATAATCAATAATTAGAGAATGTTTGTACCTTTGTGATTCTCTAACATGGCATATGTACCTTGAGAGACAATGATGAGGGTTTCTATAAATCATTGGTATCGTCGGCATTGTGCTTTGACCTTGTGCAGAGATAGAGTTGTTACTCAAGGTCTCTATATATGAAAATTTTGGTTGAGATAATGCTAAACATATTGGTTACCAATCTAAATCTTCTTACGATATACCTTCATATTGAAAATTTCCATGTGCCATTTATGAATACCTCCGTAATTAAGAGGGAGTGTTGAAAAATGTGTAACTAGGTTCGATCTTCATAAAATGAAATATACATTTGTTTCTTATAAATTGTAAAATGAAAGAAAATTATTATTATTATTATTGGAGCATGGGTTTCATGTTTAAGGTATTTTATTTTATAATTCAAGAACCCATTGAGTGCTTCTATGGTTTTTCGTAGGTGAAGAAGTGAAAATAGTAATTGCCATAAGTTGAATACCACATCGAGCACATTGTAACTTGTAAATAAAAATATTTTTTCCCTTAAAAGGTGTCCAAATAACCTCCAAGATCAAGTCATCCTTGCAGTTGGAAAGTTAGCCTAAATTGAGGAGCCACATCCACCTTTGAGAAGCTTATGTAAAGGAGGAAACTAGACCTCCTTATAGTGCATTCATATCTCACTCATTCAATCGAATGAAGAAAAGGAAGAAGTCACTGAACAAAGAAGGTGATGGAGAACGCTTTTTTTGGGATATTTCTCTCTCACACGTGTGAAGCGAGGCAAGGTTTCTACAACATATCTATTGTTTTCCTCTACAAGTTCAATATTGAAGAAGAGAAGACAAGAAGGTCAATCAAAGGTCAAAATAATTCCCCCTCAAGATCTATAAGTCAGAGAAACCAAAGCGAATATCACAAGAACCCATCCTCACACTCCATAACTCAGAAAAAGCCAAGCAAAAGTCACAAGAAGTCATCCTCAAGCTCCAAGAGTAAGAGAAATTGAAGAGAAGGTATAAGGAATCCCCGGGAGGCTGAAATAAGCTCACATATGTGGCAGCATAAAGTATAGGAGGGCTGAAATTTTAGGTCTATAGTGGAGGCCAAAATTATGTATCTCCAGGTCCATGCTATGGTACTAGAAGATATTTGACTAGGTTTGACTAGAACAAGGAAATTACATCAACCCAAAAGGTTGGAATGGTCTTGGAGGGTATTTATTTTGGTCTAAAGGTCTTGGAATTAATAAATTGAATAATTTATAAGGAAGAGAAGAGATTTGCGGGTTTTCCTCTCAACAGGAGAGGTTTTTTCCTTAGCTCACAACCTATAATCCATGTTCTCATTCTTATTGTTTTTGGTAGTTGTTTCATGATAAAAAACATAATAATAATAAGAGAAGCTAATAAGTAAGATAAGTAAAAGACATCACAAGAAGCTATCAAAGCAAGAGAAATCACTCAAATCATTTCCTTATATATTTCTCAACATTTCATAGCTTGTAATTTATTTCTAAATCATTTTATAAATATGTTAGAACACATGGAGATAACATACTAATTATCCAAATTCAAGTATCATTTCCTTAAATTTTATAAGTATTCCAAACCTTGCCTCTTTTGTGAGAGTTTTTTGGATACATATTGCATTCACAACCCAAGCATATGATGTGACAATATCTTGTCGTTTTTCACAATTATTATGATTTCCTTGGTTTACTTTGGGCTAGTTGAGTTTGCTGATTTTTTTGAGAGTTGTTCGTAAAAATAAAATTCTTGTATCCATTCATTATTTTATCCATCATGCCTCTCTTCTTTTCATTGCAATCTCTTGAGAATGATTGTTTAATTTTTATCATCCTCGTGAATTATTCCTAGGAGTTGTGCAAATCAAATTTGATTTACCACTGTAATATGGACAAAAAATACTTGATAAGGTATGGATATTGAATTTCTCATATTCATTAAAATCATCATACTTCAATAACTCAAGGAATTTATTTTCATATTCATTCATTATCATATTGGGAAGCTCAATTTTAAATAATTATTACATCTTTTTATTAGAATAGTTCTATAACAGACACTTCTTTTGAATAATTTTTTTAATCTCTTCCAATATAACTTATTTTCATGAAAGTGTTTGACCTACTTTAAATAGTCCCACTACATCTATTCCTTACCATGGAAGTGATATATAGCTATTATATACTCCTCTTTAGGTGATTAATTATGTAATTGAAGTTATTTTCTCATTACCAATCTATAGGATTGAGCTTCTTCTCCCTTCTTATGGTGACCACCAAATGCAGAAGTCTTAGTATTTGTAATCTCTACATTTAATTCATCCAATGCATACCTCCTCCTTTGATGTCTAATTTTTTGTATGATTGGGGTACTTTTATATTCTAAGAATTCCTAATTCCTCCTAGTTTAATTCCTTAGTAAGCAATGTGGATTCATGCTGGGACATATAGAGTTCCTTGAGCTTCTAGAAACATCCATTTTAATATAAGGTTTATGTTCCTCCCCACACCTTGAATATAATCCCTAATTTTTCTTCCTCTATAAATTACTAAGGATTTTTAATATCTATGTATTGATATGGATTTGGTCATATTAGGCCATGATAAACCTCAAATTATATCCTTATAGATAAGTATTGTAATCATCCAAATAATAATGGTCTCCACTAGCTTATTGTCCTTGAACCTAGTCTTTCCATGATCATTTTATTCCATTTTAGCATTACCCATGTTGAAATTCATTCCCCTCACATCCTATTCATTGTTATAGGATCCATTAGAATATTTTGTACTCCTAGTAATAATCATGCATTTTCTCATTCTTGTACCTATATTTAGCAACATGTATACAAAAAATTTGATAGATGGAAATAGAAAAATAGGTTTATAACTTTTTTTTTTTATCTTTTATGTTATGTTGTACATTTTTACTACTATAGGCCACTATATGACTTCATTTGATTTGCTAAGAAATTGTATCACTCAATTCAAAATTATAGTTTTATATATGGATTCTTGTCCTTCATTAATTTCAATTAATTCCTCACTAGACCAAATATGATATATGTGACTAAAGTTTTGACATGACAGAACTTGTTATATCTTTCCCAATTTTCCCTCATACTACATTTTTTTTTCTAATTCCTTGAGAAATTTTATGCCAAGATTTCAAATATACTACCATGGTTCTATTCTACTATCAAGGAACTTTCTAGTCACAACTGCCATGCCCCATTATCAGCCATGGGTAGTAAGATATGCCTCTTGATAGTAATTTGGTGCCTAAATTATTTCCCTAATTGTTTTATGATTAAATTTCTCGTACTATGTTTGTTTTTCATTTGTGATGTCTTACCGAAATACTCTTTGAGAGATATTTCATCTAATATATGATTAATAAGTGTACCATTCTCCTACATACTTGTCATTCGATTTCCACATTTTGAAATGTTTTTTAGGGCCTCAAAAATTACTTTGATGTTTATGACCTAAAAAAAAAGATAAAGATATGAGAAAATACTAATATGTGTTTCACCATAACACCCTAAACTAGTTAAAATATCCTTCAATACTATTTTTCAACAATATGTAAGAAAAATAGAATGCTTATATGTAGGACCTTATGTATATGTCAATTAAAAGTATATATATATATATATATATATATATATATATATATATTTCAATTTAAATTAGAAATGACTTAATTTCGTGCCTTTCCTTAGACTTGGAAACTATGAAACCACTTTCATCACCACATTTTCTCTCATTTAACCCCACTTGAACACCATGGTTGACTTGACTTCACTCTAACATTATATGAGATGGGAGGGTCCCACCTACTCTAACATCACTCCATGTTGCATCTGATCACTAGCTGTGGGGATGAGTGGGTAAGATTCAACACCTTTATACATAGGTGTGTTACTTGTACACCTATAATATTTGGAGATCCAACAACCAACAATACCTTAGAAGGATTGGATGATTAATATTCACTCATATACATAGTGGATATTAGGTTTAGGATTAGAGTTTATTTATGATTAATGACATCACTTGGGTCTAAATTCTTTGATGGTGAAGGTTGATCTAAATATGACACTCCAAATTGGTTTTGATATTGTTATCTATCCATAAATATGGGTAAAATTAGGATTAGATTTTTCTTCTCCATTGTATCTTATATACTAACATTCCCACCTTGATTCAAAGATAGCCAACCTCATATGCTTCTCATCCATTTTCTATTTAGTGAACTCATTGCTCTAACATACTTGTCCAATTGAAGGTGGGTGATCTATTGCGAGGTAATTTACCTATTTTTGCATTAAATTTATTTTATCTTATTTTAAAGGGATTATAGTTTGGATTACAGGATAAAATTAGATTATATACCATTATTTTCTATGTGCTTATTCCCATAGTTCACGTTGGTGATTATCATATTTTATTTTTCTACTCTGACCTTCCTTAGGGTTTTTTTGCACTATATTAGAGAGATACATGTAGGAGGATTTGATTATGGTAGAGATACATGTTATTAATACTTAACACTCATCATAATCCCCAATTGCGTTTTATCCCATATTTTTGTTTGTTGTTGTCATGTCAGTCATGTCAGTCATGAGAAGAAGGGGCTGAAAATGCACAAGGTTGATGCAAATTTAAGAAAATAAAAATCATGACACAAATTTTAAAAATAAAAAATGATTGAGATGTATGAACATCAATAAAACTCCAATTATATCTCAAAATCTACCCACCCTTATCTTACAACTTGTCTCTAAATGTCTCCATGCATATCACAACTATCAAAGTATTAAAAACTCTTAGTAAACATATTGACCCACATGAAGTGATAAATTGTCATCATTAAAAGGGGATTATATTATGATCGTTACTCAATAAATGACCGAATCCATATCAAAATAAGGAAGATAATGGTAAATGTGAGGCTTGGAAAATATTAGGCTTCAATTTCCCGAGGTTAAATTTTCATGTAATAAAGGATATTAAAGGAAAAAATAATAAGACCAAGGTCATGGGACATGTATTCCAAGATAAATTAGGGGAGAAACATTATAAAGGGAATCACTTGTGCTTTATTATTGGCTACGGAAATTGGCAAAGGCATTGGCAAATGAAAATAGATAATAAATGACATCTAATTTTGAAAATAAAGGGAAATAGGACAAATGGAAGGTGAAGACACACAAAAATGCATGCAAGGGAAAATAGATGAGAAATGAAGGAAAATGAAGAAAAATGAGACATCAATGAGAAAAATGCATCAAAGAAACAATTCACAACTTTTTGTCATTTTTTGCATTGGATCAGTTTCAGAGGTATAGGGAGCAAGAACGTAAGCAAGTGGAAAGAAAAGGAAAGAAAAGGGCAAACAAAGGAAATAAAAGAGAAAAGAAAATAAATCAAGGGAGCACAATGAGAAATTTGGATCAGCAACTACAACAAGAAGATTTTGTAGATAACATATTGCATGTGTAGTTTTCTTGCAGAGATGTGAATGCATGGTACATGAAATTGATTATTTGGTTTTTTCCTTTCGTAGATATCCATGGTGTGATGAGATTCATTCTTGGTGGAGCTTTTTATTTTTGAAATATCTTCTCTTTGGTTGAGGTGGTCTCAAGAAAATCCAAAGGGTTGGGGATGGATATGGTTTTCTCCAAGGATCCCTTGATGCATGGGTGGATACACAAAAATTCCTCTGAGTATGGTGAAGGAATTTTGAGGCATTAAAACTTGTTTTTTTTGGTGATCTCAGGACTAATTTAGGTGAGATTATGATGGATTAAGGGTGGAGGTGGTTTAAACTTTGGATTAACTATTTTCATATGCCTTGGTTTATCTCATGAGATAGCCACATTCATGCTTGGAATATGGCACAGGGGTGATTGGCTAAAAGAGAGATTTTGTTCAACCCAATATATATTTGAGTGGTAGACAAAATTCCCTCACTTGGTTGGATTTAAGATATGTTAATGTAAGCTATTTAACCTATTGTGAATTATGAGCACATGTATTGGTTAATATGCGATCTTATGAATGATTTTTCATGGTTTCTATTCTGGTGATATGTTGGGTATATGCCTGGTTCTTTCATCTGCTCTAACCATGGCTCTTATTCATGATTTGATAATTTATTGAATGGTTTATGAATCCATGGGCTAACAAGTGTCTTTGTAACTAGCTTGAGATGGAATAGAGCCTTCCTGGTGATTCTCATACGAATTTCAAAAGTTTATAATCAAATTGGCATTCATTAGCTATAGCTTATATGCTTATCATATGTTTGATGGAATAAGTGTCATGTATTAGGAATTTTTAGGTCAATATCTTGCAAAAACTTAGAATGGTTGTCATTATTATCATCTTACTTATGTTTCTATGAAGTTGTAAGAATTTTTGGGGAGTGGTCTTCAGGCTAGCCTGAAAACGTTGTACAAATCTCACAATTGTTGGCACATAACTAAGGAATTTGGGACATAACCTCTTGTAGGTATGATTAGAGGTTTGGTTGGAGCCCCATAACTGCATGCACAATGTTTCAAGGGTGTGGTTGGGGTGTTATGCTTGTGAAAAGGTAGTTACAGCTCAGGATTTGTTCATCATAGGTTGTGGAATGACTTTTGGGTGATCTAGTGTTCTTGAGAGCTATGAATAAGTTTTCAATTTGTAGGCCCCACTTCCATAACTCAAACTTGGTGGTTCGGTCATGTCATAGTAGCACCCATCTCACGTTTACACTGGAGATCTTATGAAAGTGGGTAAATGTCGGAGGGGTCATTATAGGGTGGCATCAGAGTTTTAGAGTTAAAAGTATTGGACTGGATGGGATAAATACATATTTTTATGCGTGCATTGTGATGATTATGGTTGTCATGCATATTTTTATTATTGTACTTTTGTGTTATCATGCATGATGTCAATATGTTTTGTCATTCTATAACTATATCATGCTAATCCATATTCATTGTACAAATGAGATACCCTCCCCTAAAATACATTGAGGTATGATTTTGATTATGATTTATATTTTGTTTCAATTAGGGGAGTTTGGAGGTCTAAAATGGGCCTCCTAAGGAAATTATAAAATAATAGTGGAAATAATAAAATAAGATATGATTACATCATAAAATTTTGGAGGGAAAAAAGAAGAAAACTAATTTTTCAACTCGTATTTTCAATTTGTCTCCCATATTGTTTACTGAAAATTTTGAGCGGGAGTACCCGTTGGATGAAAATTTAAATTCCTCATCCAAGGAGTACCCATTATGCATACTATTTATGGACCATTCTACATGAAAAATGAGAAATACATGGAAAACGTGTTTGCAATCATGTTTTTTCATGTATTTCTCATTTTTCGTGTAGCAGGGTCCATCAAAAGCATGCAACATGGGTACTCCTTGTATGAGGAATTAAACTTTGCATCCAATGAGTAATCCCTCTTGAAATTTGAGAAAAAACTTTGGGAGATAAGTTGAAAATACAAGTTGAAAAAGTAGTTTTATTATTTTATTATTTTTTAATATTTTTACCCTTTTACTTAAAAAATGGTGAATCATTCCCCATGGTTGACATCATCATCTTCAATCCTATTGGTTCTTATAAATTTTATTTTGGTTTTACATTTTTCTTAGGAGGCCCATTTTAGACCTCAAAATTTACCTAATGATCTAACATGGCATGTTTGCAGGAAAGAGAAGTTCACAAATGAAGACAAGAATTGTGGACTAAAATTCACATGACTCACCTTATAAACCTGATGTGAATTCCATGGAATGTGAAAGGTTACTTGAGCGATAAGGAGAAGAAAATTCTCCTGATCTAGTAGATACATGAGGAGTCTAAGGGTGGAGATCAGTTGTTGTGAAGTGGATAATACAGAGTTGATTGAGGCACAATAATTACTTGTAGGAACTCAAGGAAAGTAGGAAGAAGTTAATGCAGCGATTCTAGAGAGCCTTTCATAGTTGAAGAATCAAGGATATATGGAGGTTTCTAATGGATATAAGTGAGAGGAAATTGCTAATGGGGAATATGGTAGTAGGTATCAGAGGAGACATGGGTTGGATAATAAGGATACATTGAAGAGTGGAAGATTCTTCAATACACCTAATAGGAGGAATGACATGTATGGGTTTTTTTCTAGTCATTTTTCCAGGATATATCATCATCGTCAAAATAATCACCATAGGAGGAGTGAGTACTTGCTACTGTTCAAGAAATTGAAGCCTCCTACTTTGGATGGGGACATGAATAAATCATAAGGTGAAGAAACATGTATTCTTTGGATGAAGAAGATATTTAGACTACATGAGTATTCAAAAAATATGAAATCCAAGATATATACCTTCAATCTCAAAGGGAAAGAAAATATTTGGTGGGAATATGTGAAGAGTGTCATAGGAATTTAATAATAGGAGCTCATTTGGGATGAATTTGAGAGAATATTCAGGAATAAGTACCTATCTAAAGGATTATATGATGACAGGGTCAAGGATTTCTATGAGTTGAAGATGGGCTCTATGATAGATGATGAGTAGAGTAGTAGATTCTTGGAGTTGTTGAGGTATGTGCCTTACCTCAAAGATGATAAGGTGAAGATTCAAAGGTTCTTCTATGAGTTTCTAGTAGCATTTAGAGATCAGATTGAATTTTATGAGCGTATATAATTGGAGGAATTCATCAAAAATTTGAAGCAATGTTATGAGAATTCTAAGCACAATCGTGAGTTCAAGAATGTATGGAAATAGAATGATAAGACTAAAGGAAAATGGAGTAAGAATCGGGGAATATTTCGGGATACAACTAAGAAATAAAATTTGGCTACTTACAAGAATTTTAATGTATCTTAGAAAGGACATGGGTCTCATCCTAGGGAGAAGTAGAATACAGGTAATGGTATGGGACTATTCCAGTGTTGGATTTGTGGCAAGCAACATCGCAAGAAGGATTTTACCTTATATCAGGATGGAAGGGCTCATATCTACAATGCTCAAGAGGTGGAGAGAGTTGGTATTTTGGTTAGAGCATTCCTTAGATATATGCAACACTTGATATCATGGAGCCAAATCATAAATATATTATTGAGATGGAAGGTAAGCTTTGTTATCGAGTTGTTTCCACTTTGATTAATCATGGATATAATTATATTTATGTTAGTCCTGACCTAGTGGTTCAATGTATCTTGAGTAAATAATTTCATGCATAATCTTGGTTGGTGTAGTTGGTTACAGGGATGGAGAGAATAGTTCATCATTAAGTGATAGCTTGTGAATTTCATCCATTTGGCATTACTACATCAACACATCTAAATGTTCTTCCTTTCAGATCATATAGCATGTTTTTTGGCATGTATTCATTTTTCACTCATAGGACCAAGGTATATTGTTATGAAAAGGCCATCGAGTGCTTAGATGATGATGGAGAAAGAAGAGTATCACAGGGAGAGAAAACTACACCAGTAAGAATGGTTACAACCATGCAATCTATGTGTAGTTATAGGAAAGGGTTTGTATTACTTGCAGGGCATATCTCTAGTGAAAAATGAAAGGATGTGTAGGATGAGAATGCCCTAAAGAGGAACCATGTTTTTATAATGTTTCAGGATGTGTTTCATACAAAATTTTTATATTTAATTCCTCATACAAAATTGGATTTCTCTATTGAGTCGGTACTAGGAGCAACACACACATATAAGGCACTTTACAGAAGGAGCACCCTAGAGTTGATGGAATTCAAGTTGCAGGTTACATAAATGGTTGATAAAGGATACATAAGGTCAAGGGTGTCGCCTTGGGGTGCACCAATATTTTTTTTAAAGAAGAAGGAAAATACTCTCATATTGTGAATTGATTATAGGAAGCTGAACAATGTGACCATCAAGAACAAGTTCAAATTTCCTCAGATTAAAGATTTTTTTGATCAGCTGAAGTGAACAACATTATTCTCAAATATTGACCTAAGATTAGGATATCATATAGTGCACATCAAATAATAATATATTTACAAGACTGTGTTTCATACACGATATGGAAATTATGAGTTTCTGGTGGTTAATTTTAGTATTACCAATGCTCCAAACACCTTTATGTGTTTGATGAACAATGTGTTGCATCCTTTACTAGATAAGTTTCTGATATTGTTTATTGGTGATATATTGATATACTCCAATATTGAGTAGGAGCATGCAGAGCACTTGGTAGCAGTGTTGAGACTATTGGGAGAGCATTAGTTATATGCCAAGCTTAGCAAGTCTAGTTTCCTTTAGTCTTAGATCCATTAGTTGGGACATGTTTTTTCCAAGGTAGGGATAGCAATGGATCCATAAAATATTAAAGCCATCATGTAGTGGCCAACTCCTAGGAATGTGGATGAGGTCATATCACTCTTGGGACTAGTAGGTTATTATAGGAAGTTCATCAAAAAATTCTCAAGGATTGGCTATCACATAACATATTTGTAAATAAATGGAAATTTTTTTGAATGGGCTCAAGAGTGGGCAACCAATTTTGATCAATTGAAGTATTTTCTTACAAATGGTCCATTTTTGAAGATTGCAAATCCTGACAAGGGTTTTTTTCCTGGTAAAAACTCTTGCAAGAAAGGAATTGGTGGAGTCTTGATGCGTGAATGGCGAACGATATTCTATTAGTCAAGGAAGTTGAATTAATACGAGCATAACTATGTGACTCATGATATTGAGTTGGAAGGCATTATTCACGTATTGAAGATGAGGAGATATTATATCCTTGGAAAGAGGTTTATTCTGATGAGTGATGATAGTGGGTTGGGGTACTTGTTTGACCAACCTAATCAAAATGATAGGAAATATAGATGGTTGGATATCCTCAATGACATTGATTTCTGAGATCAGGTACATTAAGGGAAAGGAAAATTGGGTTATAGATGCTCTGAGTAGGAGACTCCAGGTGAATCATATTTGATTTGTGAGATATTAAGTGATATATTTATATGAGCTTATCTTGCATACAAGGTAGCATGATGAGAGGCACTAGAAGCTGAAGAAAATATTGCAAAAAGAGGGTGAGGGTGATAGGGATGAAGAGTATCACCTCATGACAGGTTGCTTGGTAAGATTCAGGGACAAGATTTATGTGCCAGAAAGAAGCAAGATGGAGAAGCCTATTCTAATATAGTTTCATGTCAAGCCATATTAAGGTCATTCGGGATATCAAAAGAATTTGAAATCGTTAAAAAATTCTATCATTGGTCGAATTTGAATAAATAGGTGGTTGATTTTGTTACAAGGTGTTTGGACTTTCAAGAGCTTAAACCTAAATGTAATCATCTAGTTGTTTTACTATGACATATTTTGATTCTTGAAGGGAAATGGGAAATAATTTCCATGGAAATAATTATAGGTTTAACGAGAGCATCAAATCAATATGATTTTTTCATGGTTGTGGTTGATAGGTTGAGAGAGGTATCTCACTTCATTGTACTGAAGTCTAAAAATCAAACTAGTGAGGTAGCTCAGATATGTATCAGGGAGTGAGTGAGGTTTCCTGGAGTTCTAAAGAAAATAATATCAGATATAGATTCCAAGTTCACTTCTAGGTTTTGGAAGGGGTTGTTTGTATACTTAGGTATAGAGTTAGCTTTCATTACAACTTATCATGCAGAGAAAATATGGATAGATAATGATGGTCACCTGGATTCTTGAGAATATGTTAAGGATGTATTTCATGCATCAAGAAAGGAAATAGCAAGAGTATCTTCCATACATATAGTTTTCTTGTAATAATGGGTACCAGAAATCCTTCAGGATGATTTTATTTGAAGCTTCTTATGGGAAGAGTTGTAGTAGTACTATAAGCTGGAGTGATCTAGTGAACTAGGTACTAATTAGACGAGATATGTTAGCTGAGATGGAGTAGGAGATGCATGCTATTAAAAGGAATTTAAAGGAAACACAAGTCAATAATAATAGTTGGGCAGATCAACAAAAAGAATCCAAGGAGTTTCATCTTGGGGAAATTTTTTTCTTGCACATCAAGCTCAATAATATCTCTTTAAGGATTGGGTCATGTGTCAAGTTGGAACCTCGATATTCTGTGCCTTTTGAGATCCTTGAGAGGATTGGACGAGTGACCTACAGACTTGAACTGCCGCAAATAGTGAAATTCTATGATATTTTCCATGTTTCAATTCCCAAGAGATAGGTGCAGGATGTCATCATGTGATTGATTGGTCTATATTGTTGGTGGAACCAGAGGGAGAGTTCTAGCTAGAGCCATAATTCATTTTGTAGTGGAAATAACTCATGCTCTGGAACCAAGCAATAGTGAAAGTTAAAGTTTTATGGAAGCACTTTAGGCCTGATGAAGCTACATGGGAGGTGAATAATCAAATGCAGGCATTGTATCTTTAATTATTTGTTGGTTTAAGAAAATGTGTTTTTCATGTATATGTGTGTGTGTGTGTGTGTGTGTGTGTGTGTATGTATGTATGTATGTATGTTTTTTGTGATAAATACCGCAATGCATTGTGTTATAAATATTCATAGGAAATATGTTTTTTTTTCAACCATTTTTTGTACATAGGTGTCATAAAACACCAAGGAAGGTGTTCCCCCCATGGGAAGGGGTTTGTAACAACTTCAAGTTAAAGTTTCATCTAATAAAAGATATTAACGGAAAAAATAATAAAACCAGTGGCATGGGACTTGTATTCCAAGTTGAATGAGGAAAGTAACATTATAGTGGGCATCACTTACGGTTTATTATTGGATATGAAAATTGGCAAAAGAAAAGAGACAATAAATGGAATTTAATTATGAAAGTAAAGGAAAGTAGGAGAAATGGAAGTTGAAGAGACACAAATATGAGTACACTTATAAGGAAAATGAAGAAAAGTGAGACATCAATGATAAAAAAGCATAAGAGAAACAATTCACAACCTTTTTCCATTTTTGTCTTTGGATCAATTGTGAAATTTTAGTCCCCATTCCGGTTATCAATTTTCCCTTATCACTCCATGCATTTAGTTTTGCATCCAAGCATGATAAGAACACTAAAATATGGAAATGACGATAATTTATGAAATTTTTTTTGGAGATTTTACTACTGTTGGGAAATGCAGAAATAAAACACAGGAAAAATATAGCAACCACACACCGAAAATGACACAGTGATTTTTTTTCAACGCAACCCTGGAAAAACGCCCAACAACTCTTGGGGAAAAACAATTTGAGAGCTCATCTTTATTTCTACAAAAAATTTATAGATAAACTGAAATACATAGTAAAAATTCCAGCAACCACAAAGTATAACTTATCTCGATTTCCATGCTTCAACTCTACCTTGAAAATCGTGTCACCGGAAAAACTTTACAGCAATAAATCGCAACATCTAATTATGTACAGATACCTTGGGATTCATGTCTAGAATTCACTTTAGGGAAGTAGAGACTGTACAGACTATACATAAGATTACAACAGAAAATATTCCACGATTTTCATGCCAAAATATGCCATAAAAACCATGTTGTTAGTTGTTTTCTTTTCTCCCTCGATTTATGTGTTGTACCTTCCTCGAAATGCATGCCAAATGCTGTCATATAGATTTATTCTTGGAATGCATGCCAAATGCTATCATATAGATTTATTCTTGGAATTCATGCCAAATAAATTTTCCTGTACGGACTAGTGAAATGTATCCTTCAGATGCATGCGAAGTGTTAATGTGAATTCTAATCGCAAGTGTACGAAAAAAGCTTACTCTAGTTGTGGATAACAAACATCCCTAACATCAAATGTGGCTGCCAATTTCCTTCGATCTGGAGTAGGTGATCAGAATAAATGCTACAAAAATCCATATCTATGCAGTTAAAGACATTAAACAACGAGAATAAACAAGAGTTGCTCCATACATCCAATAGACAAGACAAGAATTATTAAAGAAGTTTCTGTATTATGACACCATGGAAGGGAACACAGAAATATGTTACTAGTCCCCCTCAATGGGATGGGTTATTTTGTGTTCTCGGTGCTTTATATCCAAGATCTCTCTCTCTTGATGGTGCAAAGAACCTAGACAAAAAAATAGAACTCAAAGGGTGCTCACAAACAAAAGTAGAAAAAATATGACAATGATGGAGGATCAAAGTTAGACCAAAAGCATAGATCAAAAGGGAATCAAAAGGTAACAAAATGTAGTGAATGAATGGAAAAATATTCTATTTATAAAAAAATATTGAGTTATTCTAGATATTGGTGCCTAATTAAAATATTATTAACGAAATCTAGATCGAACTTACTTGGAATATTTTATTATTTTTGGTGGAGGGAAAAGGAATTTCGAATTGGTTAAATCCTTTTATTTATAAATAATAAATAAATAAATTATTTATTTATTGTTTCGAGGATGAGGTTAAGGAATAATTAAATAAATAATGATTTATTCAATTATTTATAAATGATTTAGTCAAATTTTACAAGGAATATTATTAAATAATGATTTAAATAATTATTCCTAGAGAATAGTAAGATAAATAATGATTTATCTAATTAATTCTCGTGTTTTGGGTTAAATATGATGAGGAATGTTAGGTCCCTATATTACTAGTATAGTCCCTTATTGCTGTTATTGTAACCCCCTTTTTGTTATTGTTGTACCCCTGTAACCTCAATATTGTTTTTTTTTTCCACAGAAAAAAATCAGTAACTTTTTATTATAAAAATGAAAAGTTACATGGAGCATATGCAGAGCATTTCAGACAACTGCCCAAAGGGCACATGTGCTTTAGCACACCAATCAACGTAGAAAAGCTACCAAAAGAGAGAAGAGTCGAGAGAGAAGACAGAGAAAAACTAGTTGGCTCAAAAAAGAACCACAACGGCCAGAGCGTGGGTAGCTGTCCCACAGCTCATGTTTTTCTCCCCTTCTTCTTCTCGACCTTGCGCCACCCGCTCTCAGGAGGCGCAGTTGTTACAAGGACTAACTGATTTTCTGATATTTGAGGTCTTGTATCCTTGTCTGAATCTAAAGTGTCCGAGGAGTGATGACGTTTGACTCCTCCGGCACCTATATCCTCGTTTGTCCTTTCTGACTGAGTCTGGTGGTACTGAGGGTCCTTTTGATCTAAAATTTCTTTCCTTTGAACTTCTTGTCCTTGGGTAGTCTCATTATTTCCAATGGGAATGGGATCCTCCTCTGCTTCAGATTCCTCGTCCTCTGAGACCGGAGGAGGGTAATGCCACCCTTTTCTATGTTTCTCTTTCTATTTCTTTTTATTGTTTCCTTTATTTGCGTCTGGGCATGAGCTATGAAGGTGTCCTGGCATCCGAAAAATTCTGCATCTGAAGGTAGTATTTTCATAATCGAGTCCCTGCAGCCAGTTCTGTTGCTTGTAAGATAGCATAATATTCTCCGGCAGTCCTTTACTCAGGTCCACCTCGACGCAGATCCGAGCAAAGGTATAGATTCTCTCCTCAATTCTTTCTGTATCAGTTTTGATGTATTTTCCAATACTGTTGCCGATTCCCTCCAGAACCTGGTCACTCCAAAAGTGGAGAGGGAGATTATGTAAGCGCACCCATACCGGCATTCTGGCCACTGTCATGGTATTTGGGTCGAAATCAGGAAACCAAGGGGTCAGGAAAAGGCCTGTAGAACCCCAAAACCAAGGTCCTGATTTAATGACAAGATCTCTGATCTCTGTAGATTTAAACTTAACAATGAAGAAACCTTTGGAACAGAGGTGAATGTCACATTCCATGGTCCATCGTGTGAAAATCCAATGGAACAGATCCATGGGTTTAGGCCAGAAACAATTAAAACGGCAAATGAGTGCTTGGGTTTCATATGACTTAACATAATCCTCTGTTCCTAAAGAATCGATTTTAAAAGTAGGTGTTTGTCCTAACTGTTCCACGATGTAAGGCCTTGGAACAGCTCCTTCTTGAACCGGCGGTGGCCCTGCAGACTTGGTACCCTGTAGGATATTTTTATAGGAGAGGCTGCGAGTTGGTTGCTGCTGGGGTGTGGCTTTTTTCCCCCTTTCTCCTCCTGTAGAGCTTGGTCTCCCTTGCTGTACAGCGCCCTCCTCTCAGTCGAAGGTTCAGTAAGATGGTCGAGTCAGCTTTAATTCCATATTCCATCATTGATCTATTATCCTGTAGGGAGTGTCTACCACTCACTAGGTGCTGGATCGGGACCGGATATCCCATCAGTTCCCAGATCTGCTGTTTCAGGTGAAAAACAGAGTTTTCTGCTCGTATCCAGATTAAATATGATTTACCCATAGGAGATTTGACAAAAATCTGGAAAAAAATTGAGATTACCTGATGGGAAGTGGTGAGCGGATCCATATTCTGATTCGCCAGGCTCATGGAGAAAGCAGGTCGAGGAACATGGAAGCAGTCGGTGCGTAGGCCTAACTTTGGAGCCTTTTTAGGCCGATCCGTAAGATTCGATGGACAGATCCTCTGCTTTTGTGCACCCGAGAAACGATTAATGGGGTTTTTAGGGTTGCTTCTACTTGTACAGTGATCCGCTGCAAAACCAGTAGCATCAAGGCCGATTGGGGCTTTTTCCATGCAGGCCGCCATCCAGACGGCGGTATCATTTAAGCCGAAGGACGACCTGAGCATAGGCACACTAATCTGGTGATTTACTTTTGCAACCCATACGAAATGGATTGCCTTCGCAGGAAACCCTGCATGCCAAAATGTCAGGCTCGAGGGCCAGATCCATATCTGATAATCTGCTAAAGTGATATCAGAGAAATCTTCAGGAAAAATCTTGTTTGCGAAGCAAAACGCTGTGAAGGCGGCCTCTTCGAATCCAGCAGAGTCGATAGTAGGGTGTGGGGCCGCCCAGACGGCGGCTCCCTCTCTTTTCCAGTCATACCTGGGTAGAAACCCACAAGCCGGTGCCTTCATCATAATCTGGAGACGTCTAGCCTGGTGAGAGGCCATACCGACGCGAGAGCTCGAGGCATCTCTGCAAACCCTAATCCCCTGAACCACCATCGCTCTCAAAACCCAGCACAAATTTCACTCGAACCTCAATATTGTTATTATTGTGCCCTTACATTATTATTGTTAGGTTGACTAGGAATATTGTGACCCCATGGACTCCTATATATAGAAGGACGTTTTGGTCATTTGTATCATCGAAGAATTGTTCATTTATGTAATGTATTGGAGGTTTCCCCCTTGAAGTGGTTGATTTCTATGGCATTGATCTCTCTTTTCTTCTATTTTCGGAGTTGTTTTCATAACATTTGGTATCAGAGCTTTGGATTCTAGGGTTTCACTGCTTAATCAGGTCATCAGGGATTTTTCGCTATAAATTTTCTTCTATGAGGTTCAGGATATGAAATCTTTACAAAGAAAATCTAAAATCCTAAGGAACATCATGTAAAAAATTCAGATCTTGGTTCGCAGAATTTTCAGAGATATGATCTGTGGAAGTTAGGGCTTTTTCAGGCTCCCGAATTTCACCTAAAATAGGTCATCATGGAATTTGCGCTATAACTTCCTTTCTACGAAGTTTCAAAAGCTTAAATTTTTACAGAGCGAAGCCGCAATCCTAAGGAACCTCCTGTAAAAATTTAAGATCCTAGTTCACAATACTTTTGGAGATATGATCTGTAGATATTAGGTATTTTTTAGGCTACCGACTTTCATCTCAAAGAGGTGATTGTATAAAAATCATCATAACTCTCTCTCTCTCTAAGCGTCAGATTGGAATTCTATAAAAATTGATCGCAAGTACACAGACTATATTTTCATTTGTATCAATTTTAGAGCTAAAGGAGGAAACAGTGACACGTGGCATGCCATACAATTTCACTCTACTAAACTAGTCCATAATTAAATCATTGTGGGATATTGAGCACAACTTTGTCTTGAAGAATCAAAATTAGGTCAGACCTATGGCATTCGAAAGAATATTTAGAGGACTACTACAAGACATAATTTCAAATATTAAATATCTGAACACAAAGATAATTCCGTTTCAATATCAAGCTCCTCAAAAGTAAGAAAAAGGTGTGTATTTTTTTTTTTTGAATTGCATAAGTATTGTTTGAAAATTAGTTTGAATTGATTCCAAGGGCATATTATAGAATATATATCGGTATTGGTTTCTAAAATTCCCCCTAAAAATAATTAAACACCAATTAATCCTTCATAAGGCGCTAATCTGACCCATGAAGATGAAGAACTACAACATGACATGTCAAAATTACAAGAGCAAGTGCACCAAATTTCGCTCTTGCAAAGATCAACAAAAAATGAAATGGAGGTTTTGAAGAAAAGCGTGCAAGCTAATATGGATGGTTTGAAGAAAGTCATGGAAGCTAAGATGGATGGCATGGAAGCTAGCATGGAAGCTAAGGTTGATGAAAAAATGAAAGACAACATGGAAAACATGAAGAATGATCTAAAAGTGAACATGGAAGGTTTGACAAAGTTGATACAAGAAATGTTTCCTAATGGCGAAAATATAGTAGAGGAAACTCATGATGAGAACAAAATAAATGTTAATCATGATTTCATAAACTCTAATGTTGGATGGAAGAACCACCATATTCCAAAGATGGATATGAGTAATTTTGATGACAAGGATCCGGTAACATGGATACTATAAATGGAGAGTTATTTTGATATCAATAATGTGCAAAACACACAAAAGTTACACATTACAATTTTACACTTAGAAAAAAATAAATTTCATGGTATCGACGGCTTTGCTCCCATAAGAAAATTGTCACTTGGTCAATTTTTACAGAGTAAATGATAGCACATTATCAAGATACAAAGAGCAATGCCTTCTTTAGCTAATTGATAAATCTCAAACAAAAGGGTTCAGTGGTGGAGCACATTAAGGACTTTCAAAAATTGAATATAAGGGTAACTGATATTACATAGGAACACATAATTGATGTCTTCATAGGGACTTTAAAGTATAAGATACAACATGAGGTTTGCGTTTGGGAACATGATTCATTGGAGAAGGGACTCAGGTTGGAAAGAAAAATTGAATGTAAAATTATGGAGACAAGGAAACCTACCACTCACATCTATAACGATGGAAGCGTTCCTACTCCTAGACTTCCACAACCTACAAGGTTGACAACACAAAAATTGGAAGAAAAAAGAGCAAAAGGGCTTTGTTATAGTTTTGATAGCAAATACACTAAAGGTCCTAAATGTTCCAAGAAGAAATTATTTTACATAGATTGTGGAGAGGAGGAAGAAAATGAACAAGAAGCTTCAGAAGAAGAGGATACACACCAAGAATGAAACCTATAATAAGAAGAAATGAGTCCGACCATATCATGAAATGCATTGGAAGGAATTACCTCTCCTCAAATTCTCAAGATAGAAGGACATATCAAGAAGAAAAAGGTAATAGTGTTGATTGATTCGGGTAGTACCCATAATTTTATTCATCGTAAGGTAGCCATGGAATTGAATTTCTTCCTATACCTAGCATTGGAATGTCAAGTGAAGGTTGCAAATGGAGGAAATATAAATTTCTTTGGAAAATGCCATAATATCAAGCTAACCATGGGGGAATATGTATTGAATAGTCCAATGCTTTCTATTCCAATGGGAGGTGCTGATGTTGTACTAGGATTACAATGGTTGCAATATTTGGGGATGGTAGCTTTTAATTGTCAGGAAATTTTCTTGAAATTATTTTCAAAAGGAAAGGAAGTCGAATTACAGGGTATATTAGGGAAGCTAGGAAATATAATAAGCCCTAATTTCATTACAAAGTTTCTGAATAAATAACAACGAGGCGTAATTGCACAATTATGCTCACTAGAATTTCCAACATAAAAATCAATTATTTCTCCAGATTTCTAAAAATTCTTGGAAAATCATTCCAAGGTGTTTGAAACTCCCAAAGGACTCCTACCTATTCATGATCATGATCATTCTATTCATTTTATTCTAGGAAGTGTCCTTCCAAACATCATGCCTTACATATATCCTTATGTCCAAAAGAGAGAAATTAAACGTACGATTGCAGAAATGTTAGAGGTTGGTATAATTCAACCTAGTCAAAGTTCTTTCTCTGCTCCAGTAGTATTCATACACAAGAGGGATGGATCATGGAACATGTGTCTAGATTATAGGGAGCTCAATAAGCTGACTATTAAAGATAAATTTCCAATTCCTATGATTGATGAATTATTGGATGAATTACATGGAGCAAATTATTTTACCAAGTTGGATGCTCATTTAGGATATCATCAAATTAGAATGAAGACTGAAGATATTCTGAAAATAGTATTTTGAATTGATGAGGATCATTATTAATTTTTGGTCATGCCTGTTGACCTTACCAATGCACATTATACATTTCAAGGGTTGATGAATTCCATTTTCAAACCCTTCCTTACAAAATTTTTGCTAGTATTTTTTGATGACATACTAATCTATAGCAGGTATTGGAAGGATCATGTTCAACATGTTGACAAGGTGCTCAAAATATTGGAGGAGAAAAAATCATATGCAAAATCATCCAAATGTTTCTTTGGAGTACACGAGGTGGAATATCTCGGTCATATTGTATCTCAAGAGGGTGTTAAGGTAGACCCAAACAAAACAAAAGCCATTAAGGAATGTAAAGTCTACACAACCATAAAGAATTTGCGAGGATTTCTTGGGTTAACAGGGTATTATCGCGAGTTTGTTAAGAATTATGGAAAATAGCAGCACCTCTAACAACATTATTGAAGAGAGATGTGTTTTCATGGACTCCTGAAGCAACTAAGGCCTATGAACATCTTAAAGAGGCAATGTGCCTAGCATCAGTCTCAGCTACAATAGACTTCACAAAAATTTTTATTGTGGAATGTTAGGCCTGAGGAAATGGAATTGGTGTTGTTTTAATGCAAGAAGGAAGACCCATTACTTTTGAAAGTCATCCAATCAAAGGAAAGTATTTACAGAAAGCTATTTATGAGAAGGAAAAGTTGTAAATACTACATGCACTAAAGAAATGACGACCTTACCTAATGGGAAGACACTTAAAGGTAAAAAATGATCTTGATAGTATTAAACACTTGGAACAAATACTATCTTTAGAAAAGCAGCAAAATGGGTCACAAAGATGTTAGGTTATGATTTTGAAATCATCTACAAAGAAGGGAAGCTAAATGGTGTTGCAGATGCACTCTCAAGAAAGGATGAAGAGGTGGAAGCATTGCTTTGGGCCATTTCCATTATCCAACCATACTGGGTAACTGAAACAAGGGATGAATGGAAGAAGGATGAAGAAGTGTGGACACTCATTCGAAAGTCGCAGCAAGATCCTAGTACATATGACACATTTAGTTGGAAAAATGATTCCTTATGGTACAAAGATCGCTTATATATTTGCAAGAATTCTCAACTAAAACAAAATACTCTTTTGGAATTGCACACTTCTCCTTTAGGAGGACACTCAAGATTTTTAAAAACTTACCACGGGGTGAAGAAAGAATTTTTTTTGGATGGCCTTAAATCTGATATTCAAAATTTGGTGGCAGAATGTTTGGTTTGTGAGAAAAATAAAGTTGAGAAAATTAAGACCCTGGGTCTTTTACAACCTTTATCCATTCCAAGTCAATTTTGGGAGGAGATTTCGATGGATTTTATCACAGGTTTACCTAAGTCTGAAGGAAAGAGTTTCATCATGGTGGAAGTTGATAGACTTACCAAGTATGCACACTTTTGTGCATTATCTCATCCATTTAAAGAAAGTAACGTTTCTACTACATTTATGGAAACAATTCAAAAGCTCCATGGAAACCCAAAGATAATTGTAAGTGACAGAGATCCAATTTTACTGGAAACTTTTGGACGGAATTATTTTCTTGTTTGGGTACTCAAATAGCTCATAGATCATCTTATCATCCTCAATCCGATGGTGAAACTGAGATAATGAATAAATGTTTAAAAGGATGTCTTCGTTGTTTTGTATCTGATAAGAAAACATAATGGGTTAAGTTTTTACCTCTTGATGAATCGTGGTATACAACTTCCTTCCATACTGCAGCAAAAATGACCCCATTTATGGCACTTTATGGATATCATCTACCGTCCCTCACATCTTATTTAAGAGAAAATTCTACGGTTCAAGAAATGGAAGATCACATCAACCATCAACAAGAAGTTCTCCAACTCTTAAAGGATAACCTAAATTTGGCACAAAATCAAATGAAACAACAGGCATATCAACATCACAACGAGAGAATTTTTGATGTAGGAGATTGGGTATCTTTACGGCTACAACCATACAAAAAAATGTCCCTCAAGCAAGGTAATAAGGATAATAAATTATCGCCAAAGTACTATGGTCCTTACAAGGTGTTGCAAAATATTTGTACTATGGCATACAAATTGGAGTTTCCAGCTACTTCACAAGTGCATCCAGTTTTCCATGTTTCATGCTTAAAGAAGGTTATAGGGGACAAACTTCCAGTTCAAACAATATTTCTAGAACTTCATAAGGCAGGAAAAATAATATTGGAACCTGAAGCAGTCATGGAAACAAGAACTCGATAGTTATGAAATCGATCAATTTCAGTGTATCTCATCAAATGGAAGAACTTACCCACTGAATATTCTACATGGGAGGATGAGAATTTTATACAGAAGCATCTGGTTCTACTCAAGCGTTGAGGAAAACACCTTTTTGATTGAGAGGGTCATGTTAGGTACCTATATTACTAGTATAGTCCCTAATTGTTGTTAGTGTAACCCCCTTATTGTTATTGTTGTACCCCTGTAGCCCCAATGTTGTTATTATTGGGCCCTTACATTATTATTGTTAGGCCAGCTAGGATTATATTGTGACCCCATGGACTCCTATATATAGAAGGAGGTTTTGGTCATTTGTATCATCGAAGAGTTGGTCATTTATGGAATTTATTGGAGGTTTCCCCCTCGAAGTGGCTGATTTCTAAGGCATTGATCTCTCTTTTCTTATATTTTTGGAGCTAGTTTCATAACAAGGAATATTAATTAAGAAGTGGTTTGGTTAATCATCCCTATAGGAAAATCAAAGAAAGAAGTATTTATTTAATTATTCCTTCTGGGGTTTCCTGTTTAGACCAGAAATAATTTAATAAACTATGGGTAATTAGATTATTTCTCATAGCAAAAGTAATTTTACTATGGTAAAATTAGTCTTACATGGTTTACTTTAGTCCATCTAATAGTAACAGGTTAGATGACCAAAAATTGGTGTAACAGATTTCCCACCAAGTGCAAGCATTAGGAGCTAAGCATATTACCAAAGTAAATTGTAAGATCATGATCACTAGACACCAAAGGGGAGTCAGGGAGAGAGAGAAATATAAGACGGACTGAGGTGAGAGAGGAAAATACCCTGAGGAAGCGATACTTACAGGTGCGATAGGTCTATTTTACGAGTGAGTACCTGTTCTGAATGAGGCAGGGGAGGCATACCTATGCTCGCTGAGATGACAAAGTACAAAGAAAAATGGTGTGCCCAGCAAATATACTGAGCTATATAGTACATGCTGGCATAAACATGGGCTAGAAAAAAAACATAATTGATCCCACATACATACTATGCTTGGGAAAACAACCAGGATTTATAGAATAATATCTAAGTACATGAGATATAATAACAACCAAAGAGGCCATGTAAAAGAGGAAAGGGCTCTAAAAATATGAATGATACATGAAAACTAAAAAATGTGTTGCAAGTGACTGGGGCCGGAATTATAAAATCTATAGAGCTACATCCAAGGCTATAGTAAAGATGTCATCTAGGTATGTGGGGGGCTATCTGAAGGGCCACTACCACACAAGGTCTGAAACATCTCACAGACACCCGAGAATCACTGGTATAATTTGTTGCATCACTGAACCATCAAGTATACGGATCTCGATCATGCGAGAAGGAGCAGGAACTGAGAAAAAATCAAGTCAAAGGGAAATAAAGGGTCCCTTTGCCTGATCCAAGGCACTGAAAAAGAGTGGAAGCTGGAACCAAGGTACATCGCCCTCTAGACATGTTTTATGTAATGAATAAGTTGATGTCGATAGAAGGATGTTCGCCATAGGTGAGGAAATGAGGAATCCTCAACTAAGGCATGATGGATAATAGTAGAGCGATTGATAGGATGACACTAGGGATCATGGTGGAATGGGGGATACTGAGAAGCAGGCTACCGACTTCCCTTGTTAGAGCATAAAGGGCATGGATGATCTGGCAACTACTGATTCGACTCTGGAGGGGATAGGGGATAGTATGACTGGAGGCCAAAATGTGGGACATGAGGGAGGTACAAAGAAATGAAGGATGGAAGAATGTGATGGGAGACAAAAGTAACTTCAGACAAACTCCATCGATGCAATGATGACTTGACACAGATTCTCTAAACAAGGGCGACTCAATGATGCTGCAACATAGAATAAGCTCGGTGGGGACCATAAAGATATGAGTAAAATATGGTTACTCACAACGAAAATCAACATGAGCATTGACAAGTATGAAGGTGAAATGGTGCCCCAAGTACAAGTGTCTCAAGTGAAGAAATTTGATTTTGAGAAGCAGCGAAGTGACCCTTCTTGGAAAAAAGGCTTCCTGCTGAAGTATCAAATCACCAAAAATGAAAGGTTACCCATTTGAGTGCTCATTGAGAGCTTTACAATGGTACAGATCGTTTTTCAAACCAAGATATGGTTTGGTCACAATTGGCCAAAGAAAAATTGGGTTTTTTCTTCTAATAAAGGAAATTTCCCTCCAACTTGATTCATTTTCAAGTGTAGCTATGGTGAATGTGGAGAGGAGGAAAAGGAAATAAATCTTGTGGTGATCATAGTAGAAATAACAACCATTGGAATCGAGATTCACGAATTTCAAGTAGGTGACCTTACTTTTCTAAAGGTGGCCTTAATGCTTCTTGGAAGGATGGTCCTGGTGAAGAATCAATGTAATAAAAGAGTACGAGAATGAACTGCTAGAGAAGGTCTAGAATCATACCCGCCCACCAAGTCAAACAGAGGGACCAGGTGGTAATTATGGTATCAAAAAAAGTAGAATATTTGAAGATAGGGTATCAAACATCTATGATATATGTCTTTTTGGGGAGGACGATAGGTCCAACTATCCAAGGAATGAGAGGATAATCAACCATACATAGATCGGGTGTGTCTAGGCCGCGACTTTGGTTAATCAATTGAGAATGTGTTTAGGGGTGCCATCATGCCCCCAAGCATGGGATACTACCCCCAAGCATATGTGATGGAGGGGATTGATCTGGTATGTAAAGGTGGGAATGATGCCCGTAGCAAGATGAACTTATGGATCACCATACATGGTGTCACTATATTGAAGAGTGCCTTCGAAGATAATGAACTGGTGCTCACTAAGAAAATATAGAGGTTGGTCAACAAAAATGTCGAAGGGACTAGGTTTTTGATGTAAGATGAAGGAATGATGAAGTGGATCATCCATAGAGTGATATGAAGTGATATGGGACTCTAGAGTTTCTTCTAAATGGGGAAGAATAATAGTACTAGAGTCAACACCACCAGATGCACTAGAAAGGATGTGGAGAATTGTTTCTCCTAGACTCTCTTATATGGATGCCCTTGTAACCAAACATTGGTTGTCAATGTAATCGTCACAAGGTGTATGTGGATTGACTGCATGGGTTCGATGCAAGGGGGGGTAGATAAGTTCAGGAGTGGTAAATGCTTCCATAATGTCATCATCATAATAGAAGATGGGGCGACAGGTGGAAGAAATACCACCTTATGAGGAGAAGCTACCAGACTCATCATGATGAGAAATGAGGTTCACATGCACATCACCACAGAGGGTGACAAAAGAATAAGTAGATGAAGAATCTACCAATGTTGAGCCCAAGGTGATCAAAGAAGGGAGGTTAGGTGAAACATAATGGGATGCCCGAGAGGGGTCTTCCACCGTGGATCTCATAGATGATGACAAGTAGAGGATAGTGTTCGAAGACTCCATCATATCAACATCGGGAGGGGGTATGCCAATGACATTATATGTGTCCTCTGGTTCTACCGAAGAAAAACTCTCATGTAAGGGAGAAATGGACTCATTGTGCTCAGCTTAAAATTGGCGATCCACTTCCAAGGAGGTGTGGAGATCATCGAGGTCGGGACAGAGGTTAGTATAGTGGCCATGGAAATCACGCAAAGCACAAGGTTGATTTTTGTACAAAGTCTTGAGTTTCTTGGCTGATTTTGTTAAAGTAACATGGACTTCTGGGATATCAAACTCAGGAAACTCTTCGTTAACCATGGGTTTGATATGAGACAATTCAGGACAATTATGGATGGCATGACTGACATCATCACACAAAGCACACAGAGGTGTACATTTTGGAGGATTCGGAGGAGCAGGTGTTATATGGGAAGCCTTTTCCTTAGGTGCATTTTTTTGGTCTTTTCCCCCCTCACACAAGGCTTTCACAACAGGAGTATATTATTTTGAGGTGGCTAAGGCACAAAAGGAAAGGTAGGGGTCATAGCGACCGGTTAGACTGGGGTCAAAGTAGTGTAAGGTTTGAGATGACCAGGAAGGGTATTGGCTAGGGCATCAATGTACTAGAATAAGATCCCTAGGGTCATGTTGGGAAGGGTCAATGTAGCCATAACAAGTACCAAAAATAATTTGGAAGGGGGACCAAGAAACATTATTTGACCAGAGGGGTAATTTCCAGGTGGAATAGCTCCCAGATTTTTAAGCCTAGTGGGAACCGTTTCATGAGGAAAAATAGGATCAGAGACACTAGCTACAGATGGAGGGCCTTGAGGAGGAGGTCTCAAAGGCTGAGTCGAAGTACTAGGAGCAGGTTGCAAAGGGACAGGTTGTTGACTAGTCAACCAGACCATTTGTGGTCGGACTGAGACAATTAGATTATGCAAACATTCGATGAGATAGGGTCAGATATAAGAGGGGGGAGATTGGGGAATGAACCTATCAAAGAAGAATATTTATAGACTCTATGTGAGACACTCGTTGGAGGCTCGATTGTTTTTTTATTGGCCACTGAATAAATAATGTACTCTAGAGAGGTTTGAGACTTCATTTCGTAATATGTCAGCTGATCGATAGTGATGATTTTTCCATTGTGAGGAAAGCACATTTTATGGTGAACCACAAATGGGACAACATGCATGACATAAGTATAGCTACGACCCAATAGAATGTTGTTGTCTAAGGGGGCATCAATGACTTCAACATCAACACAAACAGTATTTCCCGCAAGAGTAATAGGACAATTGCTGCACATGCCAAGGGGCTGGGAAGAGTGGCCATCCCATGTACAGAGAGTGATAATGGAAGGGGCTAACTCAGGAAATCCACGATTTTTCCAAACAGAAGCGGAAATCATGCAGGTGGATGCCCCCTCACTAACGATACATTGGGAGACATTGGCATTCCGAATCTTGACAGGTATTTGGAAGGTGACGGATGCAGGTAGGGGTGAATCCTATGAATTGTTAACATCGAAGACAATCAAATAATGATCTAAAGGATCCACAATGCCCATGGTAGTTATTAGAGCTTTACATTGTTAAGGGCATGACTTGAGGACTTCCAACATTTACATGGCGGCAAGGGATTGCGCCAAGTCATCTACTATACTTTAGGTATAGGCAACTTTACCAAAAGTAGACTTTTGGCATAATGATCCTTTAGGGATCTTGGTATGTACCTCTTCCTTAGGCTAAGATATTTTTAAAGCACCATTTGGTGTCAAAATTGGCTCTATGGGACCTGAGAACTGGGGCTTGGTTGCGGATGTAGCGAGAGGCTTGGTGTACTGACGCGGCCAAGTCTGAAGGTTGAGATCGATAGTATTGGCTTGGTTACATTTCATCATAAGGATCTGGTAATCAAAGGTACCAGACAGGGGAGGTTGAGAGGCTTCCTGACCTTCAAGTTGTTGGGCAGCCACATATCCTTGTTGGGGGAAAGGATTGGTAAACACAGTCGGTTGAGTAGGCTCAGCTTTAGGAGGAACCGAAGAAAAGGCTTGTTGTCCTCGAGATGCTCCTTGAGATTCCCACAATTGATGCATCTAAGGTAAAGGGGATCAATCATGGGTATAGTGACCATGGACACCACAACAAGAACAAGGCTTATTTATGCAAAGAGGCCAGTTCCTCTTGGGCTGGTCACCCTGTTGTTGAATTGCAGTGTTAGATGTATTCCCATGGGAATTGTTTGCTTGATTAGCTAGAGTAGGTTGGTTTTGGTTTCCTTTCCTCTTCTTTTTGGAAGTGGGAGGATTATTCGAACTCTGCTATGCATACACCTAACCCTGAGGGAGGGGGGGTGGTTGCTGCTGTGGAGCTTGAGAAGGAATGGGAGTCAGAGGTGCACATGATGGAGGAGCTGGAGCACCGGGCTATGGATATGAAGAGTAAGGAGGTTGAGAAAAATTTGGGTAAATAGGTTCAGAAAAATAAGGCTCTAGTATTAGAGGATGTATTTGGGAAAAGACGTGAGGTATGTCGTGTCCTAGATACATGTTGCTGGGAGGGGGGAAAGTGCTAGAGGAGCTGGCCCTTCGCTTAGGGAAACCATTAACCATAGGAGGATGAGTGTACAGATGTCAAAGGGATCCAACGATACCGTCGGTGGCATGAGATGCCGCTGGTGCTTTGGCACCACCAGGGCTAGGGAGATCAGGTAAGACGGTATAAAAATAACTATATTGCACGTAGATTAAGTCATATTTCAACACAACTTGGAGGGCTTCTTCATTAGTTTGAGGAAAGTGAGACGTGACATATTTAACAATAGATGGGAAAAGGGATCTTAAAAACTAGTCCATGTAGACACGGTCTTCGAAAAATGGAGCTGGACATAAGCTCTTCCTTCTATGCCATTCTTGAACATGGTCAGATAGGTGGGTGGCAGAAGTTTGACGGAAAGTGGTAAAAAGTTTGGTACCAATGTCATAACGAAGGAGGAGCTGGAAGTAGGACATAAACACCTTTGTAAGAGTCATAAAAGTAGCATGAGAGGCAGTGGCCTAGTCGAAATACCACTTGGAATCTTCTCCAGTAACTTTATGCTACAATAACCAAATATAGATAGAGTCATCAGTGATAGAGTTGGACGAACACCACATGTGGAAAGAACGAACAAGGTTGGTAGGATCCTCTCCAACATTTTCTTCAAACTTAGGGATGTTTGAAGGAAACTTGGTTTGCGTAGTAAGCCAACCTGGATCATGGCGTATAGGGTCATTAATCAACTAGATGAACTTAGGAAGGCTTAGGCGTGCCATCTAAGGAAGCAAGGGAGTAGCCATGACCATTCTTGTTGCAGCTCCACTATTAGCGGCTCCAGCATTAGAGTTGGGGCCATCACCAGTGGGAGGTCCTACACCAAACATGATGAAGGTGAAAGGTGGAGGAGAACCGAGGATAGAAATAGAAGGAGGACTCGATGAACCAGAGTCAGAGTCAGAATGGGGACTCGGCGGAGGACTAACTAGGACCCTACGCGGTGGAGTAAGTCTTCCTAATGGTAACTGAGGATGAAGGCCTTGGAGTCTTTACCATAACACCTTGGGGGAACAATGATGGAAAATATACATAGAACCCAATAAGGAAGAGAGGTAAACAAGGGCACAGAGGTGCATATTAACTAATTAATTACAATGTCTTAATATTTGCCTGGTAGTGTAAACCAAATGTTATTTTCTTTAGGTGTGCACATGTGTGATAAGTGTTAATTTTAATTAAACCCAGATGTGTTTATAGAAAAATGAAAAAAATATGATGTTTAACTGTAAATCAAAGTCAAAGCAACAGTAAATTATACTGAAAGCGACAGTAAAATAAACATCTAAAGAGGCATAAATTTAAACCCAAAAAGGAGGGCTTCATAAAAACTACTCTAAGGGTGGGATAAATATACTCAAGCACACAATATGGCCAATAGATCTAAGATCAAGAGGGACAGGGATCTAAAGGTCAGATCTACTGATAGAGGTGCATAAAACAACAAGAAACTAGAGGGAAAATTGCTGAAAAATAGGCAGCGAAAGGGTACAACCTAAAGGGAGGACCAAACCAAACTAAAAAGAGGTGTTTTAGATGGGAAAATAATTGATCTAAAATGGATCTGAAAAGATAGGCTCATATATCAAAAAATGGTTCAAAAACACTGAAATCTGAGAAGACCTGCTTCAGGTACACTCCTCCTAAAAAGGTGGAAGCGTACTGAAGTGCTAAGGGGCTTGGTTCCTACTTTGACGAGTAAAAATAAGAAAGTACAGGTCCAATATGGGTAAATATGGAGGTCAGACAACCCTGAACAGTGCCCTCAGCAAACCTTGAAAATTCCAGAAAAAATATTGCAAAAAACTACAATTCACAGGTATTGACCTGTTTTTTGCTAAGATCACAATTTTTTTGTAGATATCCACTACCTAACAGCCGAGGTTGTAGGTTTTGGGCTGAAAAGTGCAACGTGCACTTCTTCCTATCTCAAGGGCAGGTTTCAGAAAAAAGTGTCGTCTCTGTCGCAACTAATACCTCTTACCTGCGCAAAAGGCCCAGAAAAACACGAAAGTCAGAATTTTTTACTGTTTTAGGGTAAAAAAGGTTAAAAACGACATCAAGGAATGAAAAATAAGAAGATGAAGAAAAACCCTAGTGGATGAAGCATTTGGTCATGCAAGGATCTGAAAGATGACAACGATTGTAATTAAAAAGCCTTGTGGAGTCACCAGTTGTTAGTGTGAATTCTAATCGCAAGCATACGAAAAAAACTCACATTTGTTGTGCACAAAAAACAACCCTAACATCAAATGTGGCTGCCAATTTCTTTATATCTGTTGTAGGTGATGAGAATAAATTCTAAAAAAATCTAGATCTATGCATTTAAAGACATCAAAAACGAAAATAAACAAGAGTTGCTCCATACATCCAATAGAAAAGACAATAATTTATAAAGAATATTTTGTATTATGACACCAAGGAAGGGAACACAGATAAATGTTACCAATCCCCCTCAATGGGATGGGTTCTTATGTGTGCTCATCAGTTTAGATCTAAGATCTCTCTCTCTTGATGGTTCAAAAAACCCAGATAAAAAAATAGAACTCAAAGGGATCTCACAAGCAAAAGTAGAAAAAATATGACAATGATGGAAGATCAAAGTTAGACCAAAAGCATAGATCAATAGGTGATCAAAAGGTGAAAAAAGGTAGTGAATGAATGGAAAACCCTTCTATTTAATTTTTTTTTTATTTAGCCTAAATATTGGTGCCTATTAAAATATTATTCACCAAATCTAGATCCAACTTACTTGGACTATTTTATTATTTTTGGTGAAGGGAAAAATAATTTAGAATTGGTTAAATCCATCTATTTAGAAATATTAAATAAATGGTTTATTTATTGTTTCAAGGATGAGTTTAAGGAATAGTAAAATAAATAATGATTTATTCAATTATTTTTAAATGATTTAGTTAAATTTGACAAGGACTATTATTAAATAATGATTTAAATAATTATTCCTAGAGAATAATAAGATAAATAATGTTTATCTAATTAACTCTAATGTTTTGGGTTAGACATAACCAAGAATATTAATTAAATAGTTGTTTAGGTAATTATCCCTAGAGTAAAATAAAACAAATAAGGATTTATTTAATTATTCCCTATGGGGTTTCTTGTTTAGACCAAAAGTAATTTAATAAACTCTAGGTTATTAAATTATTTTTCATAGTGAAAGAAATTTTACTATGGTAAAATTGGTCTTACATGGTGTACTTTAGTCCATCTAATAGTAACAGATTAAATGAAAAAAACTTGTTGTAAAAGCAAGGCTTGCTGCTAAAATGTCTCCTTGGGATGCGTGGCAAGGTTTGTTGCTCTCCTTCACTTCCTCCCTAGTCAGAAAATTTTCCTTGCTCTCTCTTCTCTTTCTCTCAAGTGCTCATGAAAGGCTGAATTGATCTTTTTTTAATCCTCTCTTTTTACCCTAAATGACCTTTTGGGTAACCCTAAGATCCAATGGCTCAGATTCATTTAGATCTTGGGATGAGAGTAAATGTGCATTTAATTCCCACTTTCCGTTTTTTAACTCACCCACTTAAATAAAAACCCACTAAGCCTTTTATTTTCATAGCCACGTTTTCACTTTCTAATTCTTCATTGACTTTAATAAAGTCACTTTAAAATTAGAATGTAACTTTTTCACTTATAAAGTCACTTTTAATAAGATTGAATTTGCCACGTATAAATTCACTTTAGGAGAAGGAGTGCAAATAGAGTGGACATTTTTCCCTGGGCCAAAGATCAAAGCTTTAGGGAACCACTTGTCCTCTGATACCCAAATTTTAACACTCCCTCTTACCGAGGAAAGTGTTTCTAACAACTCCCATCTTGTCTCTAAAGTAGACATGTTTTCCCTGAGGTAAGGCTTTGATGAAGATGTCTGCTACCTGTTCATTTGTGGAGATGTACTGAAGCTTAACTGCTCGATTTCAGACACAGCCTCGAATGAAGTGATACTTGATCCCGATATACTTTGACCTGTTATGAAAAAGTGGATTCTACAGGAGTTTTATGAAACTCTCATTATCGCAGTAATCATTGAAGATCTCAATGTATGACCAAATAGAACAAACAACATGTTGCAAAGCCATATGCCCTAATAACTAGCCAAACTAGTAGCCATATACTCTACCTCAAATGACCCATTAGGGGAATTTTGAGGTCTAAAATGGGCCTCCTAAGAGAAATGTACAACAAAAATAAAATTTATAAGTAATAGTAGGATTGAGGATGATGATGTCAACCATAGGGGATGACTCACCATTTTTTAAGTAAAAGGGTAAAAATATTAAAAAATTATAAAATAATAAAGCTACTTTTTCAACTCGTATTTTAAACTTATCTCCCAATTTTTTTACTCAAATTTCGAGTAGGAGTACTTTCTGGATGAAAAATTTAATTCCCCATCCAAGGATTACCCATGTTGCATACTTTCGATGGACACGACTACAAGAAAGATGAGAAATACATAAAAAACGTGATTGTAATCACGCTTTTCATGTATTTCTAATTTTTGCGTGTAGTAGGACCCATCGAAAGTATGCAATATGGGTACTCCTTGAATGAAGAATTAAATTTTGCATCCAACGAGTAATCTCGCTCAAAATTTCAGTAAACAATTTGGGAGATGAGTTGAAAATATGAGTTGAAAAAGTAGTTTTTTCTTTTTTCCCTCCAAAATTTGATGATGTAATCAAAAATTATTTTATTATTTCCACTATTGTTTTATAATTTCCTTAGGAGGCCCATTTTATACCTTAAAATTCCCCTAATGTCAATGCAACTGGTTGTTGTTTCCAGCTGAACCATGACACAACTGTCCAACCCAACCCAAAATAGCACCCTGAAGTACTCTTCTTGTTTGAAGCACAACCTGCCTAATATGAATCTGTGTACCCTGCTAGTCTCACTCCATCAACCTGTCTATAATATAGACCATAATCTACAGTACCCTGTAAGTAATTAATATTGTGTTTTGTAGCCACCCAATGCACTCTCCTAGGCTCACACATGAACTGGCTCATAGTGTTAACTGAAAAACATATATTTGGTCAAATTTTGACCAAATACATCAATGAACCAATAAAATTCTTGTATAGATTAGGATCCACTAACTTGGAACAAAAGAGTGAAGCTTATTGCAGTTAGTGATCATAGGTGTAGACATGGGGTCGTAGTCCTCCATGTGAAATCTGATAAGAATATTGAAAATGTACTTCTGCTGTCCTAGGAAGATATTCCCCTCCTCCTACCATACCTCCAATCCCATAAAATAATGCATCAAGCCGATATCATTCATCTGAAACACTGAAGAAAGATCTCTCTTGTAGCCCTAAATGAGTCTCTCTACTCTAGTGATGTTCAAGTCATCAACATACAACACCAGAATGAGTGGCTCCTCACCTACCACAATGAAGTATAGGTTTGGATCAACCTCACTCTTGGTGAAACCAAACTACTCGAAGTATGTATCAATCTGAGAGTACCAAACTCTAGGAGCTTGCTTTAGGTCACAAAGTTCCTTTTTCAATCTACATACATAGGTATCCTTCCCATGCACCTCGAATCCTTGCGGATTCTCAATATAAACTTCGTCCTGAATGAAGCCATTGAGAAAGGCAATCTTCACATCCATCTGGTGGATCTTCCAACCCATCTTTGCTGCAATCAATAAAATGGAGCAAATATATTTATACTGAGCCATAAGAGTGAAGGTATCCTCATAGTTAACTCCATCTACCTGTGAGAACCCTCTCGCCACAAAGTGAGCCTTGAACTTCTATATAGCATTCTTTATCTTGTAGAGCCATATGGAAGTACCAACTTATTTACCTTCAGGCCTAGGCACTACCTCCCAAACATCGTTCTTCATAATATAAGAATACTCCTCCATCATGGCCTCTCTCCAAACCTATTGGTTGGCTGCCTCCTCATAACTAGAAGTCTCGAAGACAACAATTCTTGTTACCAATGCCATGTAAATACAAAATCGCTCAGGTGGTCTACTCTATCTGGCCTATCCCTTTTGCCCAGCAACTAATGTGGACTCGCGCAAGGTGTCTTGAAGCTACTTAGGCTTCCTCTTCCTTGAGCCTACATCTTCCACCGAAGTGAAATAATCCTCATCATCATCGGAAGCCCGAAATCCTGAAGGCCTTCCAACTGACCTCATAATTATACATGTGCCTATAGAAGTTGAAGTACCATGCGAGTTGTCTATCAGTGGACTATCTTGTGAAATTCTCTGTGGAATGACTTGCATGCTGCTCAAAGAACCACCCACATGATTCTGACTCCCACTGCTCACTGATGGAACTGACACTATAATAAATATACCTCATATTCCCTAACCTCCTATTCCCTATGCATTGGATCCGTGTGGCTAACTCAGCTGCTACTGAGGGTTTGGTGACTCTAGATAATGTAACTCTTCTGACCTCCTGAAATCTCTCTCCTCGTCAAAGTTTACATCCTACCTAACAACCACTTTCCTCTTCGCAGGAATGTAAATTTGGTAATATTTTGAGGTCTCTCTATAACCCACAAATACTCCCTTGTCTGTTGTAGGTTTTAGCTTGGTCCTCTTCTCCTTGGGGATAGGAATATTTAAGTAAACCAAAGGTATGAAAGTGCCCAACATCAGGCTTTGTCACTGTGAAAGCCTCTTCAGGAGTCACATTCCCCGAGACGCGATGTGGACTCTTTTTTCGCAAGTAAACTTCAGTGTTGCAGGCCTCTGCCCACAAAAAGAAAGGTAACCCCTGATCGTGAAGCATGGCTTTGCAATCCCCTACAATGGATCTGTTCTTCCTCTCTGACAACCCATTTTTCTGGGGGTAGTAAGGAACCAAGAACTCCCTCTTAATGCCATCCTCATCATAAAAATCCATAAAATCACCAAGATTATACTTCCCTACATTGTCCCACATGAGTACCTTGATCTTCCTACATGTCCGTGTCTCCACAAGAGCTTTGAACTCTTGAAACCACTTGAAGACCTCACTCTTCATCTTCAAGAAATAAATCCAGGTCTTCCTGGAGTCGTCATAAATGAATAAAACATAATACTCATATCCACTCGAGGATACATGAGACATCCGACCACTCACATCAGAATGAATCAAATCAAGGATCCATATCACTCTACTGTCACTGCTAGGAAAATGGAATTTTGAAAAATTCCCCATAGCACATCCTCTTCATACATCAAGGTGATCAGAACTGAAATCAAGCACACCAATGGTGATCTCCCACAATGTTCTCAACGCCCCATGATACATCTGACCCATCCGGCGATGCCAAATCACACAACTCTGAGATGTTAGATCTGTTCTAGATGTTGTCTCTGGTGCTGCTACTCAATTCCATTAGGGGCTGGAATGAGAACTTGTACACCTTAGCATGGCACACAACAATCACTCTAGCTGAAGCAACTGGAGTTCCCCTATGATATATGAACACCTGTCCAATCCTGAACAACACATCATGTGCTCTGTCCACAAGTGTTGAGATAGATATGAGGTTCTTCTTCATTCCAAGAACATATAGAACATTTGACACTTTAAAGGGAGGTTTGGGTTCCCTATCAAATCTCAATGTTCCCACACCGACTACTCTAAAAATTTTGTAATCACCAAGTACTGCATCCATATCAATATCACTCTCTGAAAGCTCTGAGAAGTATTCCTTTACTCTTGTCATATGATGAGAAATGCCACCCTCAATATACCAAATGCTAGAAGATGCTCTACTAGTAGAGGAGAGTGCACACTCCCTCTGAATGTTTTTGGTAGGTGATACTGCACTAGAGGATCCACAAGTGATGAATCCAAACTCTCAATCAAAGCTCTTTGAGAAGCCCTATATATATGCAGAAGCTACCATGATTTTTTCTTTCCCCTTCTTATTCTTCTTCTCTGGGCACACAACAACATAGTGTCCTAACTTTTGACAATTACAACATTTGGCTTTGGAATAGTTCATCTCTTTGTTCTGCTGCTTGCCTTTACCTTTACCTTTGCATCCAGTGGTGGAATCTTGCTTCTCTTCTTTTCCCTTCTTGCCTCTTTCCAACAATGCCACATTGTCATCCTCCTCCCCCTACTTGGCTACCCCAATATGGTTCTTTCTAATCTCATTCTAAATGAAATCATCCCACAACATTTGTGGTGTGTAACCAGCTCCAAAAATAGAAGAAAAGAGATATCAATGCCTTAGAAATGAGCCACTTCGAGGGGGAAACCTCCAATACATTACATAAATGAAAAATTCTTGGATTATACAATTTACAAAACCTCCTTTCTATATATAGGAGTCCATGGGGCCATAATGTAATCCTAGTGGGCCACAATGTAATCCTAGCCGACCTAACAATAATAATTTAAGGGCACAATAATAACAAAATGGGGATTACAAGGGTACAATAATAACAATAAGGGGGTTACACTAACAATAATAAGGGACTATACTAGTGATATAGGGACCTAACATGGCCCTCTCCTTCAAAAAAGTGTTGTCCTCAACGCTTGAGTAGCTCCGGGTGCTTCTGTATAAAATTCTCATCCTCCCATGTAGAATCTTCGGTGGGTAAGTTCTTCCACTTGATGAGATACTCTGAAATTGATCAATTCCGTAGCTGTCGAGTTCTTGTTTCCATGACCGCTTCAGGTTCCAATATGATTTTTCCTTCCTCATCAAGTTCTGGCAATATTGTTTGAACTGGAAGATTTTCACCTATAACCTTATTTAAGCATGAAACATGGAAAACTGGATGTACTCGTGAAGAAGCAGGAAGCTCCAATTTGTATGCCATAGTACCAATCTTTTGCAACACCTTGTAAGGACCATAGTACTTTGGCGATAATTTATTATCCTTCTTAGCTTGCTTGAGGGACATTTGTTTATATGGTTGTAGCCGTAAAAATACCCAATCTCCTACATCAAAACTTCTCTCGCTGCGATGTTGATCTGCCTATTGTTTCATTCGATTTTGTGCCAAATTCAGGTTATCCTTTAAAAGTTGGAGAACTTTTTGCTGATGCTCGATGTGATCTTCCACTTCTTGAACCTTCGAATTTTCCCTTAAATATGATGTGATCAATGGTGGATGATATCCATAAAGTGCCATAAATGGGGTCATTTTTGCTGCAGTATGGAAGGAAGTGTTATACCACCATTCAGCGAGAGGTAACCACTTGACCCATCGTGTTTGTTTATCAGATACAAAACAACGAAGATATCCTTCCAAACATTTATTTACTATCTCAGTTTGACCATCAGATTGAGGATGATAAGATGAGCTATGAGCTAATTGAGTAGCCAAACAAGAAAATAACTCCGTCCAAAAATTTCCAGTAAAAATGGGATCTCTATCGCTCACAATAACCCTTGGGATTCCATGTAGCTTTTGAATTCTATCCATAAATGTAGTAGCAACTGTACTTGCTTTAAATGGATGAGATAATGCACAAAAGTGTGCATACTTGGTAAGTCTATCAACTACCACCATGATGACACTTTTTCCTTCGGACTTAGGTAAACCTGTGATAAAATCCATTGAAATCTCCTCCCAACGTTGACTTGGAATGGATAAAGGTTGTAGAAGTCATGGGGTCTTAATTGTATCCACTTTATTCTGCTAGAAAACCAAACATTCCGCCACAAAATTTTGAATATCGGATTTAAGGCAATCCCAAAAAAAATCTTTCTTCACCCTATGGTAAGTTTTTAAAAATCCTGAGTGTCCTCCTAAAGGAGAAGTGTGCAATTCTAGAAGAATCTTTTGTTTTAGTTGGGAATTATTACAAAGATATAATCGATCTTTGTACCATAAGCAATCATTTTTCCAACTAAATGTATCAGATGTACTAGGATCTTGCTGCAACTTTTGAATGAGTGTCCATACATCTTTGTCCTTCTTCCATTCATCTCTTGTTTCGGTTATCCAATCTGGTTGGATAATAGAAATGGCACAAAGCAATGCTTCCACCTCTTCATTATTTCTTGAGAGTGCATCCGCAACAACATTAAGCTTTCCTTTTTTGTAGATTATTTCAAAGTCATAACCCAACATCTTTGTGACCCATTTTTGCTGCTCTTCTGAAGATAGTCTTTGTTCCAAAAGTGTTTAAGACTATCATGATCAGTTTTTACCTTGAAGTGTCTTCCCATTAGGTAAGTTCTCCATTTCTTTAGTGCATGCAGTATTGCTAACATTTCCTTCTCATAAACAGGTTTCTGTAAATACTTTCCTTTGATTGGACGACTTTCAAAAGCAATGGGTCTTCCTTCCTGCATTAAAACTGCACCAATTCCATTTCCTGAGGCATCACATTCCACAATAAAGGTTTTTGTGAAGTCCGGCGTAGCTAAGACCGGTGCTAGGCACATTGCCTCTTTAAGATGTTCAAAGGCCTTAGTTGCTTCAGGAGTCCATGAAAATGCATCTTTCTTCAATAATGTTGTTAGAGGTGCTGCTATTCTCCCATAATTCTTAACAAACTTGCGATAATACCCTGTTAACCCGAGAAATCCCGCAACTGCTTTATGGTTGTGGGGACTTTCCATTCCTTAATGGCTTTAATTTTTTTAGGGTCTACTTTAACACCCTCGTGAGATACAATATGACCCAGATATTCCACCTCTTGTACTCCAAAGAAACATTTGGATGTCTTTGCATATAATTGTTTCTCCTGCAATAGTTTGAGCACCTTTTCAACATGTTCAACATGATCCTTCCAAGACCTGCTATAGATTAGTATATCATCAAAAAATACTAGCACAAATTTTCTAAGGAAGGGTTTGAAAATGGAATTCATCAACCCTTGAAATGTAGAAGGTGCATTGGCAAGGCCAAAAGGCATGACCAAAAATTCATAATGACCCTCATGAGTTCGAAATGTTGTTTTTGGAATATCTTCAGTCTTCATTCTAATTTGATGATATCCTGAACGAAGATCCAACTTGTAAAATAAATTGCTCCATGTAATTCATCCAATAATTCATCAATCACAGGAATGGGAAATTTGTCTTTAATGGTGAGCTTATTGAGCTCCCTATAATCCGGACACATTCGCCATGATCCATCCTTCTTGTGTACCAATACTACAGGAGCAGAGAAAGAACTTTGACTGGGTTGAATTATACCCGCCTTTAACATTTCTGCAATCATACGTTCAATTTCGCTCTTTTGGAAGTAAGGATATCTATAAGGCCTGATGTTTGGAGGAACACTTCCCGGAATCAAATGAATAGCATGATCATGATCACGAATAGGTGGGAGTCCTTTGGGAGTTTCAAACACCTTGGAATGATTGTCCAAGACTTGTTGGAGATCTGCAGGAATAGATGATTTTGATGTTGGAACTTCTAGTGAGCATAATTGTGCAATTACGCCTTGTTTTTATTTCTTTAGAAGCTTTGTCATGACATTAGAGCTTATTATCCTTCTTTGATTCCCTACAATACCTCGTAATTCAACGTCCTTTCCTTCTGAAAAAAATTTCAAGAAAAGTTCTTGAAAATTAAAAGCTACCGTCCTCAAAGATTGTAACCATTGTACTCCTAGTACAACATCAACACCTCCCATAGGAATGGAAAGCATTGGACTAGTCAATACATATTCCCCCATGGTTAGCTTGATATTATGGCATTTTCCAGAGCAATTTATAGTTCCTCCACTTGCAACCATCACTTGACATTCTGGTGCTAGGTATAGGAAACAATTTAATTCCTTGGCTACCTTACAATGAATAAAATTATGGGTGCTACCTGAATCAATCAAAACTATTACCTTTTTCTTCTTGATATGTCCTTCTATCTTGAGAGTTTGAGGAGTGGTAATTCCTGCCAGTGCATTACACGATATGGTCGGATTCATTTCTTCCACTTCTAGGGCTGGTTCCTGGTGTATATCCTCTTCTTGTTCATTTTCTTCTTCTTCTTCACAATCTATGTAAAATAATTTCTTCTCAGCACACTTATGACCTTTAGTGTATTTGCTATCACAAATGTAGCAAAGCCCTTTTGCTCTTTTTTCTTCCAATTGTTGTGGTGTCAACCTTGTAGGTTGTGGAAATCTAGGCGTAGCAACACTTCCTTCTTTATAGAATTGATTGGTAGGCTTCCCTGTCGCCATTATTTTACATTTAACTTTTCTTGCCAACCTGAATGCCTTCTCCAATGAATCTGGTTCCAAAAAACGAACTTAATGTTGGATATTATCCTTTAAAATGCCTATGAAGAGATCGATACTGTGTTCCTCTGGAATATCAGTTACCCTTATATTCAATTTTTGGAATTCCTCAATGTGTTGCCCCACTAAACCATTTTGTTTGAGATTTATCAATTGGCTAAAGAAGGTGTTTCTCTTTGTATCCTCATAATGTGCTATCATTTCTTTCGTAAAAATTGACCAACTGACAATTTTTTAACGGGAGCAAAGCCATCGATATTGTACAAATGTATTTTGTTCTAAATGTAAAGTTGCAATGCGTACCTTTCGTGTGTTTTGCACATTATGGAGATCAAAATATTGCTCCATCTGTAGTATCCATGTTACAGGATCCTTTCCATCAGACTTCCTCATATCCATTTTTGGAATATGGTGGTTCTTCCCACCAACATTAGAGTTTATGAAATCACGATTAACATTGATTTTTTTCTCATCATGAGGTTCTTCTACTATCTTTTCACCATTAGGAAACATTTCTTGTATCAACTTTTTCAAACCTTCGATGTCTGTTTTTAGATCATTCTTCATGTTTTCGATGTTGTATTTCATGTCATCCATCTTAGCTTCCATGCCATCCATCTTAGCTTCCACGCCAGCTTCCATGCCATCCATATTAGCTTGCACACCATCCATCTTAGCTTCCACGCCTTTATTCGAAACTTCCATTTCATTTTTTGCTGATCTTTGCGAGAGTGAAAGTTTTTGCACTTGCTCTTGTAATTTTGATAGATCATGTTGCAATTCTACATCTTCATGAGTCATAGTAGAGCCTTCTGAAGGCTTAATGGGTGTTGAATTATTTTTACAAGGCATATTTTAGAACCCAATACTGATATCTATTCTACAATATTCCCTTGGAATCAATTCAAATTGATTCTTCAAACAAGACTTATGCAATTCGGAAAACAAATACACACCTTTTTCTTGCTTTTGAGGAGCTCGATATTGAAATTGGATTATATTTGTGATTGCAGCACTTCAATATTTGAAATTCAGTAATGAAATACCCCTCTAAATTATCTTTTGAATGCCACAGGTCTGACCTAATTTGGATTCTCCAAGACAAAGTTGTGTCCAATCTCCCACAATGACCTAATTATGGATTGGTTCAGTAGAGCGAACTTGTACGACTTGCCACGTGTCACTGTTTCATCGTTTGTCTCTGAAATTGATATCCAGGAAACTAAAGTCTGTGTGCTTGCAACCAATTTTTACGGCACTCCAATCCGATTCCCAGAGAGAGAGTTATTGAACTTTTCCCACGATCACCTCTTTGAGATGAAATTTAGGAGCCTGAAAAAGCACTACCTTCCACATATCATATCTCCAAAAATTTTGCGAACCAAGCTCTGAAATTTTTTGAAAAATTTCCTCAGGATTTTGGCTTCGTACCCTAAAAATTTCAGCTTCTGAAACTTTGTATAAAAAAAGTTATAGCGAAAATTCCACGATGACCTGTTTGGAGCAGCGAAACCCTAGAATCCAAACCTTTGATACGAAATGTTGTGTAACCAGCTCCAAAAATAGAAGAAAAGAGATATCAACGCCTTAGAAATTAGCCACTTTGAGGGGGAAACCTCCAATACATTACATAAATGAAAAATTCTTGGATGATACAATTTACAAAACCTCCTTTCTATATATAGGAGTCCATGGGGCCATAATGTAATCCTAGTGGGCCACAATGTAATCCTAGCCGACCTAACAATAATAATTTAAGGGCACAATAATAACAAAATGGGGGTTACAAGGGTACAATAATAACAATAAGGGGGTTACACTAACAACAATAAGGGACTATACTAGTCATATAGGGACCTAACACTTTCCCATCCGGGAATGTTCTCTAATGCAACAATACCATCTACAAAAATCTCCCAAGACTTGGGAAGTATATTCAAATCTATCCTCTTCAACTAAGTGAGTGCAATGGTCTCTCCTACGGCTACCAAATCATCTCTCACCAAAGTGACCTTGGTGAGGTATGATGTAGCACTGTCAGTCTTAGCCATTTTTATGGCCTTCATTTTCCCCTTTAGGACCATATTTCATGTGAATAAATCTTTCCTCTCACATGAGGAATGACATGATCATTGAATCCATCCAAAATCAATCTTTTGGCCTTTGCATTTTTTTTGTTGAACTCTGCTAATTTTACTGGGTCAGTAGGTACTCCTACTGGGTGTTGTGTGGTATGTACCATAATTCCCATACCTCTACTTCCTCAAATATACTTTGGATTCTTTCCCTCCATGCACTGAAGTTACCCTACCCATCAAACCTACCTTCAACCCTCTATCCCAAAGACATGATTCACTGTCCTATCAAACTGAAATTTCAAATCTCGGTAAAGGTTTTTTATTTTCTGTGTAAAAATCAACTTGCTGTAATTTTGAAACTCTTGTCCCAAAATGAAATTTCTAGCCAAATGAGCTCTAATACCATGAAAAATTGCAGTCCCCACTCTGATTATCATTTTTCCTATATTAATCCATGAATTTAGTTTTAACTCCAAGCATGATAAAAACAATAAAATCTAGAAATGACAATAATTTCTGAAAACACAAATTTGGAGATTTTACTACTGCTGGAAAATGCAAAAATAAAACACAGTAAAAATATAACAGCCACACACAGAAAATGACATAGTTATTTTTGGTCAATTTGACCTTGGAAAAACCCCCTACAACTCATGGAGAAAACCAGTTTGAGATCTCATATTTATTTCTGAAAATATTTTATGAAGGAATTGAAATACACAGTAAAAATTCTATCAACCACAAACTAGAACTTATCTCAATTTCTATGCTTGAACTCCACCTCGAAAATTGTGCCAACAGAAAACTGTCCAAACAGAAAAATTTATAGAAATAAATCACATCATTTAATGTTGTACAACTGCGTCGGGATTCATTCCTAGAATTCACTTTACGACCATACGGACTGTATGGAAAATTATAGCAGAAAACATTCCTCAATTTTTTTGCCCAAATCTGCTTCGGAAACCATGTTGTTAGTTGCTTTGTTTTCTCCCTCGATTTATGTGTTGTAACTTTCTCAAAATGCGTGCCAAATTCTGTTGTATAGATTGTATCTTGTAATGCGTGCCAAATAAATGCAGTTATGTAGACTGTTGAAATGTCTCCTTGGGATGCATGGCAAGGTCTGTTGCTCTCCTTCACTTCCTCCCTACTCAGAAATTTTTCCTTACTCTCTCTTCCTTTTCTCTCGATCGGCCATGAAAGACTAAATTGATCTTTTCTTCTTCTTCTCTCCTTTTACCGTAAATGAAGTTTTGGGTAACCCTAAGATCTAATGGCTCAAATTCATTTAGATCTAGAGATGAGAATGAATGTGCATTTAATTCTCACTTTCTATCTTTTAAATCACCCACTTAAATAAAGACCCACTTAGCCTTTTATTTCCATAGTCACTTTTTCACTTTCTAATTCTTCATTTACTTTAATAAAGTCACTTTAAAATTAGAGTGGAACTTTATCACTTATATAGTCACTTTTAAATAGACTTACTTTACCACTTATAAAGTCACATTAGGAGAAGAAGTACAAATAGAGTGGACACTTTTCCCCAGGGCAAAGATCAAAGAGTTAGGGAACCACTTGGCTTGTGGTGCTAGTATGTGAATGCATGGTACATGCATTTGATTGTTTGGTACATTTGTCGTAATTGGCATGGGTTTTTCCTAGATTGAAAGTAGTTTCAACCCTGATTTTCCACTTCCTCGATAGCCATGGTGTGATGAGATTCATTCGTAGTTGAGCTTTGGATTGCCAAAAATTTTGGATCCATTTGAGGTATTCTTTCAAAAATCTCAATGGTTGGGTGTCGAGATTGTTTTTTCTAGGAAGCTCTCGACATGTGGGTGGAAATAGGAAAATTCATCTAGGTATGGTGAAAGAACTATGAGGCATCTAAGCTTGTTTTGGTTTCGTAATATTAGGGCCATTTTATGTGAGATCATGGTAGCTCAACGGTGGAGGAAGTTTAATCGTTGTATTCCCTCTTTGGTTACGTCTTAGTTTATCTCATCAGATCCCATATTTATGCTTGGAATATTGCATGGGGGTGACTATCTAAAAGAGATATTTGGTTTAACCCAATGTATGGTTGGGTGGTATGTGGAATTCCCTAACTTGGTTGTCTTTTGCATATGTTAATATATTTTATTTTACCTATTGTTAATTATGAGCATATGTACAGGTTATTATGTGATCTTATGGTTGAATTTTCATGATTTTGATTATGCTTATATGTCGGTTATTTGCGTGGTTCTATGAGGTTCTCTAACTATAGATCTTTCTCATGATTTGATGTTATTTAATGGTTGATGAATGCATGGTCTAAGAAGTTTTGTTGCAGCTAGCTTGAGAGGGCATAAAGTCTTCTTCGTGATTCATAGATGAATTTTAGAAGTTTATTAGAATATATGAATTCATGAACTATAGCTTCTATGTTTCTCATATGTTTCACGAAATGAGAATCATGTATTAGGCATGTTTTGATCATGATATTACTCATGTTTTGATTGGTTCACATTGTTTTCATCTTAGTTATATTTCAAGAAAGTTATAGGTAGTTTTGGGAAATGGTATGGAGGATAGCGTAAAAGAGTATCATAGATCTCACAACCAATGGCACAAAAATAAGATATTTGGGTCATAACCGCTAGTGGGAAAGATTATAGGTGCATTTGGAGCCCCATAACCACATGAAAAATATCTCAATCCTATGGTTTCAATGTTAGGCTTGTGAAAAATCATCTATAGCTCAGGATATGGTCCTCAGAGGTTGTGGACTAAATTTTGGGTGATTCATTTCTTCTAAGGGGTATCAATAAGATTTTGGTTTGTAGGCCCACTTCCATAAATGAAACTTAGAGGTCAGTTCATTTCATAGTAGCACTCATCTCATGTTTACCCTAGAGAGCTTGTGAAAGAGTGTAAATGTGGGAGGGGTCATTGCAGGGTAGTATCAAATCTTGTAGGTTCAAACACTTAGACTGGATGGGATAAGTGAATATTGTTATCCATGGATTGTGATGGTTATTATTATCATGCATATCATTATTATTGTAGTTTTATGTTATCATGCATGATGTTGATATGTTGTGTCATTATATATCTATATCATGTTAATATGGAATGATTGTGTAGATGATATTTCCACCCCTCAAATACATTGATGTATGATTTTGATGTGATTTATATCTGCTTTATCTAACATGACATGTTCGTAGGTGATCTAGGAGGATCTCAAAGGATAAGTGGCTTAAAATTTATCAAAACTCAAAGTATCTAGATGAAAAGAAGACTAAGACCATGGCAAAGTGTTCTCTATTCTAAATCCAACGGTGCAAATGGTGCCTCAATCTGAGGTGGTATGAAGCATTTATAACAATTCAAAGTTGTGATCAAAGTTAGGAAGTGGGCCAGGTTTAAGTATCCCACAATTTCACCATTAACGGGAAAGGAACCTAGCACCTAAGAAGTGGATGAATTTTTTGGATGTTTAATTCACACAATGACATGCAGTTTCGAGAATATTTAAAAATGGCTGATGCTTTATATAAAATAAAGTAAAAATATAAGTTAAGGTGGCAAGACATGAACCCCACCACCCACACATAACCATAGTCACATGTTATTGGGGGTGGGTTGTAACCCCCGCCACCCTTGGTGTTTGTTATACAATGCAAATGGAGGTGGGGAGGTGGGCCGCCACCAATAGACCCACCTACCCATTTAACTTATCATATACCCAAACATTACTACCAGAGGCAACATCCAATACAGGACTTGTGGGGGCCGAACCCGCCTGACCCATGTGGTAGGCCCCCAAGTGGGTGGTCCCAAAAACAAATGAAAGGCAAGTTACCCAAAACATAAGCCAATGGGGGTGAGCGACTGGGTAGGGCCATGTGGAGCAGACCCGGCCACCGCCCTTAGCATATATAAAATGTAAAAATTAACAATTACTAAATATGAGAGGGGCGGGATTTAATCCCCCGACCCCTCTCCAACAATTTTACTCTTTTACCATTGTGCTAGGTGGGCACACTTTGTAAAACCCGCCCACCAAGTTATATAAAAACACTCATTTTTTCAGTGCGCCTAGGTGAACCGACAGAGCAGGAGAAAAACCACAAGCGGCCATAGGGGCGGAACCATGCCGAGGGAATATTGAGGGGCATCAAAAAATATTCCCTAGGGTTCAGAGATTTCCAGCATTATTTTGGGGAAAATCTAATGTCGATTTTACACCTCTTGGTGACAGGAACTCAACGGTGATGTCTATTTCTACATTAGAGCTCTCCATTTTTCAGCCATTTTCCAGAATGGAGGTATAAGGGTGCTTTATGAAATTTTACTAGCACTTCTTATTCTTCTTTCCACTTTATGAATGAAAGCCTCCCAACTGTTGAGCAGGGCCCAAAGACGTAGTCCAAATTGGACGAACTCCGTAATCAATTCCTTGTGTCGTCTTTACATGTTTTCTATGTTTGTCTTCTCTTTTCTTATTTGCACTTCAACTTTTTATGGTTAACATGCTTCGTTACATGTAATTCTTAATGCATCATTAAGAAAATGATCTTAGATCAAGTGGTATCAAAGAAATTCTTTTTCGATTCAAATTACATAAGTATATGCTAACTAGAAACAAGTTCCAAAGAGGTGAAGCAAATATTAAGTCCTTTTATCCTGAAGCAGGACATGCACTACGAAGAAGAAACATGGTAGATGAGGAAGCTTGTTGGGAAGAAGAGAATAATTACCGCAATACATTCTACAACATGGCAAGAAAGTAGAAAAATTATTTGTAGAGTATGAGAAGACCGTCAAGCCCAAGAAGAAAGATGCAGATGATCACGGATCAATAAATCATGGTGATGTTGGAGAATATCCCCCTCCCTCTCCATCTTTTAGTGACAATTCTTCTTCTTCTTCTCATCATTCTCAGAGACGTCATAGGCATACATCTAAGAAGCCTCTCCTTAAACTAAATGTAAAGTTTGACTTGTCTATGTATACTAGAGAATGTAATGCAGAAAATCTCAACAATTGGATTAGACATATTGAGGTCTACTTTTGGATTCAAAAAATCAAGAAATATAAGGCAAAGATCTAGTTCGGTTCTCTTTGGTTGAGTGGCACCGCTCTCGTTTGGTGGGAGAGAAAATTACAAGGCAGAAAAAATCTAGGTAACCTTCTCTCCTCGTGGTCAAATTTTATTTCTGCATTGAAAATTCAGTTTTACCCATTGGGATATAAGAAAAAAGAATTAATGGAATGGAAACACCTAAAGTAATTAAAATGCCAAAATGTGACAAACTTCATTGAAAAATTTACGAAATAAGAATTGAACTTATAAGTTCCATTAAATTCACCATATATTGTAACTAAGTATATCAGTTCTTTACATGGTTAAATAAGACATTCATTATTATTGTTTGATCCTACCACCACTGATGAGGGCAGTGTGAAGGTTGTGCATCCTGAAAATAGGGTGATGCATGAACAAAATGACCACCCAGAAAGAGCCGCAACAACAAGGAGTAGAGGAGAAAAGACCTGTTGTACCCATTGTGAGAAAGAAGGACACGATGAAGAGAATTGATGGAAGTTGAACCTTGAGTTGAGACCTAAGAGGGATGACAGAAAGGAGAGGTAGAAAATAGCTGCCACCTTGCAACAAGATCAAAAGTATGAATCAGAGGAAGATGATAAAATCACAGTTTCGAGAATTTCACGAGGAAGACCAATTGACCTGGGATCAGATTCTGGTGACAATAGGAGGATTTCAGCTCTTGGAATCACAAAAGATGGACCCATCAATGTGGGTTTAGATTCAGGCGATGAAACAAAAATTTCAATAGATAGTGGACCAAAAATGAAAAGGTTGCCCAATGTGGTGTGGCTCCAAGAACTTGAGGAGATCAAAAAAAGAATTCAAGCATAGAATACTGAGTTGAAGAGACTCCTACAAGAGGTAGAAAAGGAGAAAAAATGGTCGCTACTTTAGTTGTAGGCTAAGGACGAGGGCATAAAGCTACCAAATAACCCCCTTGAGGTAAAATGTGTTTCCTCAATTTCATATACTTTTTCTGATGATGAATTCGCTGCTTTTGAAAGCATACTACAGGTATGGGATCCAAAATGTTGAAGAAAATGGGGTATCAGGGAAAGGGCCTCAACATTAATGACCATGGAATCATAAACCCTATCAAGTAGAATAATTACCCAGTCATGTAGGACTTGGGTATGTTAGGAAGGAAGTTGGGGAACGCTCCAAGAAAACCAAAAACCCACCAATGACAGATGATGAGAGCACCTCATTACAATCCAACGATAGTGAGGGATACATGAATGCTTATTAGAGGCACATTAGGAGGAAGCATCCCAATACAATCCAAAAATTATGGAAGAGGAAGAATCATTGCCACAAGAATGAACAGCATAAACCTACATGTCAAACAATTCCCCGAAAATCACCCATGAAGAATCCAGTCATCAAGTACATTCTTGAAGAAAATATGCCACAAGGAGATGACCCATTTAATTTATTAAGTAAAAGATGGTTTTTTAATAGGTATTAGCTTGTTATGGCCACATTTTGTAAATCATTTGTTGCAAGTAAATCTAAAGCTGATGATGTGTTTCCCAGATGTAAAACTCGGAATATCCACAGTAGTCATTTTTAGTCTACGTTTCGAGTCTAAATCAAGACTCATCATCACAACAACCTGCTAAGAAGAGAGAAGATCAGGGTTAATAAATAATGGAGAGAAAGAAAAATGAAAGGGCCGACCAACTCTTAATATTTATAAATTAATTAATGTTTTATTTCATATTTTATTTATATTTATTCCATTTTTAATGCAGTGATATTTAATTTTTTATAATTATGGTTTATTTAAGTTATTTATATAAAATTAGAATTGTATGTTAATACTAAATTTTTTTTGAGGATAATGATAATATATATTATAATGGGCGAATAATAAATTATAATTATTGATTATCAGGGTCTATTCACTATTATTTTATTAAAGTTATTTTTTAATAATAATATGTATTTTATTTATATTTATTTCATTTTTAATGCAGTGATATTTAAAAAAAATTATAATTATGGTTTATTTAAGTTATTTATATAAAATTAGAATAGTATGTTAATACTATTTTTTTTTTTAGGATGATGATAATATATATTATAATGGGTGAATAATAAATTATAATTATTGATTATAAGGGTATATTCACTATTATTTTATTAAAGTAATTATATTAATTTTTTTTTATCTTTATTAATGCTAAAAAAAGGGGGGAGGTTTGTTAATAATTAAGTAGGTTGTATACTAAAACTAATGGAAAATAATAGGGTATATTTTAATAAATATAATTAAGAGGTTAATAAATATTAATAGAATTAGAGGGGGGCTTATTTAATTAGTAGTATTAGAGGGGTTTAATTTTAATAGTATTAAAGGGGTTCATATAATATGCAGTGAGGCCTAACTACAAAGTTATATAATAAGGGAAGTAAAGAAAAAGAGGGGGGGGGGGTGGGGGAGATAAGGTAGTTTAAGGAGAGTTTTTTATTATTAAAAGAGGATAATAAAGCCAGCAGGTTAGTGGGGGGAGAGGGTGACAGGAGATGATCTAGGGGAGAAAGGAAAAATGTGGATATAAGGTAGAGGTATGGTGTGTGGATAAGAGTATAAGAGATGGATACAACAGGAAAACAAGGAAGGGATAGTGACAAGAGGGCAGAAGGGTAAGGTGTTGACATAGAGCATAGGGGAGGGTAAGCTTATTTGCGGGAGAGTCTATGGATCCAATTCCTGCTAATCTCTAAGCCTCCATCTCTATTAAGGTCGTTGGGTTGTTTAATGATTTCAAGGGCTTCACGTACTTTAAGTTTAAAATGATGCTTCTCATTAGTAATGACCACTGCATCCTCAAGGTAAATGTGATGACACATGCCAAGCTTTTAGTTATTCCTAATCTTATGTAACCCCCATGTTATTTAAACCTTATTTTCAAGGTCCTACATATTTCCACAATATAGAAATCTTCGCATGAACAATTAACTTTGTAAACCCCTTTTTGTTGGAGGTACTCGGGGTCATCTTTGACAAATTTCATCCTTTTTTTGATGGTCATTAGAGGTTTGAAGGATGCTCTAATGTTTTTCTTAGCTAGAACTTTGGCCATATTTTTCATGACCCATTGGATATAGGGGAGGTATGCTTTTGTTGTTGCGGAATAGTCAGTTGAAATTTTATTATTTCTGGATCCTGCTCTTTGAATATCTCTCTTGATGTCTCTATTACTGTATCCTAGGTTCATGAACGATCTTCTTAGATGTTCTACTTCTTCCTCAATATGAGTATCATCTGATATTCTAAAAGCTCTTGTAAAAAGTGTCAACAAAACCCCCATCTTCTGAGCAGGGTAGTGGTGTGAATCAGCATGTAGGTAATTGTCTGTGTGAGATTTCTTCCTGAACACTTTGTATCCAAGGGTTTCGTATTCATTTCTCAAGAGGAGAATGTCGAGGAAATGGATCTGATTGTTTACTTCACCTTCCATTATGAATTGTATATCTTTTGAAATGCTATTTAGGTGGTTTAAGAATTTCTCTAATTCTTCATCTCCATGTGGCCAATTGACATTAGTGTCATCCATGACCCTAATCCAAAATTTAGGTTTCAATGGGTAAGATTCAAGAGCTTTCTTTTAAAGTTTTTCCATAAAGAGGTTGGCCACTATGGGTGAAAATGGAGAACCCATAGCAACTCTCAATGTTTGTTCAACTATTTCACCTTGGAAGGTGAACAAGGTGGAGCGGAGACAAATTTCACCAAGCCTCGTAGTCTGGGGGTCTGCGACTTCTTTTAAAACTTGAACAACTTCATCCGGAGGTATTTTAGTTAAGAGTTGAACAACATCAAAGCTTAAATTCTATCTTTAGGATCTAGTTTATCTTTTCTAATGAAATCAACCTAATGGTTGGAGTCTTCAATGAATGAACTAGTTTTTCCGACCAAAGGGGTGAGGGTGCTGGCCACAAATTTGGCTAATTCATAAGTTGGAGCTCCGATGGTATTGACAATGGGTCTCAGCAGCAATTCTCCAGGGTATTCTCAAGGATTCGCTATCCTATAAAATATTTACACAGAAAAGGGAATAAGCTTGAATGGAATGAGAAGTGTGCATCTTGTTTCAACTAGCAGAATAATTTTCATAGAATTGCTTTAGTTTTGCAGATTGTAGATATTGATAAGGAGTTTGTAGCTTGTACAGATAATTGTAAGAAAGGACTTGGGTTAGTTATGACACAGGAAGAAAATGAGGTATACTAGGAGTCAATGAAGTTGGATGAGCATGAGCATAACTATGTGACCCATGATCTTGAGTTGGAAGCTATTATTCATGAGTTGAATATTCAGAGACATTATATCCTTGGAAATATGTTTATTTTGATGAGTGATCACAACAAGGTGAGGTATTTTTTTGATCAAGCTAATCTTAATGAAATGCAAGCTAAATGGTTGGCTATTCTTAGTGAGTTTTATTTCAAGATAAATTACATTAATGGAAAGGAAAATTAGGATGGGAATGCTCTCAATAACTGAGTGTAGGTGAATCATACCTTAGTTATGAGATCTTACGAGACAGATTTGTAGCAATGGATCTTGCAGTCAAGGCAACATGATCAGAGGTACCAGCATGTAGAAACCTTAGGTTAAAATCCACGTAATAAAGTTAATAAATGAAAAGTAAGACCAATGTCACAGGACACATATTCCAAGCTAAATTTTGGGAAAAAAATCCTAGAGTCGGTGTTCATTTAATTTATTATGGCTAAAGGAAATTCACAAAGGAAATGAAAAAGGCTTTGAAAAGGAAAGACGCATTAAATGGAATTTTATTTATGAAAATAATGGAAAATAGAAAGAAAGTGTGGAGATTTATTAATACTCTGATGTATTGCTAGATTCTCCTGCATTATTAAATACAAAATCCTTCCACTTAAATCTTTGTGGAAATTTAATTGCAAATTGCGAACACATGAAGAAAAATCAATCACACATAACAAAGATGTTTTTACCGGGAAAGTATAAAGCTAAAAACCCCAAATATAATATATTATGTATATCATGGATCATGAAACAATCTCATACAGAACTCTACTCCAAGAGCTCTCAGTACAATATACAATCGTCTCACACTGACATACAAAAATTGGCTCACACATGCACCAATTCACTACCTCCTGACAGCCTGCCTCCACTGAGCAATCCCTGTTGATGAAGATCCCTGAATGAATTCGATCTTGCCTTGCCTTGATTGTGAAATCCTCATTGGCATCTCCAATGTGTATTTGGTTGCATTAAATGCACGAATATAGTCACAACTGATAGTCAAACAAACCCTTTCACCTATCACTCAACTAGGTCTCCACTGGATCTGACATGCATGTAGTTAATAGTAGTATTTATTTAGTTGCATGTGAGACCACTTCTTGTGAATTAATTAAATAATCAATTCATTGATCTCTCACTAGTGTATCTTTAGTTACAACTAGCACAATGAGTTTAACTCACTTCACTGAGTTAAAGTAAATGACAACTCACATAAATAGACATCCAACTCTGTTACAACTTTATATCACTCAGTTACAACAAAGTCCACTCTGCATGTCCCACCAACCAACCTTAGAACTCGTAATTCCTTTAGTCAACTAGTTTGCCACATCAATTAACTGAAATTAAGTGCTTCAAGAGAATAAATTATTATTTATTGTCTAATTATTATTAAGGGCTAATAATAATTGACATCCAGTCTATTTTTAGACATGTGATCTATAAATCGACTTCGTCCATGCATCTAAAAATAGAATCTCATCTATAAATAGAATTTTTCTCAACCATCTATAAATAGACTCCCGCTATAAACAAAATATGCTAAACATTCTAAAAATAGATAGACACCTAAAAATACCTTGCAGGCCCCACTTAGTGAAGTGCTTAATTTTCAATAGGATCATCATCTTGTTGAATCTCAACACTCCCTTGTAACAAGAAAGGGATTATCATTCACCCGATCTCGTCTCTATGGTATTCGAATTTTCTCCTGGTGAGCACCTTCGTCAGAATATTTGCATCCTGATCTTCCGTAGGAATTTATTGAAGCAACATGATCTTTTGCTGGCTACAATATCTTATATGATGATACCAGATATCTATATGCTTAGATCTATCATGAAATATAGGATTAATCGAGAGTTTAATGCAACTCTAATTATAATAATGAATCATTGTAGGATCTAAATGAGAACCAAACAAACCAACCAGGACCTTCCTCATCTAGATAGTCTCACATGAAGCTTGAATTGCTGGCATTTATTTCGCTTCCGTTGAACTGAGTGCCATGGATATTTTTTTCCTACTATACCAAAAAACATCTGCAGATCCGATACTAAAGACCCCTCCTGATGTGCTCTTTTTTCCTATTGGGATGCCTGCCCAATCTGCATCCATGAAGCCATGCAACTTCACCTCATTCGTTTGTCTATACCATAAGCCATACTTAGATGTGCCCCTTAGATATCTTAGGACATACTTTCCCGCCTTCCAAAAGATCTTACTAGACTTAACCATCGCTTGACAAAGCTAGTTCACCGCATAGCATATGTCTGGTCTTGTATTAAAAAAACACATGAGCAAACCCACCAAATGTCAATAGACAGTAACATCCATTACATCTCTAGATATAGCATCCTCTTTCCTAGAGTTTCCTAGAAGAGGAGTATCCATGGGTTTGAAACCCTCCATGTGTAACTTACCAAGTATCTCCCTCGCATACTTTCCTTGGGAAACAAATAGTTCACCTTCTCGCTGCCATATTTCCAATATAAGGAAATAGTGAAGGAGGCTCGTATCCTTCATCTCGAACTCCTTTGAAATATCCTCCTTGCATGAGTGTATCAGCTGCTCATCACCAGTCAGTATTAAATCATCAACATAAAGGACAATGATTAAAATCTTACCCTCCACCACAATCCAGTATAGTTTTGCATTCGCCTCACTCTTGGTGAAGCCAAGTGCAGTGAAATAACTTTCGATCCGAATGTACCAAGCACGGGGTGCTTTCTTCAGCCCATACAATGCTCTTTTGAGTATACACACATGCGACTCACTGCTGAAGATCTCAAATTATTCAGCCTACTCAATGTACACTTCTTCCTCAATGATCCCATTAAGGAACGCAATCTTCATATCCATCTAATGAATGTGCCAACCCATTTGCGCTGAGAGAGAAAGGATGGTCCTGATGGAAGAATATCGTGCGATAGGTGAAAAGGTTTCTTCATATTCAATCCCCTCAATCCATGAGAAGCCTCGAGCTACAAATCTTGCCTTATACTTCTCAACAGTCCCATCAGTAGCTTTCTTTACCTTGTAGATCCATCTTGAACCTACCACTGATTTATCAACCAGCCTTGGAAAAATTTCCCAAGCACTGTTTGTGACAATGGAGTCATATTCCTCCACCATTGCATCTACCCATGTGGGCTCCTGCACTACATCCTGAAATGAACATGGCTTAGTCACAATACATTTTCTCATAAGATCCATGTATCCAGTGAATCGGTCAGGAGACTGTCTCTGTCTGCCTATGAAGTAGGGACTCCTACATTTTGTGTTGTATCAAGCTTCATCCTCTCAGCTTATGTGGTACGCCTTCTGCTAGTTTTCATGTTTAGCTCTGCGTGAGTGGACTCCTCCACTCCATGAACCTCCTCCTATGGTTGATGCACATCTAGAGACTTATCTTTCGGAACAAGCAGTTCCTCCTCTACATGAAAGTCTAGCTTCCTCTCAAGTGACAAATTCATGTCTTTCTCCTCATTGAATTTTATGTCCCATCACACCACAGTCATCTGATTGTTTGGAAAATACACGCGTTAATTATGGGGTGCTTCTGTGTACCCCACAAATATCCCAAATTCAGCAGTTGTCTCCAGCTTCTTCTGGTCACTCTTGGTCACATGCACATAAATAGATGAGCCAAAAATCTTAAAGTGAGAAACATTTGGTTTCTTACCAGTAAAATATTCTTCAGGTGTACTCATGCCAAGTACTCTATGAGGACAACGACTTTTCACATAAACCGCAATGTTGCATAATTCCACCCACAAGTCCATTGGTAGGCCCTGATCATGCAACATATCTCAATCATTCTGTTCTTCCTCTCCATGACCCCATTCTGTTGTGGGTTATGAGGCGCTATGAGTTCTCTTCAAAATCCTTCTTTGCTACAGAAGTCTCTGAATTTGTTCCAGATATATTCACCACCATTATCGCTCCAAAGGGCCTTCACTTGCTTCCCTGACTCTTTCTCCACCAATGATTTAAACTCATAGAACTTTGAGAATGTTTGATCTTTCTTCTACATGAAGAAGATCCAACATCTACGAGAATAGTCGTAAAAAAAAATAACATAATACCTGTGTTTTTCTATTGAAGAAACCAAGAATGGCCCACACACATCTTTGTGAACTCTCTCCAGGATCACTGAAGCACGGTTCTCCTTTTCATGAAAGGTGGTCTTCACAAAATTACCCATAGTAAATCCATTGCACTGATCTATCTGCACAAGTGTATCCTTGGCAAGTCCAGTAGAAATCTGCTGCAAAATATTTAGGGCGACAAGGTGAAGATGGCCCAATCGCATATTCCATAATTTTCCCTAATCTCGGCTCACCACTTTTTCTTCTTCTCCCACCGTTGCAGCGCAGCCATCTAAATCTAGATAGCAGATATTCTTGACTCAAATCCCTATCGTATTCATCTTACTCATTTTTTTATGTCGCAGGAAATCTTTTCCATAGCTAAAAACAATGTCATAACCATTGTCCTCCAACATCATGACTAAGATCAAGTTCTTCTTTAGACCTAGAACATGCATAACATCTTTCAACAGAAATGGTTTACCTAAATTCCTCTCAAAGGTAATGGTACCAATGCCGATTGCACTGTATCATCCATCGTCGCCCATCTCTATATGCATTTGGAGATATTTCTCCTCCAAGCCACTGAAAAGCTCCTTATCTCCTGTCATGTGGAAGGAAGCACCACAATTAAGATACCACACTGATCCCATTGCACTTCAAACCAAGCATGCAATAAAAGATAAATCAAGTTCAAATTGTAAGGCAAGGGCCTCACCAGATGCAACTCCAGAATCCTTCTTGTTCCTCTTTTTTGTGGGCATTTAGTGGCGAGATGCCTATGTTCGTGACAGTGAAAGCAGTTCACCTTGGACAAATCCAGCTTCTTGCCTTTAGCCTCATATATTTAGTGGAATTTCTTCCCCTTCCCTTTCCTTGCCTCGTCAGCCAAAGCATAATCCTCTTCATCATCATGCTTTGATGAAGAACCATCCCTAGTGTTCGGCTTGAACTCCTGCACTAGATCCAACCACAGTGGTTCCCAATCCAATAGTATTTCATGTCCATTGACAAAGTCTTGATAATTGTGCCAGCTCTTAGGAAGTCCTAAGAGATCCAAGATCACCAAATAATCATCAGAAAAAGTGATTCCCACACTCCCCAGTTCTTCCTAACATTGGACAAACTTTGTGAGATACTTATGAATATTGTCGCCCTTCTCCATTTTGATCTTTCTGAGTTTATCCTTCAATGCCAATTTCCTATGGTCGCTACTTATTTGGAAAATATTTGTCAAATCCTTCCACATTGTAAATGGAGTGGCTTTCCCATGAAGGCTTGAGACAATATGGTCTCTCACTCCTTCCAATAGAATCCTTCTCGTCTTCACTACTTTCTTTTGCCATGCGTCAAGTAATGCAACATCCATCTAAGTGGGCTTAGGAACATCACTTTCGATGAATTCCTTCAAGCCATTATCTTCAAGCACCACCTCCATATTATCCTTCCATGAAATTTAGTTTGACCTGCCCTCGAGTGCATAATCTAACTGCAAACCATTGAAAGCCATTTCGATGTTTACTCAACTATCGCACCAAGAATTTGTTGCAACAAATTCAAAATATTTCCGCCAACAAGCTCAGCTACTACTTCAAGATTGCAATATTCTTTTCTCTTATACCATGTAGAAATTTATTAATACTATGATGTATTTCTAGATTCTCCTGATCTAAAATTTTTATCAACTATTAAATATAGAATCCTTCTACTTAAATCTTTGTAGAAATTTAATCGCCAATTGCAAACACACGAAGAAAAATCAATCACACATAACACAGATGTTTCTACCAAAAAAATCATAAAGCTAAAAACTCCAACTATCATATATTATGTATATCATGTATCATGAAACAATCTCATACAAAAATCTACTCCAAGAGCTCTTAGTATAGTATACAATCGTCTCACACTGTTATACAAAAATTGGCTCACACATGCACCAATTTACTGTCTCTAGACAGCCTACGCCCATTGTGCAATCCCTATTGATGAAGATCCTTGAATGAATTCGATATTGCCTTGCCTTTACCTTTTTAATCCTCATTATAATCTCCAATGTCCCAACTGATAGTCAAACAGACCCTTTCACTTATCTCTCAAATGGGTCTCCACTGGATCTGACATGCATGTAGTTAACAGTAGTATTTCTTTAGTTGCATGTGAGACCAATGCTTGTGAATTAATTAAATAATCAATTCACTGACCTCTCACTAATTTATCTTTATTTACAAGTAGCAAAAATATGTTTAACTCACTTAACTAAGTTAAACTAAATAACAACTCACATAACTACACATCCAACTCTATTACAACTTTGTATCACTCAGTTACAATGAATTCCACTCTGCATGTCCCACCATCCAACCTTAGAATTCTTAATTCCTTTAGTCAACTTATTTTCCACATCATTTAACTGAAATCAAGTGCTTCAAGAGAATATATTATTATTTATTGTCTAATTATTATTAAGGGATAATAATAATTGACATCCGATCTATTTTTAGACATGCGATCTACAAATAGACTTCACCCATGCATCTAAAAATAGAATCTCATATATAAATAGAATTTGATTACCCATCTATAAATATACCCCCTATTAATATAATATTCTCAACATTCTAAAAATAGACATAGACCTAAAAATAGCCTGTGGGCCCCACCTAGTGAAGGTGCTTAATTTTCACTAGGATCATCATCTTGTCGAATCTCAACAGAAAGGAAGGTTAAAGGTCATAGGTTGCATGTGAGGAGGAAAAATATGGAAAATAATGGAAAATTGAACAAATTAGAGGCCTCATTTATAAAAAGGCTTTTCAGGACCAGTTCACAGCTTTTAGTTAGTGTTAACATTTTTGAGTTTCATTTTGTAGCTCTCTCTCTATTATATTTCATTCATACTCTTTCACAGTTACATTATTCTTGGAAAACTATAGCATTAGAGGAAGAAAGGAAAAGGATGGAGAAGGAAGCAATGGGAAGCAAGGATACAATAAGCAATATTTTGATTTAACAACTACAACATGATTACTTGCAGGTATAGAAATGCATCTATGATTTTCCTTCTAGTTTTGGCATGAATGCTACATTCATGTGGATTTTTGTCTCTCTTGTTGTCATTGTCATGATTCTTCTGAGGCGTGACAGTGGTTTTTATCCTTAGCTTCCCATTTTTTGATAGCCATGATATGATGGGGTTTTTCTTACTTGGTTGAGCCAGATTGTTGGATGATTTCAAAATAGAGTGGGGTGGTCTCAGGAAAACTCATAAGGCCTACTAATCTCTTGACCGATAATGGTATGATATACAATAAACCTGGTTTTGAATCCCCTAATTAGTTCTACAAATCCCTTGACTAGTAATAGTGGGATGCATGGTAAAGGGTAAAGGGCGGGGTGTCATTATACCTAGGAATCCCTCGACTCATAATGGTGGTATACATAGTAAAGCCTAAACGGTGGAGCATCTTTATTCCAAGGAGTCTCTTGACTAGTAATGGAGGGATACACGTTAAATCACAAAGGTGGAGACAGACAAATTCCTGAGCATTTATCTAGAGAGATATGGAGGCATCCATATTTTGCGCTTGGACTCCAAGTAAGTTTTTTTATATATTTTGTGTGTTTGTTTACAGTTAGAAGAAGTAGTCGCAAAGTCTTTAATCTGTTGTTCTCAATAAGCACCTATCTGGGGAAGAATGATTTATCCATAATTCATAATTCCGCATAACAAATTGGCAACTCCACTGGGGAAAATTTTGGAAAGTGAACATAACTTTTTACAGTAGCAGGTCGCTCTTGAACATGACACTTCACTCCATCACTGTGACTGTTTTGGTTGGGTAATATTCTTAACGGTTCATTCATACCTATGGTTCATCGTACCTTCACTTCAGTTTTGGGTCAATGCTGCCAACTCATCTCAATGTCGCCAATATGTTCAAGAGAATTCATCGAGTGAATACTCATCCTTATGCAATACTCATAAACCTACATTCTCATGACCGTCGTCCCTAAAAATTTCTATATCAAGTCATACCTTTTTCTCCAAAATCAATAACTCCTATTTCACAATAAGGTGGCTTTCTATCGACGAAAAAACATTGTCCAAGAAGTTCACTTAGAAACATTATGTTCTAGTACCATGACGCTTATTACAGAATCACCAAGATCCTCACTTCTAGACTTTTGACCGAAATATTTTGTTTGGCTTTCGACGTCAAATCATCTATTCAGGCCTTACAAAATGTACTGCGGTACCTTGAGGGCCATTGAAATTAATGGTGGTTCTCTCACATTTGTTAACAACCTACGTCATTGGCTGGTAATCGAACTATGTCTTTCCATGTTCGACTACAAATCATATATTCGCATGGCTAGACTTGTACCCGAATGATCGAGTGAACGAGATAAGAAGACCCCGGATGTAGTTTTAGCCGTCTGGGCTGCGATTTTAGGATTTTTGTACACATCATCTGTACGGTGACCTTACATACAAATCGTCATCCAAGCATGGGCTTATATCTATAGGCATGTCTGTATTGGGGAAAATTCCAATGTAGACAACTTTCTGAATTATGTACATGTTATTTGATTGTTTATGTGTTGAAAATGGGAATACCTACCCTCATGAATTATGATCAAGAAGATATATCATGATGTAATGTATTTTAATATTGATGCAGGTCACCACTTCGCTTCATCTCGAGCCCATCACAGTGTAAATAATCTCAATAAAAATATTGTTATTATTATTCTGACTTCATGCTTTACGGGGCAATTTGTTATATGTTAATTTGGGCATCATTCCCAATGACTTGGTTAACTAGAAATCATCTCCAAGACCAATGAATAGGGTTTATCATCCCCTATCATTTCAGTTGCTACATGCCCTAAGACAAAGAACAAGAAAAATTATTCAAGACTTTCATCTGCAAAGGTTGCCAAGATTTGAAGTTTATAATATATCATATGAGAGCTCATCAAGGGACTAACTGCATTGCATATGCAGGTATCCCCATTCAAGGCTACTCTACAAAGCACTTCCTGACACTCATAGGTGCATTTGTCACATTGGGAGCGAAATTTTCATTGTTCCGAAATATCCACTTGGCTAGTGCCTTCTAGAAGAGTTCACATCTGTCAAACTTTGAATCCATGTGTCCATTTGAGATCTACAATATTGGGAACATGTCTTGTCTATTATTGGAAATTCATTGATTGTAAAACTACCTACAACTCCTCTATAAATTGAGCACAAATCTTAGTTTGATAGGGAAGAATTTGAGTAGATAAATGTTGGTGGAATTTCAATTGAGGAATTGACTTGAGAGATGTAAAGTGAGAGATGTGCATTGTGATGAGGCTAGGATGCTGCTGGATATGGTGACATAAAATCAATCACTGGGTTGTAACCTCCCCTTCTATCCATTAATAAAGATTTTCGCTTACTCTCCCACATACGTATATGTATAATCTCATGTTTTCGATATTATGAATTCTTATTTGATGCATATGGTTTATGTTTTATTGATTTAACTAAATAACTTGAAGAGACATCTGTATTATTTCTATCTTTTTCTATTTAGTGTTCATCTTTGCAGGAAATATTTTCGAACATTTAGCTTGGATTTGAAGCTACAGCAAGAGTGATAGAAGGATAATAGGACGCGCTTAGACTCCAAGTAAGTTCTTTGATTTGTTCCATGTGTCTATTTACAGTTAGGAAAAGTAGTCGCAAAGTCTTTAATCTATTGTTCTAGATAAGCACATGTCTAGGGAAGAATGATTTATCCATAATTCATAATCGCACATAACAGGTGGGATACATGGTAAAGTCTGAGGAATCCTTAACTAGTTTTGGTTTTGAGTCCCACATTCATGATTATAATATGGCGTGGGGGTGATTGGCTGAAAGAAATACTTTGTTCAACCCAATCTATGGGGGGGTGGTACGTGGAAGTCCCTAGCTTGGTTAGATTTTCCATTTGTCAATAATATCTCTTTTAATCTTGTGTATTATGTGTACATGTGATTGTTAGTATGTGATTATAATGGATGTTCTATCATTGTCGATATGTTGGTTGTAAGCATGGTTTATGATAGATTTGAGTTATTTCTCTCCTCACTTTTTGATTAGTAACTGAATTAATAATGGATGTATGACCTAATATATGACATTTCTTCTATTATGAGACACAATCAAGCCTTCTTTACATTTATCAAATAATTATGAAGTCTCTATAACCAGATCTGTTGTTATGACCTTTAGATTACTTGTTCATGATGTGTTTGAAGGAATGTTTTTCATGGCTAGGCCTTGTCATGTTAGGTCCTTCTTCTTGTTTTGCATTAGAAGCCTTGTAATCATGTTATTTATCATTTCCAGAAGTTTCTTGAACCTCTGGGTAGAGGCCTGAGTTATGGCCCTGAAAATTTCATTGTGGATCCACGATTGCTGACACATAAGTACAAGGAAAAGTTTACAGTCACATGGATGTAGGATTGCGCATGCAACTAGATGGTTTTATTTGTATGGAGGTCTTTCCTTGAGTGTTACTGGGGCTCTAGTTCAGTAATAAAGTAGGTTAGGTCAGGGGTTTGGAACCTGGAGTGGTTGGTTAGCCCCTGGGGGTCCTGTATCTTTTAAGGATGGTCTGTAAGGTTTTTTTTGTCAACTCCACTCCCTTAAGGTGATCTAGGAGTTTTAATAATATCATAGTAACTCTTTGTCACATATTTACCTTGGTGGACCAGTAATATTGGGTAAATGTGGGAGGACGGTGTTACAAAGTGGTATCAGATCAAGCTCCATTCTCTTTGGGTGGTGTGTAGTTTATGTTCTCTTTGTGTGATATCTGATACCATAGAGGGGTATCAGAGCATGGTTCACCTATTGTACTGCATGAGTGGAATGTGTTTTTCATGCATACATGTCAATTGTATATGTTTTCTTTACGCTTATGGTCTATGTTTCTCATATATGCAGGGTGGTGGTAATTGGTGCAATTGTGTCTCCATGTGGAAGATTATCGTGATTTTTGTGGGATTTGGTCATCATGAATGTATGTCAGTTATAAATTTTTTATGAATTTCAGTGTATACATGTCGTTATGCACACACTATCATGGTTTTAGTTGTTGTGGAAGGAGTCACCGTATTCTATTGATATGGTCATGCATCGTAACTGGATGATGATTGAGATGATGTTTATATATTGTTATGATTATGATTAAACATGTATCATTATAATATATTTGATATTGTATATGATATATCCTTTTGTGATCTATATTGAGGTATGTTGATTATGTTTATATTTTTGGTTTAGCTGACATGGTAAACTTGCAGGAAGAATATCAAAGATGTCTAGCAAGAAGGTGGACTATAGTTCAAGAGATTCTCCCTATAGATTCAACAAGCATAATGGTGATAGGTACTAATGGAGCATGTCAAAGTAGGTCTCATGGTGGGCACAAGTCGAATAGATATGACACAATAAGGGATGGAAAGTTCTTGGAAACACTGGATAGGTGAGGTGATGGACACATATTCTATTCTAGATTTGGTTCTCACAGGTATCGTTATCATAATTTTTATCATCTCTACAGGAGGAATGAAAAGGGATATTTACAAGATGATTTCAAGAAAGCAAAGCCAACTAAATTTGATAAAGATTTGAAGAAGCTACAATATGCAGAGGCATGGTTACTTGGGATGAAGAAATTCTTTGAGTTTCATGATTACACAGAGAACATAAAGGCTAGAATAGCGATATTCAGCCTCAAAGGGAAATCATACATCTAGTCGTAAGACGTGAAGTGTATCGAAGACATCAAGATAAAATATTTGAGTTAGCATGAATTTTAAAGACTTTTCAGGAATAAATATTTGTAAAATAGGTACTATGCTAGTAAAGCAAATGAGTTATATGAGATAAATATGGGATTGATGATGGATGAGGAGTATACAACAATGCTCCAGGAGATATTGAGGCATGTACCATATCTTGATGATGAGAAGGACAAACTTCAAAGATTTGGCAGTGTGTTCCCTTTCAGATTTAGAGATCAGATTGAATATGATAAGCCTCCATCACTAGAAGAATTCATTGGGAATTTGAAGCATTGTTATGATAAATTAAAGTGAAAGACAAAGTATCAACATAGTTGGAAGGGGAAAGACAAAGGAAAAGGTAAATGCTAGCCAAAGCGAACAATACCCTTGGATATAGGTGAGAAAGATAATTTTTTTCCTTAAAATAAATTTAATGTAGTTAGAGAGGGACATGGGTCACATCCTGGAGGGGAGAGGAATAAAGGTAATGGTACGGGACAATGGAAATTTTTTATATGTGGCAAGGAGAATCTCAAGGGAGATTTTCTGCAGTATCAAGTGATAGGCCCGAGATTTACAATGCACAAGAACAACATATATTTGGGGATGTTGGGCAGAGAATTCCATGGATCTTTGCATCATTGGATAAGAATCAGGTGGATCGTTGGAAATATAATATGGAGATGGACGGTAAGCTCTACAATAAATTTGCTTCTATTTTGATTGACCCTAGATGTAAGTATAGCTACCTTAATCATGACCTGGTGGATAAGTGTGGTTTGCATAAAGAAGTGGATGAAAAATATTGGTTAGTGTAGTTGGCTACAGGTACAAAGAAAAGAGTTCATCAGTGGATAAGATCTTGTGCATATGGATTGGATGGTATGCCTACATCAATGGATTTGAATGTGCTTCCATTGGGATCGTATAATATGCTTTTGGGTAGATGCTGGTAGTGTCTTCATAGGGCCCATGTGGATTGTCACAGCAACTCTATTGAATGCTTGCATGACAATGGAGAACAAAGAATATTGCAGGGTAAGAATAAATCTACATCAGCTTGAATGGTTATAGCTATGTAGGAAAATCACAGTCACAAGAAATGTTGCGTGTTATTTTCAGTGCATATTTCTAATGATAAAGGTAAGGATATTGAGAATGCAAAAGTCTTGAAAAGGTACATGCTTCTACAATATTTTAGGATGTGTTTCTAGCAGATATTTACAGTTTCCTCCTTATAGGGAAATGTAACTTTTTATTGATTTGGTACCAGAGGAAGCACCAACATCAAAGTTTCCATACACGATGAGCACTATAGAGTTAGTGGAATTGAAGTTGCGGTTGAAGGAAATGATTGACAAGGGATACATTAGGAAAAAAATTTCATCGTGGGGTGTACTGATATTGTTTGTAAAGAAGAAGGATGGTACTATCGGGTTAGGCATTGATTATAAGCAGTTGAACAAGGTGGAAATTAAGCATATGTATCTGTTGTCTAGGATTGATTACTTATTTGACCAGTTGAAGGGAGAAGTAGTGTTTTTAAGATTGACTTGAGATCATGATATCGTCAAGTATGCACCAAAGAATATGAAATTTACAAGACTACTTTCAGGAACAAGAATGGGAATTATGAGTTTCTTGTAGTTCCATTTGGTTTGACTAATCCTCCAGCTACCTTTATGTGCTTGATGAATAATGTGTTGCGTCCTTATTTAGAAACATTTGTGATTTTTTTCATCTATGATATATCGATATATTCTAAGAATGGGGAATACCATGCCAAACACTTAGCAACAATATTAAGATTGCTAAGAGAGCATAAATTGTATGCCAAGATTAGAAAATGTAGATTTTTTCAGATAGAGGTACATTACTTGGGTCATGTTTTCTCCAAGGAAGGCATAGTAGTGCACCTAGAGAAGATCAAATATATCATGGAGTGGGTAGCACCTAGGAATGTGGATGAGGTAAGGTTACTCACAGGGTTGGCAAGTTATTCAAGAGGTTCATTAGGAACTTCTCATGGATTTCATATCTTATCACATCATTGCAATGAAAAGGGAAGAAATTTAAAGGGACAAAGGAATGTGAAACAAGTTTTGAGAAGTTGAAGCGGTTGTTGAAAAATGCTCAAGTTCTCAAGATTATAGATCTAGATAAAGAATTTTTGGTGTGTAAAAATTCTTTCAAGAGAGGATTTGTTGGAGTCCTGATGCAGGATGGATAGGTGGTATGTTACGAATGAATTAAATTTAATGAGCATGAGAAATTTTATGTTGCGCATGATCTTGAGTTGGCTACGATCATCCATGCATTGAATATGTGGAGAAACTATCTTCTTGGTGGGTGGTTTGTCTTAATCAGTGATCACAATGGATTGAGGTAATTATTTGTCAATTAAATTTGAATTCCAAGCAAGCTAGATGGTTGGCCATGATGATTGAGTTTGATTTCAAGTTCAAGTATATTAAAGGGAAAGAGAACATGGTTTCATATTGTCTTATAAAAATAAGTAAATCATGTTAAAGCTATGAGTTCTTACCAATAATATTTACAAGATCATATATTGTAGGTAGGACAATATGATGACATGTAAAAAAATATTAGGAACAAGTTACAACATGACATGAGTGATTAGGATGTGGATTATCATCTCACAACAGATGCTTTGGTCATATTTAGGGACAATATCTATGTGTTGAACAACAATGTGCCCAAGAAGATTATCTTGAGGAAATATCATGTTAATTTGTATTCAAGTCATTCACGATATCAAAAAACATTGAGAGTAGGGAATAATTTTTACTATTGGCTGAATCTAAAGAAAGAAGTGGCATATTTTTTTTCTAGATGTCTGGATTGTTAATAGGTAAAGGCATAGTGTAATCTTATAGGTGGTTTACTACAACTGATTTTGATTCCAAAGTGGAAATGGGAGGTCATTTAAATGGATTTAATTACAGGTTTTTTGAGGACATGTAAAGAACATGATTCTATCATGGTTGTGGTGGACAAGTCGACAAAGGTATAAAACTTCATTCTAGTGAAGGCTATGTATTCAAATAGTTGTGTACCACAGGTATTCATAAGAGATATAGTGAGGTTGTATGGTGTACCAGTGAAGATTGTATGAGACAAGGGTGCTAAGTTGACTTGTAGGTTTGATAAAGAGTTATTTTCACAACTTATTATCCGGAAACAGATAGACAGATAAAGAGGGTTAATAATATTTTGGAGCACATGTTGTGAATGTATGTGTTGCATAAACATCATAAGTGGGAAGAGTATCTTCCTTAGGTTGAGTTTTCTTACAACAATGGGTATCAAGAGTCACTTAGGATGAGTCTCTTTGAGGAACTCTATTGGCGGATTTATAATACACCCATAAGTTGGAGTGATCTAATGACCATGTTTTTGAAAGGACCAAACATTTTGGCATACATGGAATGGGAAATTGAGTTAATCAAGAAGAATCTAAAGGAAACACATGATATACAAATAATTTATAGAAACCAACACAATTTTTTGAAGGTTAGGGAACATGTGTACTTTTGCAACAATCCCAATAATATCTACTTGGGGATCAGATCATGTGCGAAGTTAGCACCTAAGTATTGCGGTCCTTTAGAGATCCTTAAGAGGATTGGACTAGTGGCCTATTGACTGGAACTTGCTCCGAAAGTGAAATTCCATGATCTTTTCCATGCTTCATTTCTTAAAATATGTGTGAAAATTTTCGATCATGTTATTGATTGGTGTGTATTGTAGGTCGAACTAGAATTATAATTCAAGCCAGAACCTCAGTGTATTTTGTAAAGGAATATGCTCATGCTTTGGAACTGTGCAATCGAGCAGGTTAAAGTGCAAGGGAAGCACATTGGGCCCAAGGAAGGTACATAGGAGATGGATAATCAGATGACGGCTATGTATCCTTCATTATTTTCTGGTTCAACAAAAATAGTTTTGGTATATGTATATATTTATATGGATGTAAATATCACCACAAGTTGTGTTATAAAGCTCCAATAAGCAGTATGGTTGTCATGTTCTTATGTGGTCTTGTTTTTTATGTTCTTTAGTAGGTTTTTCATTATAAATAATGCATCGAGTTGTGTTATAAAACTTCATAAGAATCATGTTTTGGTTTTTCAATGATTTCCATGGTTGTAGGTGTTACTGAACACCGAGAATGGTGATCCCCTAAAGGGGAGGGGTTTGTAACAACCTCGGGTTAAAAATACATGTAATAAAGTTAATAAAGGAAAAATAAGGTGAAGGTCATATGACACATATTCCAAGCTTAATGTTGGGGAAAACATTCTCGTGTGGGTGTTCTTTTGGTTTACTATAGCTAAGGGAAATTGGAAAAGGAAAGAGGAATTAATTGGAATTTTATTTATGAAAATAATGTAAAATAGGAGAAAAGGAATGTGAAAGGTCACAGGTTTCATGTGAGGAGGATAATGAAGGAAAATAATGGAAAATTGAATAAATTAGAGACTCATTGATAAAAATGCTTCTAAGGATCAGTTCAGAGCTTTTGGTCAATTTTAGATTTTGGCTGTTCATTTTTGGATCTATCTCTCTATTCTCTCTCTCTCATACACTTTCACACTCAGATTATTCTTAGAGAACTTTAGCATTAGAGAAATAAAGCCAAAGAAAGGACAAGAAATAAAATGGAAGTAATAGAGCAAGGAAGAGTTGGATTCATCAGCTACAATAGGATTAATTTTAGGTATCAAGTTTCATGTGTGATTTCCTTACTAGTTTCAACACCCATGGTACATGCATGTGTATTTTTGGTTATCTTGTTGTCATTGGTATGGTTTTTTCCAGGTGTTACAATGGTCTTCAACATTTCCTTTCCATTTATTTATAGCCATAGTGTGTTGGGGTTTCTCTTACTTGGTTGAGTTCGATTGCGAGATGGTTTTGAAACTGAGAGGGTTTTCCAGATGGATTGCTGGATGGCTTTGCTCCAGTAAAAAAATTTTACTTTGTCACTTTATTTCACTTTCAAACCAAACATTCTACCAAAAACATTTGAATATCATATTTAAGGCCATCCCAAAAAAAATTTCTTCACCCAGTGGTAAGTTTTTAAAAATCCTGAGTGTCCTCCTAAAGGAGAAGTGTGCAAATCCAAAAGAACCTTTTGTTTTAGTTGGGAATTCTTACAAATATACATGTCATATTTGTACCATAAGGAATCATTTTTCCAACTAAATGTATCATATGTACTACGATCTTGCTACAACGTTTGAATGAGTGTCCGCACTTCTTCGTCCTTCTTCCATCCATCCCTTGCTCCAGTTATCCAATCTAGTTGGATAATATAAATGAAATAAAGCAATCCTTCCACCTCTTCATTCTTTATTGAGAGTGCATCTGCAACAACATTTAGCTTCCCTTCTTTGTAGATGATTTAAAAGTCATAACCCAACATATTTGTGAGCCATTTTTGCTGCTCTTCTGAAGATATTCTTTGTTCCAAAAAGTGTTTAAGACTATCACGATCAGGATTTACCTTGAAGTGTCTTCCCATTAGGTAAGGTCACCATTTCTTTAGTGCATGTAGCATTGCCAACATTTCCCTCGCATAAATATATTTCTGTATATACTTTCCTTTTATTGGACGACTTTCAAAAGCAATGGTATTCCTTCTTGCATTAAAATAACACCAATTCCATTTCTTGAGGCATCACTTTTGACAATAAAGGTATTTTTGAAGTCTGGCATAGCTAAGAATGGTGTTAGGTACGTTGTCTCTTTAAGATGTTCAAAGGCATTAGTTTCTTCCTGAGTCCATTAAAAAGCATCTTTCTTCACTAATGTTTTTATAGATGTTCCTAATTCCCCATAATTCTTAAAAAATTTGCAATAATACCCTATTAACCCAAGAAATCCTCGCAATTTCTTTATGGTTTTGGGGACCTTCTATTCCTTCATGGATTTAATTTTGTTAGGGTCTACCTTAACACCCTTGTGAGATACAATATGACCCAGATATTGCACCTCTTGTACTCCAAAAAAACATTTGAAGTTTTATTCATATAATTATTTCTCCTCAAATATTTTGAGCATCCTATCAACATGTTGAATAAGATCCTTCCAAGACATGCTATAGATTAGTATATCATCAAAAAATAATAACACAAATTTTCTAAAGAAGGGTTTGAAAATATAATTCATCAACCCTTGAAATTTAGCAGGTGCATTGGTGAGGCCAAAAGGCATGACTAAAAATTCATAATTACCTTCATGAGTTCGAAATGTTGTTTTTAGAATATCCTCAGTCTTCATTCTAATTTGATGATATCGTGAAAAAAGATCTAACTTGGTAAAATAAATTGCTCCACGTAATTCATCCAATAATTCATCAATCAGAGGAATGGGAAATTTATCTTTAAGTTATCTTATTGAGCTCCCTATAATCTGGACACATGCACCATGATCCATCCTTCTTGCACACTAATACTACTGGAGTAGAGAAAGAACTTTGACTAGATTGAATTATACCAGCCTCTAACATTTATGCAATCATACGTTCAATTTCACTCTTTTGAATATAAAGATATTTGTAAGGCCTGATGGTTGGAGGAACACTTCCTAGAATCAAATGAATAGCATTATGATGATCATGAATAGATGGGAGTCCTTTGGGAGTTTCAAACACCTTGGAATGATTATCCAAGACTTTTTGGAGATCTGGAGAAACAAATGATTTTGATTTTCGAACTTCTAGTGAGCATAATTGTGCAATTACACCTTTTTTTTCTTTCTTAATAAGCTTTGTCATGAAATTAGAGATTATTATATTTCCCGTTTTCCCTGCGATACCCCATCATTCAACTTCCTTTCCTTCCAAAAAAAATTTCGAGAATTTTTTTTGAAAATTAAAAGCTACCATCCCCAAAGATTGTAACCATTGTACTCCTAGTACAAGATCGACACCTCCCATTGGAATGGAAAGAATTGGACTATTCAATACATACTCCCCCATGGTTAGCTTGATATTATGGAATTTTCCAGAGTAGTTTATAGTTCCTCCATTTGAAACCATCACTTGACATTCTGGTGCTGGGTATAGAAAGAAATTCAATTCCTTGGCTACCTTACAATGAATAAAGTTTTGGGTACTACCCGAATCAATCAACACTATTACTTTTTTATTCTTGATATGTCCTTCTATCTTGAGAGTTTTAGGAGTGGTAATTTCTGCCAATGCATTACACTATATGGTCGAACTCATTTCTTCTTTCTCTATGATTGGTTCCTAGTGTATATCCTCTTCTTTTGAAGCTTCTTGTTCATTTTATTCCTCCTCTTCACAATCTATGTAAAATAATTTCTTCTCAACAAAATTATGAACTTTAGTGTAATTTCTATCATAGTTGTAGCAAATCCCTTTTTCTCTTTTTTCTTTTAATTGTTGTGGTTTCAACCTTGTGGGATGTGGAAGTCTACAAGTAGAAACACTTCCATCTTTACAGATGTGAGTGGTAGGCCTCCTTGTCACCATAATTTTACATTCAATTTTTCTTGCCAACCTGAATGCCTTCTCCAATGAATTAGGTTCCTAAAGGCGAACCTCATGTTCGATGTTATCACTTAAAGTCCCTATGAAGACATCAATCATGTGTTCCTCCAGAATATGACTTACCGTTATATTAAATTTTTGAAATTTCTCAATGTGATCCACCAATGAACCCTTTTGTTTGAGATTTATTAATTAGATAAAGAAGGTGTTGCTCTTTGTATCTTCATAATGTGCTATCATTTCCTCTGTAAAAATTGGCCAAGTGACAATTTTTTTATGGAAGAAAAGCCATTGATACCATACAAATTTATTTTCTTCTAAATATCAAGTTGCAATGTGCACTTTTTTTGTGTTTTTCACATTATTGAGATCAAAATATTGCTCCATCTATAATATCCATGTTATGGGATCCTTTCCATCAAAATTTCTCATATCAATCATGGGAATATGGTGGGTACTCCATCCAACATTCGAGTTTATGAAATCACGATTAACATTTATTTTTCCTCGTCACAAGTTTCCTCTACTATATTTTCGCCATTAGGAATAATTTCTTCTATCAACCTTGTAAAACCTTCCTTAAAACCTTCCATGTATTCCTTCAAACGTTCCATTTTTTCCTCCAAGTCATCCATGCCATTATTCAAACCATCCATCTTAGCTTCCATGCCATTCTTCAAACCATCCAGATTAGCTACCACTCCTTTCTTCAAACCATCCATATTAGTTTCCATTCCCTCCTTCAAACCATCCATCTTAGCTTCCACATATTTCTTTGAAACTTCCATTTCATTTTTTGTTGTTATTTGCGAGAGCGAAATTTGGTGCACTTTCTCTTGTAATTTTGATATATCTTGTTGCACTTCTCCACCTTCATGAGTCATAGTAGAGTAGTCTAAGGGCTTAATGGGTGTTGAATTCTTTTTAGGGGTAATTTTGGAACCCAATACTGATATATATGCTTCAATATTACCTTGGAATCACTTCAAACTAATTTTTCAAACAAGACTTATCAAATTTGAAAAAAAAAAAGACACACCTTTTCCTTTCTTTTGAGGAGATCGATATTGAAACTGAATTATCTCCGTGATTTTGGATCTTCAATATCTGAAATTTGGTCCTGCAATATCCCTCTGAATCTTCTTTCGAATGCCACAAGTTTGACCTGATTTGGATGCGTCAAGGCAGAGTTATGCCCAATCCCCCACAATGACCTAATTATGGTCTGGTTCAATAGAGTGAGCTTGTAACACATGCCACATGTTATTGTTTCCTCCTTTAGCTCTAAAATTTATACACAAGAACCTAAAGTCTGTCTACTTATGACCACTTTACAAATTCCAATCTGATGCTCAAAGCAAGACTTATGAAAATTTTCCCAAGGTCACCCATTTTAGATGAAATTTGGGAGCTTGCAAAAACCCTAACTTGCACATATCATATCTTTGAAAATATTGTGAACCAAGATCTAAAAGTTTTAGATGAAGTTCCTTGGGATTTCGACTTATAGTGATAAAAATTTCAGCTTCTGAACATTCATAAAAAAAAAAAATTATAGCAAAAATTCCACGATGAACTATTTGGAGCAGTGAAACCCGAGAATCCAAAGCTGTGATACCAAATGTTATGAAACTAGCTCCAAAAATAGAAGAAAAGAGAGATAAATGCCTTACAATTAAGCCACTTTGAGGGGGAAACCTCATTTACATTACATAAATGAACAATTATTGGATGATACAAATGACAAAACCTCCTTCTATATATAGGAGTCCATGGGGTTACAATATAATCCTATCCAACCTAACAATAATAATGTAAGGGCACAATAACAACAATATGGGGGTTACAGTGGTACAACAATAACAATAATGGGGATACACCAACAACAATAAGGGACTACACTATTAATATAAGGATCTAACAGAACAACAATACAAATAGTATTGCAGTAGTGTTTTGTCGAGGCATGTTGGGTCAAAGGTGTTAACTATTTTGGATTGTGATCATAGTAACCTGTTGGTGTCATCTCGTGGCTATTATGAGGAGAGGAAGAGTCTTCCTAGGAGAAGAATCAACAATGTACTAATGATTTCCATTGATCTAATAGAGGGCAGTGTGTTTGCTACCCATTTTAGCCGTAGACAAGCTAACTTGACGAGGCAAAGAGCAGTTGAAGGTTGGGTGACGTTTGGTGCTGAAATGCAACACTTTGATGGCCTAAAGTTGCTACTATCCTGATAGTTCAAGCTCAGGAATTATGTGAGCCTAGAGAGAAGATTCGATCAGCTTGTGTAAACTCTACAAAAGTGACTTGCAGTAGTGTTAGGTGGAAACCCTTCTGGAGTATCAATGTGTAGTCGCTTTGATGGAGTAAGCCACTACTAGTGAGAAATACAGAAGTGAAGGAAAAACATGACAAGATACGACATCGAGTTTGTCATTGTATCTTGTATACAATAGACTATTATAGTATTCAAATTTTGGTTTAATATAATGAATAATGTTATTGTACATTATTGTACAATTTTTTAAAAAACTTTGTATCTTTGTGCATGTGTGATTTAGTGCTTTATATTTATTTTGTGCAAAGTAGTTTATGGTTGAGATTACTGGTTTGGTAGCATCAGTGATTTTAAGACTCTAACCTAGATCTGAGGTCATGAAAATTCAACAATGGTTACTATGATAAGACTTTTGATCCAGTGGAAAAAATAGATTCCATTTGGATAAGTCTCTTTGTTGTAGCAACAAGAAGATGGGAGGTGCATCATATGGATTTGAAGAATTCCTTTCTTCACAGTGATATCAAGGAGGAAATATAAATTGAGAAGCCACAAGGATACATGCAAAATTCATCTCTCGTATGAAAAATAAGGAACCCTCTCTATGGCCTCAAGCAGACACCTAGAGAGCAGTATGCAAAGATAGATTCCTATTTGTTATCTCAAAATTTTCTATGATGCAAACCTGATTCCAATGTTTATTTTTTGAAGAAAAATTATTCCTTGTTGATCATAGTACTCTACATAGATGATATTTTGATAACAAGTAGTTCAACTTCTGCCATTGTTGAGATTAAAATTGCATTTCATATCTTTTTTTCTATGACAAACATGGGATTGCTAAATTTATTCCTTAGACTAGAGGTTAATCAGATTGGTTATGGGATTACCATTTCTGAACCAAAGTATGCTGGAGATATTTTGGCACGATTTCACATCAGTGACTACAAGCGAGAAACCACACCTTTCTTATCAGGTATAAACCTTGATAATGGAAAAGACACACCATTGGTTATTTTCACATTATATCGTCAACTATTGGGAATTCTTTGTTATCTTACTCACTCTCATCTTGATCTATCATATGTCGTAGGAGCAATTTCCAGATACATGTTGGAGCCACAAGAGTTACAATGGAAAGCTACAAAGAACATCCTTTGATATGTCTAGGGGCCAATCACCTATGGGATTCATTATGGAACAAATTGTTCTTTGGATTGATTTAGGCTCAAAGATTCAAATTGGACTAACGACAACATTGATTGCAACTGAACCTTCGGTTATGTACTTAGTTTGGGATCAGACCCAATTTTTTGGTCAAGCAAGAAGCAGGCTACCATTGCTTTATTATAAGCAAAGGTCAAGTACGGAGGAGCAGTGAATGCCATTATTTAGGCCATTTGGCTACAACATGTCCCCTCTGAGCTTCCTATCAGTTTCCATCGTCCAACTTTTATCTGGTGTGATAATCAAAATGTTATAACATTTTGCATAGATCCAATGCAGTGAAAAAAAGGCAAACACATTGAGATCTAGATGCACTTCATTAGATAACTAATTGATGAAGGGATCATCAATCTTCACTATTGTCCCAGTTCTGAGCAGAATGTTGACATCTTCACCAAGAATTTCACTCAGCAGAAGTTTCTATTTCTGCAAGATTGTCTCGGGGTGAAGGAAATGACTACCTAACAATTTTCTCTTATAAACATTTTGCATTGTAATTTGAGGGGGGGTTTTCTTTCCACTGGGTTTTCCCTCTTTCCTCTTTTCATGCATTTTATATTGGTACCTAAAATGGCCTTTTTGTCGGGACTCATTCATTTGCATCACACTCACCTAATTTATGCTTAAGGTTGGGGGGGGGGGGGGGGGGTTGTTGGTGTACATAAAACTAGTTAGCCTTAATTAGATTCATTTCAACTCTAGTTATTGCATGTGATGTGCATTTGGCTTTAACTAGTAATGTCCAATGCTTACATGTTGTGTGCATTTCTCTTTAGTTAGTTAAGTCTAGTGCTTGCATGTGGTGCATGTGCACATTAATAAAAAATAAAACAAAATTAGCTTCAATTAGCTTTAATTATCCATAGTTATTGCATGTACAACTAAATGTACTGATTCTCAAATTACTATTGTGAAATCAAATTCATTCTCAATTCTCAATTTTCTTTTTCAATTCCTGCAAGTTAGGGAAATTATTCTTCGGCTAAATTTATATTTGTGCTCCAATAGTTTTACAAAACATTTTAACAAACCACAAAAAGAAATAAACTTTAATATTTCACTATTGTGTAAAAGACATGGTTTAACATCAACCCAAGAAAAGCACGCATTCAAAGTAAGATATGGTCGATGAAAATGGTTGCTTTACCTTGATGAGAGCTACCTTTTTCTTTACCTCCATCATTATTTTGTGATAGAGAAATGCCATGGAGGAAACCTTCAAAAACATGGAGGAGAAAGATGATAAAGAAAAATTGCAAATCATAAGAAAAAAAGAAAAAAAAACATATTGAAATGTCGGGAAGAGTCTTCGACATACAAAACAACAATGGTGATTAGGGAATGAATTATTATCATGATGCCGAGGAATGACCTAGGTGAATCACTCACCATAAGCCTAACTAGGAGAAAGCCTTGAACCTTGTGCTACGGATGCTTAATGTTTCACGAATAGACTAACCAAGGATTATACATGAAATTAATAATGTAGGTAAGGTTTACCCACTTGTGGAAATAACAACAATCTTGGGAGTAACGTGCAATGATGCAACATACTTTTTTGTATCATGAATTGGTTTAATATCATCTTTGTGTGAAAAATGGTTTGGCCTTTATAGTGGAGCTTCTTAAACCCAACACCATTAATGTAGTAGATAGAAAATTACTTTAACCTTGAGCACATTAGACATGGCATGGGTCAAACCTAAGGGTAGTACACCACTTATAATAAATATGGGTGTCACATGGAGCCTGATGCCACATCATATTATATCTTTAATCCCACATTTAACATTTATAACATAACTTAACCACGTGAAAAGAAATTTCACGGCTTGAAATTGGTGCGGGAGGAGGAACTCGGCTCTGAGGGAAATGGCGAGAGTTTAGGTTCTATAACAGGCTAGGTCTTCTCCTGCAATCTGGAGGAGGCCAGGGCCCTATTTGCAGATCTTCATGAGCGGGGGTTGGCCCTGGCCCAGCAAATGCATCGTGTGGGGGTCCATGGGGCCCCATCTTTCAAACAAATTACAATGGAAAAAGGGAAAGGACCTCTGGAAGGTGTGCAGATCTCTGGCTCTACCAGTCTGGAGAAAGAAGAGTCAAAAGGAAAGAAGAAGGAAGCAGGGAACACCAAATATACCCAATCGTAGAAACAGACAAACAAAATCAAGATAACAGAAGGAAAAGAAAAAAGGGACACCACTCCCGAGAAAAAAACCCAAGAAACAGGAGGAAAAGACAAGGGTTTTGAGAGTAGTGAGGAATAAGCCAACCAGGAGGCCACATTGGGGGGTTTTGCCGCTAACGGCCGAAAAATGGAAGATAAGGGGCACTGCAAGCCCAAAGCCAAAGACAGTCTCAAGTTCATCATCTCTGACCCAGAGCTACAAGACTTTCGTGACCACATGAGCATCCCGGCTGTCATTTGCAAATTTATGGGATTCTGGCCTACGGAGAAAGTGTTATGCCTCTGGATCCTTCATCAGTGGAAGCCAAAATGAGATGTTAAGCTACATCTGGGGGCCAAAGGGTTTTTCACTGTTGTGTTTGCTAACTTGGAAGACAGGGACTGCATATTTGATGGTGGCCCTTACCTTTATGCCTCAGCTGGTCTCTATATGAGACCATGGAAGCCGAACTTTGATCCAGAGCTTGAAACCTTCACACATGTTCTAGTGTGGATATGTCTCTTCTCTCTTCTTATTTATTACTGATGGCCTATAGCCCTAAAACAAATTGGCAACAATTTGGGAACCTTCATCCAAGCTTCCGAGGCCACTATGCAAAAAAGGTATACCTCTTGTGCCCACATATGTGTTGAAATGGATGTATCTGGTGCGTTGCATGAGGGGTTATGGTTAGAATTTAGGGATTAGCATTTTTTTCAAGCTATTTATTATGAAAAAATACCCTTCCACTCTCGAAAGTGTCATGAGCATGGCCATCTGTTTAGGGAATGCCCTTTAAACAAAATAGCCAAGAAACCCAAGGAAGTTCCATTGAGGAATTAGGATGGCTTCACTCATCCCACTGGAAAATAGAAAACCAATAGGAAAGCCCTACAGAAAGGAGGCCCTTCTTTTAGGGCCACGAGCAATGCCTTTGAGATACTAACAGAGGAGGTCGTTGCTTCGGAGTCCCAGCCAACTTCTGACCAACAACAACACCTTTTGACCAAGCTAGCGCAGATTATCACAGCTCCACAAACAGAAGGTCACAAAGCAAGTGAACCAGGCACCTTTCTCACCAATAACCTAGAAGGAGACATAGAAATGGTCTCCAGTGAAATGGGAATAGAGGATATGGAGCTGAGTGATATACTTGAGAAGGAAGAGATGGATTTGAACACCATGGTGGAACGATGGAAGCAGAAAGGAATGGAACATGTCCCCGAAGAAGAAATAGATAGGATAAATTACCTATTCTTCTCTAGGCGGGATGTGGAACTACATGCATTAAAAAGAATTCATGGAGCTACCAAAATCCTGGGAGTCAATGCTCAAAGTTTTCACCTCTCTAGCAACAATGTAAAACATAGAGAAAAAAGGGGATGCAGAATGAACAAGGAAGCCCTCTTTGATCTTGGTCAGCTTCTCCTCAATTCCGGTAAGATGAAAACCCTTGAGGCATTCACATTCACCTCCTAATTCTGTTAATTATAAAGATTCTCTCATGGAATACAAGAGAGCTCAATAGCCAACGGAAACAGAGACTGCTGAAAAAAAATATTAAAAAGGAAAACCGAGATATGATATTCTTACAAGAAACCAAATGTTCTAGTACAAATATCAAAGCAGTCTGCAAAAGCATTGACAAAAGAATGCAATACATGGAGGTTGAAGGTCTTGGGGCAATGGGAGGTCTAGGCTCCTTTTTGAATCCTCAATCCATAAATCTTATCAGTGCTGAAGCCAGCAGATCATACATTGCCTTGGAAGTACAGATAATAGGATAAGCCAACACGTTTCTGTGCACTAATGGCTATAGTCCCCAAAAATTGGAAGACAAACTAAAGCTGTTAGAAACCCTATCAAAGTTTCATCAAAGGTATCCTTCTGCCAAAGAAATATATGGCGGCGATTTCAGCATGATTACAACTTTGGATGAAAAGAAGGGAGGCATTAGGGCTCTACACAGGGATGCTGAAGCCTTTAATTTTTTCATTCATGAGTCCCACTTAGTGGATATCCTCCCCAAGTCTAGGTTGTTCACCTGGAACAACAAGCGAGGGGGTGACAGAAAAATATCCTCCAGACTTGATCGATTCCTCATCTCTGACTCTATCCTTTTGGAGGGGGTGACTATTGAATCAGACATCATCCCTTGTGGGGGCTTTGATCACTGGCCTATTACTCTGGACACTGCTGTCCTTGGAACCCCCAAGAACAGACCTTTCAGATTCGAAATATTTTGGCTAACTCATCCCGATTTCTTGAAGAATATCAAATTGTGGTGGCAGGAGCCGATTAACACTTAGGGCACTAAAATGTAAAAACTCCAGGCCAAACACAGGCACATCAAAGCCCGTCTTAAAGCTTGGAACCAAGAAGTTTTTTGCAACATCTTCAAAGATAAAAAATACCTTGAGGATCAATTAACCCTAATCCACACTGATTGGCTTAATGGTATCATTCACCAAGAGACCATCAACCAGGAGCAAATGCTTGTGCAAAAATGGAATCAACGATGCCAATAGGAGGAAATATTATGGAAGCAGAAATCACGCAACCAATGGCTAAAGGAAGGGGAAAAGAACAATAAATTTTTTCATCGTTCAGCTGTGGACTACAGATGTGAGAACAAGATCACGAGCTTAAAGGATGAGCTTGGCAACACTTTCGTTTCTCATCAGGACATATCTTCTCTCCTAGTCGGGCATTTTAGCCAAATAGCCACTAAACCTGTGATTGATAGATCGATGTCCAGAAGGGAAGTCCTGAACTCAATCCCACAGCTCATCACTGAGGATCAGAATATCTCCCTAAACTGCCCAATTACCTTGGCTAAAGTGGAAAAATTAGTGAAAGATATGCCCAATGGAAAGGCTTCTGGCCCGGACAGCTTCACCATAGATTTTTTCAAGGCTTGCTGGGACAATGTTCAACATGAAGTTTGGGAAGTTGTGGAGGATTCACATCAATATAAGGCCATATTAAGGTCCCTTAATGCTACTTTTATTGCCCTAATTCCAAAGGAAGAAGCAACCAACACACCTTCTAAATTCTGACCTATAGCTCTCTGCAACGTGCTATACTAGATAATCTCAAAAGTAATGGCTAATAGATTGAAACCCATTCTTCATTGCATTATCTCTGAGGAAAATTTGGGTTATGTCGAGGGAAGGCAAATCCTAGACAATGTGTTACTAGCTCAGGAAATGATTCATACGCTCGAAGGTTAGAAAAAATCCGACATGATCATTCAACTGGATCTTTCCAAGGCCTATGATAAGGTGAGTTGGAATTTTATTGAGGATATTTTGACCGCTTTTGGTTTTGATCAGTGTTGGATCTAATGGATTTTAGCCTTAGTCAAAACTACTAACTTCTCCATCCTTGTCAATGGGGCACCCTCCTCCCCCTTCAACCCCTCCCGCGGTATCCACCAAGGTGATCCCATATCCCCCTTTCTGTTTGTCATTATCATGGAAAGCTTAAGCAGGATTATCAAATCAGCCCAAGCCAGGAATGCTATTAAATGTCTCCAACCCTTATCCAATTACCCTTCCACTACCCATCAGCAGTTTGTTGATGATACCATGCTTCATGGTTCCCCCACGGTCAAGGAAGCTCGAGGGTTTAAAGCCATTCTGGATATATTCTATTTAGCCTCAGGTATGGACCTTAACATTGATAAGTCTTCCATTTTATTTTTCAACACCCCTCTGGCTATCCAAAGACATCTCACTACTATATTGGGGTTTAGCAGGAAATTCCTTCCCTCCAAATACCTAGTTATCCCTCTAACTGATAAACCTTGGAAAAAGCTTCACTGGGAAACGCTACTTTCTAAGCTCGAGGCTCGATGTAACAGCTGGACCAGTAGAGTCCTGAACTTTGCTAGTTGTCGAACGATGACCAAGGCAGTTCTGCAAGCCATTCCACAATTCATGCTATCCATTCTACTGGATCCCAAAGGAGTTCTTCAAAAATTAGAAATATTCATAGAACATTCCTTTGGTCCGGCAGAGCAGTTAAACAGAAATGGGCTTTTATGGCTTGGGAGAAGTTATGCAAGCCCAAAATCCTAGGATGCCTTAGTCTGTGTGACCCGGAAACGGTGAATAAAGCCAGTGGAGCTAAGTTATGGTGGAGGAGGATAAATTTTCCTACTTTTCCATGGGCTAAGCTATGGAAAGCCAAATATGCTAAGGAGGGGAATTAGTAGGAACTCATCAGATTAACAAATATCCAAGCTGGATCCCCCATCTGGAACTTGGCAATTGCTAACATACATGTTATGTTTTATCATTGTTTCTAAGAAATCAGGAATGGCAACACCACCCTTTTTTGGGAGGACGATTGGCAACAAATGCCCAAGTTGGAATGCCCTAAATTGCTTTCCTTACAAAGAAAATACCAGGAACAGGGTTTTTTCAAGGTATGTCATTACTGGGCGGTGAATGAGGAGAATCCTCATTGGAGACTTTGGAACCTCAACATTCCCTCTGATACGAATGAGATGGCCAACCTCTCTTTCCCCTTGCTTTCAGCGATGGAGTCTCACAAAATCCGACTCTCCTTGGAGGAGGACCAGTTGCGATGGGGCAATTTGGAGGGCGGTAACTATAACCTAGAGGAAGCTAAGCTCTACATTGATTAGAGGCATCTTGAAGAAAAGATGCAAGGGCATCAAAACGTTTGGAATGCTATTCTCGGGGCTAAAGTTAAAACTTTCTTATGGACTCTGCTGCATCGGAAGACCCTTACTTGGGAAAACCTATCCAAAAAGGGCTTCCAGGGCCCCTCCTGTTGTCCTATTTGCCTTGATGCAGAGGAGAATATGAACCATCTCCTTAATTCCTGTTGCTGGACGGATTCTCTTTTGATGGGGATGCAGGAAATTTTTAAACAGACTGATCGCGATAGGGCTTCCATTTAGAATACTATAATCAATTGGAGGACTAATTTCTCTAATTGCGACACTGTCAACAACCTCTGGAAACTATGTCCAGGGTTTATTGTATGGTCAACTTGGAAGGAACACAACAGAAGAATTTTCCAAAAAAAAACCAGGAATGAAGCGGAAACCAGATTATCTATCATGCAGAATATGAAAGACACAGTGCTAATCAACTACAATTCTACTCAAATGGAGAAAATTTCGGAAGAAGACAAGCACATCTTACTTAGTTTTGGTCTGGGGTCGGCCATGAGCCTCAACTCCCCTTCTCGGCAACCTCTTCTGCCTCAGTCTCATCAGCCTTGGTTGTGTCCCTGGCTTGGTATTCTTAAGTTGAATTTCGATGGTGCCTCCAGGGGCAACCAGGGTCCAACAGGTTATGGGGGAGTTATCCGTAATGACAAAGGTGAAATTGTGCACATCTTCTGTATCTCCCTAGGAGAAGCAACGAACAACGAAGCTGAATTTTTCGCGTTGGAGCATGGTTTGTGTATCCTTATTCGAATGGGACATGGCACTGCGGTGGTGGAAGGGGAATCCCTACTAGCTATCTCAGCTGCTAAGAAGATTCACAATGGAATGAAGCCAGAAAGAGTCTCCAAGAATTGGCGTCTGGCTATGGTTACTGGTCTCATTGCCCAGCATCTCAATGCTCTCGCAGGCGTTGTCTTACAGGCAATTCGGAGGAAGCCCAACGCCTTAGCTGACGCCTTGGCTAACCATGCAATCGACCATTCGAATGATGCCATTGACACCTGTTGGAATGAGGTAACTTGTCCTAACCTCAGGGGTGAATGTTTGCGCATTTCGAGATGTGACCTTTCCGGTATGCCTACAGTGGAGAATAATCTTCAAAGTACTAACATTCTATAATTCTGATGGGTTCTACAACCGGCGCTTGAAGGCTCTTTATTATTCGAAGGTGGCGAGTCAGAAGTCTGTACCAAACCGAATATTGGAAAAGATGTTATAATCAAGGAAATCCCGTAAATCAGAATAAGGGAAAATGTGTTAAGGACACGTGGACAAGTCTCTTGATTTTTGGGCTGATTGCCCAATGCTGCATTAGATCTCATTATTGGCCGATTGATGCTCTTCTTTAGAGGATTAGGGATGGCAGCTGGCTGGACGGGGTCGCGTCCCTTCATCATTATTTGGCAAGTTGAGCCTCTCTGCCTTATATTATGATGCTGTCTTTTTGTCTTCCTAATAGAGTTTTACATTTCGAGGCTAAAGATAGACTCTAGTGTTCTAGTGCCGCAATGAGTTGCATTGTCTCTTCCTCTCGCTGTGTGTTTTCCGCCATGATTGAGCGTGTTCTCTGGAGCTCTAAGGCGGCCAAAAATCTGAATACGGCTAAGGATACTTTTCGAGACTCGGTCCCTGGCAAGGGAAATATGATTATCCATGATCTCGAGTAGGAAACCAGTAAGGCCAGATCTAGTTTAAACTGCAAAGACATCGGGGAGGAAATGGATTGGGTCCCTCACACTGGCACCCTGGGCACGAGGGCCACGTAATTTCTGCACACACAGGAAATGGATTGGTTCATGAAAACTCTTTTAGCTAAAGCCATCAGTAGCCAAGGCGCGGTGGTCAAGGAGGCCTTCTAGGCCAACTCGATGGCCTCGGCGAAAAACACTACCTGCTTGGATAAGCTGGAGGTTTCTCTCAACTCGTTAACTAAGGAGATGAAGATGTTAACCAGACATCTTGAAGGCTTCATCAGGCTCTTCGAGCTGTACCTTCGTCATGTTTTAAATGTGTCCATTGAGCTCCCGATGGACAGTTCCAGAGCAACTATCATCCATCGACGCCATCCACGCAATGTGCCTCTAAGCAATGCTGGAGTGAGTCCGAGGTCTGGGGGTCCGAGTGATGATGGTCCAGTTGCGGAGCGCCCTATTGCTGAAGGTCCAGGTTTGGCCGGACTGAGTGGGTCTGAGGAGCGAAAACAAATTTAATGATCTGGTTTTCGCTTTCTGGTTGGCTTCTTACGGCTTGTAGCTACCTGTCTATGTTCACTTGTCATTTCCTGTTCGGCTTAGTGTTCCTTAGAGTGGGCATCCCTACGCGGATAGCCAATTTTGACCTTTTGGTCCTCTGGTATGGATGTAATGATGGGCATGGCGATTAACCTCTGTTTTATCTGTTTGCATATCTCCGGTTCACTATGTCTATGTCTGTCTTTACAGATGTTTTGGGGCTATCTAGCCTTTCTACCTTTGGGTACTGGTAGCCGTTTTGTAATTTTTTGTACACTATTTTGATCTAATACAACTGCTTACTTTAAAAAAAAAAAAAAACACGACGCTATGGTAGTGGGAGTTAGAGTGTAATATTTTGCAACATAAACATATGTGACTATGTTACAATTAAGGGACTTAGGACTTTCACATTAGGCTCAACGATAATTTAACATCATTCATAACGATAGTTTATGAGGTATGTTACCAAGCTAAACTAGGGGACCAACGAGAGTTTATGAGGTATGTTAGAAAGCTGACCTAGGGGAATAAGCAAAAAAAACGAAAAAAAGGATAAGCAACTTCAATTTGGTAAGTCAGAATTAGTTTGAGTAAAAATTAGAGTTGAAATTTTGCTAACCTAGGGAACCAACGAGAGTTTATGAGGTATGTTACAAAGCGGACCTAGGGAATCAACGAAAAAAAGGATAAGCAAGTTCAATTTGGTAAGTTGGAATTAGTCTCAGTAAAAATTATAGGTGAAATTTTTATCTGTGTTATTTAATTCCAACTTACCAAATTGATTATAGGTGAAATTTGTATCTGTGTTATCTAATTCCAACTTACCAAATTGAGTTTGGAATCTGAATTGTACTATTAACTGAATTTGGCGTAGTAATAGTCCAATCGAACTATCCATTTCTTTAATTTTTTAGCCAGATTCAAGGGAATTTGGTAACTATGTAGCCAACCTATCAAAATGTAAGTAAACCCATAAGACTATAAAAGCGTGTTTTGAATTAACAATTAAATATTTTAGACGAGGTGAAAGGGAGTGGAAATCATACATTTGGTTGTGTAGGAAGGATTTATTTAGAGTATTGTCTTTTCTTTGTTATGATTTATCTACGTATTGAAGTCTCTGCAGCAGTCGCTCAAGTGCTCTTTAGACTAGTTTGGTGTATTACATGGTAAAGTGATTGGATTTTAATTTTCATGTGCGGTAGATGAAAACCTGCTATTAGTATCAATGTACTAACGAACTATTACAAGTGATTGGAGTGGGAAAAGTGTGAGCAAAGTGTATCAGGTTTCCTTTCATATGCCATCACAGACGATGGTGATCATATGCCCTTTCGATGTATAGTACCGGCGTATATTATCAGGTTTAAAATTAATCAAGCCACTGGATATTAAAAGACTTTCTTAAAATCTCATAAATACAAACCCATATAGCTTAAATTCTCAGCAGATTTACATTTTAAGGATATGTTCGTTCCAAAGGTTCCAATAAATTGAAAAATAAGATCAACCGAAAAAAATGAGATGCAGTTATCGGCAGAGTCTGAACCCCGATCGTGGCTAGTATTCAGTGAACCACCCTTTCAACTTGCGGAAGGCCCGTAAATCCTACCATTTATGAAATAATATAATCCGTCCAACCTTTTTATCTTACATTCCGCATTGCATTTCTGCTTGTTTAGGCATATTAATTGTTGCAATGAGTTTCCCTTTGCTTTGCCTAAACTAACTCTAACTCTGGTTGGTGATAGTCAAGATCAAAAATATATTCAATTCCAAGAATATAAATTAATATGGTGAAGAATTATAGATATAGATATAAAGAATTTATTTCAAAATGTTTCATGTATTGTTTCTTTTTATAATTTGTATTGAGTATAAAATTTTAATGAAATTATAAATTTAAATTATTAATATCATAAAATTTGAAGGTTTCAAACGTGTTTATAACTTTAAATCTATTTATACTTCTTACCTGTTTTATAGATATAACACAATCATTAAAATATTGAGGAAAGAATAAAACCAACCGCTTATCATCTTTGTCATAGTTTTTGCGTGTGAATTAATTTGATTTTAAATGATTACAGCAATTAAGGACATGAGCTTAGCATAGGTTTTTATCCCTGCATTGATTTCAACATACTAGCTCAAATTCGGAACAATGGAGCGTAGGGTTAAGCGTAATAAAACACCGAATGATTTCAACATACCATTTATTAGACCCCATAATATCAATGTCTGAATCGTGGATAGCTTTGATAACTTTGAGCGTAAACGGATAGGACATGAGTTGAGGAGACCCTTCCTGGCAGATAATATGGCAATGTTCCAAATATCTCCATTGAATTTCGTCATGAGTAGATGGTCTGTTACTCAGATCTCTAGTCAATTAACTCCATTTGCAATTAACTTATATTCATCCTCAAACTATATTTAGTCAGTGTAGAAAAAGATAAGTGCAATCCTTAATCTCTCTCCCTTCTAGATAGATTTAGTGCTCAGGCTAGTCTTTTATATGTGATTTACAAGCCGTGCTGATCTGATCCGACTACAAGCAAACATTTTTGACCTTCTTTGACAGACAAATAATTCTAACTTGTATCAATGTCAATTCAAAAAGCATGTGTTCTGTGTTTCTCAGGAGCATTCCAATAATTTCAGGTACCTGAAAATAAATAAAATCAAGGCATTCGTGTATTGTGTGATTTGGCAAGAATATTTCTGGAATTTGTGTTTTATATCTCATCTGAATAAGTATTGTTCTAAGTGATAATTTAAATATTGAGTTCTTCATTAGGTAATCATGATCTAGGATTGGGTGGATTTAATTGTGGGAAGTAATGTTATTCACTATTGCACAAGGTTTAAATGTTTAGGGTTCAACTTAAATTTGTGGGACATTTTGCATAGTTGTTAAACTTGCGGTTGTACATGCACCATATAAGTGGATTAATGTATTGTGTAATAATGTGATATAAGTATGATGTCGAAGATGTCAAATCGGAAGATGATTGTTATATTTTAAATTGAAAGGTTAATATTATTATTAATTATTAACGTATCATTTATTTGGAGAAATACATAGAATGTTTAATGGACAAATTTGAAATGAAAAATGAATTAAAGTTTAAATAAGTATTGAACATGCACACAAATTTGAACGTTGAATATCACAATTTACATAGTTTTTTCATAACTAACGATAGTTAATTGAGCTTGTTGAAATTGGCAACAATTAATATTGAAAATTGCATCAAAAGAGATTCTAGCTTAATTTTCCAGGTCACATGACAACTTGTACGAGTCAACTGAGTGAGGAATATATAGTTAGCTCAGTTAATCGAGGGTCAAACTAAAGGAATGTTGGGTGTTTCCTACTTTTTAGGAACCCTAGTTGAGCTATTTGTCATTTGTAATTAGTTAACTCAAGTATTTGAGTTAAAATCAGCTTAACTAGTTCTAACTATGGATGAGCCACTCAAAGGTCCAATAAATTAAATCAGATTTAATTAACATGGAGTAATCAATCCATGCATGAGCTCATCACGAAGCATTGTATGTATTTTGCAATCATCAATTAGGAATTTCCTAATTAATAGGGGCTCATTTAGCTCAAGGATGTGTAAGCTAGGTTGGTGATTCATGTGCGAGTTTTTGGTCAAGTATTGGACCAAAATTGCCAGGATCAAAGTGGGAGAGTCAGCAGAGTGCAAAGTTTTCTAACCAAGGGAAATAATTGTATATTATTTCATGTTCTTCACTTTATGCAATATACAGATAACAAGGTTTTTAGCTGAGGCTTTCCCTAGATACATCTTGTATTGTGCGATTGATATGTCTTTATGTTACTTTTTTATGTGATTGTGCCATCGTATTTGGTTTTCGCGGATTGATAGAATTGATTCAGTATTTTGTTTTAGTACATTAAAAAATTAGTTGAACCTATTTAGATATCTGTACATGGCATCAGAGCAAAAAATTATAGGCGACGAGTTTGCAGAGCATATCTGGAATTTTTTTAGAAAACATTTCAAAAGAAAATCGCAGATGTGGATTCCTTGAACAAAAATGTCCAAATTCAAAAAAAAATCAGTCGAATCGGAGTTCAAATGAGGGAGATATCATTGATTTAATATCAAATATCTTTTTTTTCAGAAAATTTTGTGACAAGGGGGCGGTTACAATACGGATCTGAGTTTCCAGAGTGCCCAAATGATATCATATTCAAAAAATGAATATTTTTCCTTATAAATATCCCCACCAGATAGATGAAACCTATCGGTCTACAAGTTAAGAAAATGTATCCTCTCGAGGTCGAATATGTGTGAAAATCTTTGAGGAGCAAGGAAAGGGTTCGAGACTTGGTGGTTGAGAGGGAGCATGAATTACCTCTCAACATGCAGCCTTAGAAGAAACATAAAATTTTTTTAGAGTAGCCACAATTGAAGAATCAAAGAGGAGATCAAGTGGAGGCATCCACTCAAGTAGATACCTCTAGTAGAGGGGAATTTAAAGCCACGTGGGAATAGGATGAAAATGCATCCATACCTCTAGGTGAGAGGTGGGGTGATTTGAAGTCACAGTCCCAAGAGTGCAGAAATTTGTACAGGGTTCATTAAGATGTTTTGTCTCATGGATAATTACCTTGCTACGAGAGCCCACAGTACATAGAGCCCATAGTACATGGATCAATGGTGGTTGATGAAATAAAATGACAAAGTGACAAATGCAGAGACTAGTAGCAATCAAATACTGGGGAGAACAGAGCATAGTTGGTAGAAGTGTAGATGGCACAGTGGAGAGTGAGAAGTACCGTAGAGTTTTCAATAGAAAAGTGCAAAACCTGGTAGCAGTGAGAGACTTGGTTGACAGATGCATCATATGGATCATATTTGATTCAATTTGGATGGTTTTTAGTTTCAGAAGTTGCAGTAGCAACAAAATAAGAGATAATTGTTGCATGCAAATCATTCCAAAGGTATCATATTGGGATAGATTTGAATTCCTTTCTTGTTGACAGGGAGTGTTTAAATTGGCAATAAGAAATATTTAAAATGGCATGAAAAGGGATTCTAGTTTAATTTTCCCTTAACTAAATTAGAAGGAAATCATAATTCCACATCACATGATAACTTGTACGAGTTAACTGAGTTAGGAAGACTTAGTTACCTCAATTAATTCGAGTTGAGGGTCAAACTAGAGGCATAAAGGGTGGCTTATACTTTTTAGGAGCCCTAGTTGAGTTATTTGTGAGTTGTAATTAGTTAACTCAAGCATTTGAGTTAAAATATGTTAACTAGTTCTAACTAATGAGTGAGCTAGTGAGAGGTCCAGTAAAATAAATTAGATTTAATTCACATGCAGTGGTTAATTAGTTAATTGATAATTCGTTATAAGTAGTTGTTGCATGTTATTTCTAAGGAAGTCTCGGTTGACATTGGGGTTAAAGGGAAGATAACTATCAGTTTTATAATTATGCATCAGGTCATCAGGAAGCCTCGTATGTATTGCACTATTATTAGTTTGGAATTTCCAAATTAATAGGGGCTTAATTAGCTCAGGAATGCGTAATCTAGGTTGGTGAGTTAGGTGCAAGTTTTTCATTAAGTATTTGACAAAAAATTCATGGATCAGAGTGAGACATTCAGAAAAGTGTAGAGGTTTTTCAGGAAGGGAAATAACATTATATTGTTTCATGTTCTTGTCTTTATGAAATATACAAATAACAGGGTCTTTAGATGAGGTTTTCTCCAGATACATCCTGTTTTGTGTGATTGGTATTTCATTCTATTAATTGTTAATGTGGTTGTGCGATCATATTTGGCTCCCCCAAATTGGTAGAATTGATTCAATATTTTGTTTTAGTACATTACAAGATCTTTTGAATCTATTTAAATATTTTTACAGAGCTACACCAATCAACTAATATATATATATATATATATATCGAGAGAGAGAGAGATTTTATATAAAAAAATAATTTAACCAATTTATATCATGATTTAAATAATTAAAATATTAAGCATATTATAATGATTACCATGACCATGGAAGGGGTATAGTTGCAGAATATTTATTCTCTCTTCCTCCAAATATATCTAGTATTTTCATAGATACCTTTTGAGATGACTTCTCAAAAGAATATTTGAGAGGTGATCGTCAAACATTTGGCGAAATTTATGAAGTAAATTTCACTTAAAACAATTTCAAGATGTTTCCACTAGTAAATCTTCATAGTATGAAGAATTTTATATGCATCCAATTGTGTTGTATCGGGTTTTTTTTTTTCTTGATGTAGATTAAGTAGAGATATACTATGGAGACGAGAAAAATGGATTTATTCATTTATGTTAATTACAACTAATGAATTTTATCCTATGAATACTAAATATTAGACGGACATTAAGTTGAAGGGAAGAACATTACATTTCTCAAGGTGGACATTAGTTAATTTTTAGTAGTTTGTCAAAGGGTGGCACAAGAAAACATACAAATGATATTATGTTTCAAAGTGTATAATAATTAAGGGATCATAAAAATGAAGATTGAATTAGAGGATATTACAATAATGGTTACACTTAGCATGTGAGGAAAGTAAAGTAATAATAATTAATAAATTATGAAGGAAAGGAATAGGTATAATATTCTTTCTTCTATAATTTAACAAAATTAATTTTTGTTAGTGTGAGAGAGATATAAATACGTTGATATGATTTTTGCTTTCATAGTTTCAATGATCATTTCTATTCATCTATTAGTCATCCAATTTTGGTATTACAAAGTTTGTATGAGACACCAATCCTTACAATTAGCTATCTAACATCCCCCCAAGTTTATTGAAAAGGGTGTTTGTGTGTTAAACAACATTTTTGAAATTTTCAAACTTGTATGTTTCAAGATTGTTTTTGATGATATGTATAATGTGTTGAATTATGGAATGATTTATGGATTATATCTATTAACCTCAATTTGATGTCTATTTAGATATTACTTTGTGTCACGTGATTTTTTTTAATCACGAAATCTAGGATTCTTTTCCAACTAGATTGTAGAAGTGTAGTCAGTCAAAATGATACTAGCATCGGAATATTTTGGTTGTGAATCCTCTAGTATCTTCCTAAGGGACACAATATGCTTTATTTTCTATATAGTAGCCACACATTCTACCACTATATTTGAATTTGTTGTAATTGACTATTTGTGTGATCTCCAAGAAAGAGTTGATGATCCAATATCAAAGTTACAAATTGTATATATAACTAGTTTTAAGTTCTCCATCTTAAAATACTTGAATCTAAGGTTTTGACTTCCTTTAAGGTACAAAATAAATATCTTTGTACCACATGAGTTTCCTTCACAATTGTTTTCCATGAACCTAGAGAGGGTCCCAATTACAAATCAAATATATAGTATACTAGTGAAAATATAGATAAGACTCGCCATAAGATATCTATTTTTAGTTACATCCTCAAATTTGTTCCCTTATTATGGTGTTTTATTGAAAATTTTCTCCATTGTGGTAGAGATAGGATTACAATTACTCATGAAAAATATATTGAAAACTCTCCAATGTGCTTGTCCTGGTAAACAAATAACTTACATTTTGAGAAAGTAATACCCAAGTAGTAGTGAATATCTCCCATGTTTTTCATCTCAAAAAACTTTCCTCAACTATTTCTTTATGTATGCAACATATGGATCCTTTCCCCTATGAATAAAATAGATTTCTTGATCGAAAAAAGTTGCATCATCAAGATTAGGATGCTTAAAATTGTTCTTAAGAATATTCTTATATAACCTTTTACACCATGAAAAATTTTATTTCTTTAGGGAATATGAGGACATGATGATTTTTCATACCTTATGTTCTTCATCGTTGATAATAAATGCTTCTAGTTGAAATATGTATACATTATATTTTAAATCTTAATTCACGAAATTTATTTTCACACCCATATTATGAATGGTTAACCTATTTTATGTTTCCAAAGTCACTAATGCATTAATGATATCCTATTTTTATATGGTTGAAAAATTTTTCTCATAGTATAAGACTTCTTCATGAGCATATCCTTTCACCACAAGCCTCACCTTATATTTTCTTAAAAGGTCATATACTTTGTACTTGTTCTTATAAACACACCTTCAACTAGTTGTTTTATTTCCAAATGGACGATGCACCAACTTCTACGTTCCATTCTTGATTAAATGATAATACTACTTCTTTTTATCTTATTTTTATCTTATTTCAAATCATAATGGGAAACCACTTATTTAAGACGTGATGGTTCAAAGTTACAATATAATTATAATTCACAATTGAATGATTTTTTTTCATCATTGAAATAAGCTCAATATGAATGATCTAAATAACCTAGGTCATCTTACTTTGTTGATTCCTATCTTTCCAACCTTTTCAACATGAACACTTATAAATATCTTTATGATTCACTTTAAACATTTCTATGATGGTAAAGATTTATCAAATAATTAAGATGACATTGCATTCCCATCAAGGCTCAACATGTCAATCATTTATTTGGCATCATCCAATTATACCTCTTATTTGAAGAAGCGGTTGGGTTTTCTACATGAGGGAAACAATGCACTTCAAAAAAATATTTAAGAGATTGATCAAAGAAAGAGAATCTCTCTTGAATATGGTGAATCTCATTATAAAATTAATTATGTCTTTACATGGGTGAATCTATTTATATTATCAAAATCCATTTCAATAGTTAGATCATTATTATTGGATTAAATAAAAATTTCATTTATTGAAAGAGTGAATTTCTTTTTACCTCATTATAAATACAATATTGCTTGTGATAATTTGAGTAACCCAAGCAGATGAAATTTCAATTGTTTGGACGTATTTTGTCTCTTTTCTAGAGGAACATTCAGATTCCTCCACAAAGTACTGTGCTTATACAAAATTCCATAGGATGCCATGTTTCCAAGAGCATAAGACAAACTTTTGTTTCTCACATAAAAGAAAAACTGCATTATCCAAAAATATAAAATTTAGATTTATAAAATATAGCATTAAACATGCCATGCTTAGGATTATCTTATTAATTCCTTTTTCTACACCATAATAATAAGGATTATGTGGAAAGGTGGTTTGATGCGTGTTCGCATATTAGAAAATATATTTTTTCAATGTCATTAGAATTCTATTTCCCATATTACCCTCCATTATTATTAAAAACAACGCCAATATGGGATTGTACTTCCTTATAAATCCATACATGAGAATTTTGAATTGTCTAAAATGATTGATATTTTTGGTTTAAAAATAAACCCAAAATATCTTCCATAAAGCCACAATATATTCATTACGAAAGGTCGACACAAGAAGCAAGGGGCCATATAAATCAAATTGCATCAATTATAGTTTTCTATATTCTCTTTAAATATAGTAATGAAAGGGGTGATTATTTGATTTACCAAGGATACATGCATCACATTGCATCAAATTCATTGCAAGGATAGGAAATATTGAAACACCATTTTTTTCAACATACAAATACTATAATACTTTATCTACCGAAATATAACATGTCACAAGAGGTTGGTTCACAATGTACCTTCATCATGGGTATGTTGAGAGAGATATGAAAAACATTATTCCCTTTTAGATGTCCCTTTTAGCTTCAATAATCTATTATCCTGACATCTTATCTTGATGACTATGTTGTTAGATTACCTCCCTATTTCGACTAGTCCATTGAACATATGAAATGTATGGCCTTGTTTTCAAATGTGCAAAAGATATGGAAAATCACTCTACAACTCAGAAAGATATATGAAACCATGTAAATAAAATCTAGTATTTGAAGTAATTGGAGTTTGATGGTGTTAATTGATATAAGTTATTACTACATTGGTATTGAATCCTTTACATTTTGATCCAATTCCTAAAATAATCCTCTCTGAAGAGCCACATGGAAAGTAGCACCAACTTGAAGAAAACATAGTTTTAAACAAATACTTGGATGGATTCAAGAGATTTACCTTATTTTTCCTTTTTTTTTGTAATTTTCTATCATTTTATCCAACGGATTCCTATACATACTACATCACCTCCATTATTTCCATAATGAACATAGTGAATATTGAATCTGTCAACTAGATTATGCCTACCACCTCCTGTAAAAATAGTTTGTTCGCATCCTCTCTTACTACATTTTCCTTTAGAATAATTATGTGATTTATTTATACCTTTTTTAGCAAGGGGTGTGGCCTATATAGTGATTTGAATTATATTAGATTTATAGCACTATGAAATTTTCTAAAAGAAAGAGCTATTATCGAGGGACCTTAGTTCTCAACTAGCTTGAAGTGATTCAAGATAGTGATAATACTATTGGGATCTATTATAATACTGTGAGGGGAGTGAAATGGGATTATAACCAAAGGTGTTATAAGAAAAACAATTATTACCGTTCTACACAATTTAAAATCCTTTAGCAATAAAGCTTATAAAAAACTCGTGAGTCAAGAAATAATATAACAATCAACATAAAAAGACATAACACAAAGAGGCACCAGACGTACATTTAAATCCATAAAGTTGGAAAACCACCAATCCTCTTTTAGCTCTTTATATAAATTCAGGTTTTAACCTGCTGTTACATTATGTTTATTGGCACAAATAGTAAGGAAGCAACCACTCCTTGATTTGCATGAACCCACATGGAGGAGGCACCAACCCCAAAATGTTTTATAGGCATTGAACTGAAGTAGTAACTAACTCGCCAATTTTCAAGCACCCACTTATAGGAGGCACTGACCCCCACATTGTTTTACAAGAACTTACTTGAAGGAACCACTAACTCCTTGGTGTGTTGGAACTGACCTGCACAAAATAGGAGATCATTTTTTCATAAAATTTTCTTAAATCCACATGTACTATATCACTTTAATATTTAGAATTGTATTTTATTATCTAACTTCTTCAAATATTAACCATCCATAATTCTCACTATACAAGGAGAATCCTTATACCACCATCCATTCTGATTTGAGGTCCATCTCTACTCTGCAGCTCTCCCCTCACACCTAGATTTTCTCACACTTCTTCAGATCTACTTAGGGACACTTTTCTCACATTAAAATATGATAAAAAAAATTCATATTTTCTCAAAAAATTTACTATAACATAAAATTTGATATCAACACTTACAACTATTACTCTTATATCAGTAATAGTGCAAGTATTAGATATATAAATATGTTTTTTATCTAATTTTCGACTTATATCAAGCTTACTTAGGATTATTTAGATCCTCTTACTTAGTCTCTAATTTGTCATCATATGACCTCTAATCATTTAAATCCTTCCACAACCTCAACCCTCATCAAACTCTTTTAAAAAATTACGATTTGTAAAACACATTTTACATTTTTTTCCACATGTTCTGCTTTGCAAATCCTCTAATGGTCTTTTCCCTTTTCCATAATTAACAGGCTATCAATTCTTCATTTTGAAAAACTTGTAGTAATCTTAGTCCTTTTCCACAGGATCAACCTTCTGAAATATTCACTATTCATCTGACACTTTTGCACCTTTTTATTGTTATTTTCTAATCTCTTCTCAACTATTACCATGGGTATCAGTCCATGGTTTTTTCCATGGTAATATTTTTCTTAACTATATCAACTTTTCATTCAACTATACCCGTCATTATAATTTTCCCTCAAGTCAACATCACTCTCTTATTTTGATACTTTCCATTACTCCATAGCCTTTCTTATTTATATTGGCATCCAGAACACCAAATTTCCTTGTAAGGACTGTCAAGAAACAAAAATTCCTCTCAACACTCGAACACCAAAATTCTTGTTAAACAACAAAATACATTTAGTTCCAAAATTTTGGAATATCATATTCGTTAAATAGAAACACTATTTAACGGAACATGTTCTCCTAGAATTCAAACCATGTATAATGAAACATATGATATTCATTATGGATCCTCCCCATATACTCCTACTAGTGTGTATTCAGTTGGTCCTAGTCTCTTCATTGGTGGTTCCTACTCTTAACCAGGTCTAAGTGATAATGTTACCATATCTCTAACAACCTCTATTGAAATTGGGTCTCATCTATCATATCACCCCATAGAGGTGTGTTCGCAGTCTGGAATTTCTCATTTCTGTGATTTAACCTCCCTCACCTTCCCTTGGTGCACCATACACAACCTATCAATAGTATGTATACCAATGGTTTATATCAGTTATGGGGACCCTTATATGCATAACAGATAATTAGGGGTGGATGGTTGGGTTTAAAATTTTGGGATTTTGTGTATAGGGAACAAAATCCAAAACCAAACCCTTACCATGCCACCTTAATATGTCCACAAAAGATCCCAATATTCATCTAATTCATCAGCTATCATTGTTAGGTCATCCAGCTATCTCAATATCAACTAACATGTGTCTCTCCATCCATTTCTAGATCAACGTGTCCTCAAGTACAAAGTGACTCATTTGAAAGATGTCATGCTTTCATATTTGTAACACCCGCTTCCCACATCTACCCAAGTAACTGACCAACTAGGGTAATCATTCGACGAGAGGCTACAATACTTAGATTGAACTTCCTATGTGACCTTAAGGAATTGGAACCGATGAAAAACACAACCTATAGACCTTGTACAACAACCCCAACACCCCTAGGAGGTAACCCAAGCATTCAAATCTCTTACCGCAAGGCCACACTCACATTTTGACTCCCTTTGAGCCATAGCTTCATGAATAAAATTGCATTCTAAAGGCTAGGAGGCTATAGCCGAAGGCATAAAACTGCATGCCAGCATAAATGACCCCAAAAAATCAGTTCCAGTCCTGCATCTATGCTATTTGAGCCACCTTTTGAGGTAGAGACCCCAGGTCATTTCCAAGCACTTTATGAAATTTTCAGGGATGATAAATAACAATAGGAAAATGATACATAATAAATCACATAAAAAGAACTCATTTGGACCATCCTATCCACGAGAGCGATTTTGTCAAACATGTCACAAACATTGAATCTACAGGTGTAAACAACATATTTAAACATAGGGGTCTAATACTTATCTGAGAATCACTAAGAAGCATTGCTCACATAAATAATTAACTAAAATAAAATCTATTTGACCATAGATACATTGTGCATTCATTTTCAAGTAAAAACATAGAGAGAACCATACATCATCACTAATAAAATACATGCTTATAACCAACAAAATAACAACATAAATACTATGGATACAACAACAATAGAATGCACATAATAACTATACATTTTCATACCAATTATCAAAGGAATGAGCTCTTCATTATTAAATGTACAAACCAACGAGAGATGGGACTTCCACATTCCAACTGACCATATATTGGCTGAGCCAAATCTCTATTCAGCCAATCACCCTCATTCCATATTTCAAGCAGGAATGTGGTACTCAAAGTTAAAAAAACCAACCAGGGCATCATGAGGCTAAACTGCCTGACCCTCATGAAAAGAAATCAGGCTTTACACTGATCTACACCCGATCACTAGGTCAACACTAGCATGGATATCACCAGATTCTCTTCGCTTAAACCATGAGGATTTTTCTTATCTTCAAGTCTCTCAGGCTTTACCACAACCCACAGTCCGAATTAGGGTTTACTCTCTCTCTCTCTCTCTCTCTCTCTCTCTCTCTCTATATATATATATATATATATATATATATATATATATATATATATATATATATATATATATATATATATATAAGCCTTACCATATATCCCAAAATTCGGATTCTGTTGATGCCTCAAAATTCGCTACAACAAAATGTGGGGATGACCACCCGTCTAGACCTTAAAGTAGGTCGTTTTTTATCATAACTAGATCATGGACCAGAATGATAGCTCAAAATTCAAATTTTCCAGAAGTGTGCCAAATCTAAGAAACTAAAAAGGTCTCCTCGTTGTCATTCTGGTGCTATGAACGGTTCGAAAAACCGACATTGTATGAAGAAGTTATCGCAGTTTCAAAAGTCGAGTAAACCACAAAAACTAGACTTTGACCAGGTTTGACTTGGCATTTTTGGAAATTAAAAAAAGAATATTCTAGGATACATTACTGGAATATTCCTCATAATATTCCTTATGGTCCAACCGGCATTTGACAAGTGGCATAGTTTGAATGGTCAATGGGAACACGTGTTTTTATTCAGGCCAATTACACAACGAGACGTGTCCCCGGGACTGTATATTCAAATTGGTTGGTGCAGACGGGGGTCGAATTGTGGACCTCCTGCCTCGAGGTCCGCACATTTACTGTTCCGCCATTACAATAGTTATTAACATATGTTGGCGCACAGATTAATTTAAATTTTGTTGTATTCGGCATTGGGGGAGTGGAGGGCTAGCCCCTCCCCATGTGTCCTCAACCCCATGTACAAGCACTAATGCTAACTGATGATGCACAAAAAACTATAACCACCATCAAAAACCTATTCACATGGCATAAGGTTTGCAAATGCCGACGGTTTCACAGTTGTTAACTCCAACATTAAATTTGAGTGGCGGAAATCTGGTTCATGTGCCCACATTATCCACTCCCCTTAACCATCAAGGTTAGTGAAAATGGTTTCAACTGGTGGAAAACTTGGAGCGGCTACCAAATTGTGAATATATGCCTATTTTATCTGGATTTAACTCCATTGCTCCAGTTTTGGTGGAGGTGATGTAGGGGACACTTGGAAAAATTGGTTTTGGCTCTATCTTGAGCTAGGATGAACCAATTTTGGAGTGCCAATAGTCAATTTTGACTATCTCCAACATTCCAGACTCAATGTAGTATGTCGCAGAGCCATCAGAGAGCTTCTATGTATTTTTTCCATCAATGAATTTCAAGGGGCAACTAGGGCCACCAGGAGGCAACAATAGTTTGAGGCCTAGCCAGGGGAGCTAGAGGTCTTATCCAAAGATGCAATAGTAGAATTTGAATATTTCAGATGTTTTGAATCTGATGATATGGTTTTTAGAGAATGTAGAGAACCTTTGAAGGCCTAGAAGCTTCAATAAATTTCCAGGGGCCATCGGTGCCAGATTTTTCCAACAACAGTTCAGGGCCTAGCCAGAGCAACTAGAGACCATATACAGCAAGCCAATAGTAATTCTTGACTATAAAGAGAATTCTAAATCCAGTGATGGAGGTTGCAAAATATTTTGAAGACTTCTAGAGGTCGAGAACCTAGCAAAGGATTTTTCAGTGACCCTAGTGGCAGGGGGTGCCGGCAAGTGTTGGAGGCGAAACCGGAGCAGCCAGAGGCCATTTTTGATGAACGAATAGTCTATATTGACTATTTCATACATTTTGAAACCAATTAAATTGTTTTCGGAATAGTTTGAGAACTTCTAGAGCTCGAGAAGGTGAAGGGAAGTTTTGGGCAGCCTAAGGCAAACCTTGGAGGAAGGCCTAGTTTGGGGATAGAGTGCTCGTTTTGAGAAATTTATCAGTCGATATTTGGTGTATGATGTGTGCTGGATACAAAAAGTGTGGTTTTAGGGACAGAAATATAATTATGAAGGAGTTAGTGCTATGAAGAAGCTCAGTGTAGCTCAGTGCACCGACAGAAGGAATCATGTCTAAAGGGAGCCTAAAGCTATTTGGGGAGTGATGGAAACCATAAGATGGATATAGATGGTATTATCAGCCCTTTGGATCAGTTCAGTATCCATTGGAGTTTAGTGTGGAACTTTTAAAAGAAATCTTACCATAATCCCAAAGAGCCAAGCCAAGATGACAAAGCTCAAAGGAGACGTAGCCCACGTTATTCGGGTGAACGCCTAGATTAATTTTTCTGTTGTGTTTGAATTTTTTATTGCTGCATTATGTTTCTATTATACATGTTAAATTTCAGCAAGAACAAATGAACTTAAGACACATAAACAGGTAAAAATAATACACACTTTTAAGCATAAATTCCCCAAAAATGTGAAGTACAAGATATATCATTTATTTGTTTAGCTGAGTGGGAGGTTCTTGAAATACATATGAATTTATCCAACCCATTTTCAGATCAGGTTGGTATCAGAGCATAGTTTCTTGATTGACAGAGAAATTTATGGCTTGTATAACTTGAAAGGTGTTTAAACCGTGCAAAGGATTGATTGTGTTACTGTTTGCAAACTGACTGTTGTTTGAGTTTGCTAGAGGTGAAGGGATAGCTACTGATAGCTTAGTCCAGAAGAGTACAAGAAGGAAGAGAGGGTTGAAGGTATATTCCTTACCAAAAGGACCTCATGGACATATTTGAAGAACAAACCCTTTTTTCGGTTGTTTGTTGTTTGGCTGTTTGAATAAGAGTTTGTCTCTACAACCATTTTGTTCAAAAGGTTGGTCATTTTTTTTCAAAGCTTTGTGAACTTTGTTGAATTTAATTTGATCATTTTAATTATGACAGCTTCGTCAAGTGAGGTTTCCAAACCCTTGTCCTTCACAAGATTCTTCGATGAACACATGAAGCGTGACTTCTACATATTGAAGGACATGGTGCAAATTATATTTGAAGATAGAAGAGAAAGCACTGAACTTCGTGACAAATTTTTTGCCATGAAGCAAGAGAAGGAATAAATTCTTCAAATATTGCATGATATGGAGATGTAGCTCCATCAACCTCAAGAATATTTCACCAAGAACAAAGAACATGCATGAACCAGAGGGAATCCATTCTAATTTGTCTTCAGTTTCCTCTTCTGAAATATGTGTTAGTTCATTTGAAAACCACAGTAGAGGTATAAGGTCCAAGTTAATGATTAAAATGGGCTATGAAGGCAAGGGTTTAGGAAAGCATGCACAAGGCATGGTTGAACCTATTTTGGTTGAGGAACGACCTAATAATTTTGCTCTTGGTTATTTGCAATCTAATGGAAAAGACTCCAAATCCATGAAGGCATGTGAGGAAACTTCAAAGAGAACTTTTGTTCCAAGTTCTAATATGCAAGTATTTCAAGTTTGTTTCCAAGATGATTTCCATTGCTTTAAGCGTTTGTTGCAGCAAAAAGATTGTAGACGTGCATCTTATGGCGAGCATACGAGTTTGGATAGTTTCCAAGAGAAGAATGATGATGTTAATCTGCAAATGAAATTTGAAGCCTCTACTAGTTCATCTCCTCATGAAGGAAAAAAGGATGAACATGCAAATCAACACAAGAGGTATAAATCTTCCCATAATCAATTTGATTGTGTTTCTGCAAGGCATGAAAATTTTGCATACTTAAATGGAAAAAAGAGTTGTTGTGCATATTATGGTCGGTTTAACCATGATGTTTCAAGATGCTGGATGAGGAAGAAGGCATACATGAAGCAGAAGAAGTAAATGCAACTTTAAAAGAAGGTGCATAACATTTTCACATATTTCCAGAAGAGGGGACATGTTGTCTCCCATTGTTGGACTTTGCATCCAACTAGTCATCCCAAGCACATGCAACAAGATGACAGAAATATTGGTGAAAGTGGAAATAAGGATTCCATTATTGATGTGAGAATGGATGTTTCACATGAAGAATATTTGTAGAAGAAAAAATCGTCGTGGAAGTGGCTTTGTGAGAAGTGGTTGGACTTCTTAACACGGTAAGACATACTCATTTGTACATATGCAAATTTTGGTTGTATGCATGTATTTTATGTTGTAATCTCTATTTTGTTTGAGCCACCTTGGATCATTGATCAAGGCAGCGATCTTGAGATACCTTCTGCAAATTTCTCGCTAGAAAATTTTGAGTGAGTGATAAAAAGATAGTTCTAGACAAGAGGACAAGTGCATCCAAGAAGGGAAATGTCAACTACTCTCTATTTGTGGTTCAAAGTCACTAGCCATGCAAGGCGAGTGCTTGGAGGCTGAAAAGAAAAGGGTGTTGTACTCTCATCTACTATACAGTCTAGTATATCAGTCATTTTGGCTCCAAAAGATTCCTTATGGGGAGGTATGATAAGAACTGGATCATGGACCAAAATGCTAGCTCAAAATTCAAAATGTTTGGAAAGGTGCTGAACCTGAGTGATCAAAAAGGTATCATCGTTGCGATTCCAGCGACGTGAATGGTTCGAAAAATGACATCGTATGAAGAATTTTTCGCAGTTTGAAAAGTCCTGGAAACTATAAAAACTGGACTTTGACCAAGTTTGACTTGGAATTTTTGAAAATTAAAAAAAGACTATTCTAGGGAATATTCCTAGAATATTCCTTGGAGTATTCCCCGAAATATTCCTTACCATCCAACCATCATTTGACAAGTGGCACATTTTCAATGGTCAATGGGAACACATGTTTTTATTTGGGCCAATTATGGGGCGACATGTGGGCAACCCTAAGGATGCCACGTGTCCCTAGGACTGTATATTAAATTTTTTTGGTGCGGCCAGCGGTCGAGCCCTGGACCTCCTTCCTGCAGTTCCACGCATTTACCATTTGTCCGCTACAATAGTTCTTAACATATGTTGGCTCACAGTTTAATTTAATTTTTTTTGTATTCTGCATTGGGGGAGCGGAGGGGCCAACCCCTCCCCATCTGTCCTCGACCCCATGTCCAAGTGCTAATGCTAACCACCAACACACAAAAAACTATAACCACCAGCGGAAACCTATTCACATGGCATAAGGTTTGCAAATTTTGATGGTTTCATAGTTTTTAAATCCAACATTAAATTTTACTGGCGGAGATTTGGGTCATGTGCCCACATTATCTGCTCACCTTAACCATCAAGATTAGTGAAAATGGTTTCAATTGGCAAAAAAATTGGAGTGGCCACCAAATTGCAGATATATGCTTATTTGAACTGGATTTAACTCCATTGCTCTAGTTTTGGTGGAGCTGATGTAGGGGACACTTGGAAAATTTGGTTTTGGCTCTATCTTGAGCTAGAATGAACCAATTTTGGAGTGCCAATAGTCAATTTTGACTATCTCCAACATTACAGACTCAATGTAGTATGTTTTAGAGCCATCAGAGAGCTTCTAATTATTTTTTTGCATCAATGAATTTCAAGGGAAAACTAGGGCCACTAGGAGGCAGCAATAGTTTGAGGCCAAGCCAGGGGAGCTAGAGGTCTTATCCAGAGATAAAATAGCAAAATTAAAATATTTAAGATGTTTTGAATCTGATGAGATGGTTTGAATAGCCTGTAGAGAAATTTTTAAGGCATGAAGCTTCTGTAAAGTTCCACAGTCCATCAGTGTCAACTTTTGCCAGCAGTAGTTCAAGACCTAGCCAGAGCATCTAGAGACCATATGTAGCGAACCAATAGTCGTTATTGACTCTAAATATAAATTTGAATCCATTTATAGATGTTGCATGATATTTTTAGGACTTATAGAGGTTGAGAAACTAGCAAAGAAGTTTTCAGTGACCCTAGTGCCAGGGGGTGTCGATAGGTGTTGGAGGCGAAACTGGAGCAACCGGAGGCCATTTTTGATGAAATAATAGTCTATATTGAATATTTAAGACATTTTAAAACCAATTAAAGTGTTTTCATAACATTTTGAGAACTTCTAGAGCTTAAGAAGCTAAAGGGAAGTTTTGGGCAGTCCAGGGCAAATCGTGGAGGAAGGCCTAGTTTGGGGATGCAGTGCTTGTTTTGAGAAATTTATCAGTCGATATTTGGTGTATGATGTGTGTTGGATATATAAAGTTTGGTTTTAGGGACAGAAATATAAGTCTGAAGGATTTAGTGCCACATAGAAGCTCAGTGTAACTCAGTGCATCGATAAAAGGAATCGTGTCTAAAGGGTGCCTAAAGCTCTTTGCAGAGTGATGACAACCATAACAGGGATATAGATGGTCTTATCAGCCCTTTGGATCAGTTCAGTATCCATTGGAGTTATGTGTGGAACTTGTAAAAGAAACCTTACCATAATCCCGAAGAGCCAAGTCAAGATGACAAAGCTCAATGGATACATAGCCCACGTTATTCAGGTGAACTCCTAGATTAATTTTGTTGTTTTGTTTGAATTTTTTATTGCTGCATTATGGTGCTGTTATACGTGTTAAATTTTAGTAAGAAAAAATTAACTTAAGACACATAAAGAGTTTAAAATCATACACACTTTCAAGCTTAAATTCGACAAAAATGTGAAGTACAAGCTAGATAATTTATTTGTTTAGCTGAGTGGGAGGTTCTTGAAATACATAATGAGTTATCCAACCCATTTTCCGATCACTTTTCCATTTGGAATGGTGGTTATGACTAGATTAACTAGGTCTAGTTACCTTCTCTCTACCTCCATTGACTTAAAATACAACTTTTGTCTACCAATGGAGAAGAGACATAAAATCATCCCCCTTGCTAATAAGGAAAGAGAGTGATCCTTGAGAAATTTTATAGCTCAACCAATCCAAAAAAAAAAAAATTCCTCTTTGGGTAGAGGACTTCTAGTAATGTAGAATTAAATCTAAATGCAAAATTATTCTAAAATGCAAGAAAATGGAAATTTATGCTAATCCTATCTCAATTAGGAAGATATAGATCTAACCCAACCGAGAGCAAGATATTTAAATGATTGGGATTTAAATATGTCTAGATTATAATGAATATCAAGCTAACGAAGTATTTCAATTAACTGATATTATGTATACCAAAACACATTTTGTTCATAGACCTATTAACTAAGATAATCAACCCAAAAAATTTAGTAATTAGTTCACAAAAATGATATTGATTGTTAAATAAGTAATCCGAATAATTAAAAAATAATATGAGGAAATAGTTCAGAGAATATCATTGTTTGTTAAATCAATATTATAAAATATATTTTTGATTAAATAGTTACTCAAAAATCAGAATTCAACCTAGAAGAGCAGAGATAAATAATAACATATAATTGAGACACATTACCCATATCGACTATAGTGCACAAATATGAATAAAATGACACATTCTTTCCATCATAAAGTGAAACTAGTATTTAAAACAATAGTATTAGAAATACAAATTTATTGAATCCATTTCTCTGGCTCTGGTCTCCAACAGTGCTTTACAATGCTTGAACTTCTTCTTTTAAAACCACAACTGCAATAGTATAAGCTTCGCCTTCCATACATAATTCAACATGCAAAGAAAAAATCCTCAATAATCCAGAGATCAAAGTTTTCTCTCCTCTACTCTACAACTCTAAATCCTCTATACAATAGTGCCTTCAAGAATTCTCGAGTTCCAGAGAAGAGGAGCCCCTATAACATTCTACAATATCTTATTTATAATATTTACCAAAGAATTTAAAATATGAAAGTTTGTTGAAGAAAAAATCTGCTCCATCAGTTTTCAATGGGCAAACATCTAATTGATTGAGATTTTTTCTTCACATCTCTTCAACTATTTCCCTACAAAGAACAAATCCAAAATTAAATTAAAATGAAAAATCAAATCAAAATACCAAATCCAGAATAAAATAACTTCAATCAAACTTGGTTAAATATTTAAAGGAAAATAAAATATAAGATTTCAATTAATGTTTGTGGTGATCTAATTGGCCAAGGAGAACATAAATGAATGGATTTTCACTTAGAAGAAGTTGTGGGAAAATGAAAATGCAGAAAATTAAACTTAGAAATAACTTTTGTTAAAAAAATCGAAGCTTGATCTTCTGTTGGATTTTAGACCTAATTACTGATCAAATATGGGAATGAAACTACTTCAGAAATGTCCTCCACAATTTTATATATCCAATGAGACATCTTGGGCCTCATTTGGCAATGTAAAAATTAATCTATGAGCTTCCAAAGTTAATGAGTAAAAACTACGAGAATTCTAAAATTTCTATTGCTTAGGCCAAAAATGGATTTTTTTGAAATAAATTGTAATCCTAAATTAAATGTTAATTGATTATTTTAGTAATCAAAGATATAATTTAATTACAAAATTTAAACTAAATTAATTACAGATTAATTAAAAAATTAAAATATTAATTTATTACATTAAATTAAAAATATGAAATTAATTAATTTAATATTTATTTTTTAAACTATAAACCCAGGACACATATCCTTGTTCTAGTGGCTGGTGTGGTCCTAGATGAATGGGCCATGACTAGTTATGAGAACTCATTAGAGTCTCGAATGGAGATAAGAGGGAGGCTTTAATGGAATGTAGAGGTGGTGTATTAGATGAAGGGATAAGGAGAGGTGAGTGGAGGGATAAGGATGAGGTTGGAAATATGATGCACAGTGTTGTCCTTGATGGCAACCCACTTGATGAAGATAATGGCAATCTGATTAATGAAGTTGTCCTTGATGGAAACCTACTTGATGAGTTGCCTATGATAAGCAACCTATGTGCTAAAGATGTAAGAATGATGTATCTACAGATCAGTTCAGATGTGACAGAGAAAAATTTTCCAGTAAGTGCCAGAAAAATGATAAATATAATATTTCACAATGTATACACTAATTTTGTGAAGGAAACCCACATATATACTCTAATTTTGTGAATGGAACCCGCGTATACATTCAGGGTTAGCATATACGCAGTTTTTATGACGCAAAGTTGCGTATACACGCGAATACGCACGCTCAAAGTCGCGTATGCCTTTTGCGCTCTAAAAAATATGATACCTAGGGGCATTACCATGGTATTGACCCATTGTATTGAGTGTTGTATTATCTATTTGATCCCGTCTAAGAATACCATCGGAAGTTGTGTGGTTTTGGCTCATGGTATTGATAAAGACCAAATCTATTTAAGGAGAAGAAAACCATAGTGCAAGGGAGTGCATGAGTAAGGGTTGTGAATGAATAAATCTCTCTAAGGAATATCTGCATGGATGAAATATATTCTTGATTGATAGATCTGAATCTATGATGCACCTATGAAGAAAATGATGAAGAGGGATCTCTAGATCTGAAATGTATATGTATTTTCTAGATCTGATTATGGATTGTTTAGATCTGAGATGAGGCGAAATACTCTCTGAAGTAAGGGATGAAATCTGAGTTGTTTATCTGATCTGAAGAGCTGCACAGTCCTGAAAAGTTACAGATGTATACGCAGGTTCGCTTCAGCAAAAGCGCGTGGATACGCGGGTCTTCTTAAAGAAAAGCACGTATGGGCAGAAAGGATTTTCTGAAGAATGCACTGAAGTATACGTGGGTTGGTCTATATGAAAGCGCGTACATACGCGGGTTCAGTGAAGTAAAAGCGCGTATGGAATCTAGGGTTTTACTGAAGTATGTGGTATGAAATATCTGATCTGTTCTCCTGTTTTTCAATGATGTACTCATACAGAACTGGGTTGTTTGAATGATGAATATGCTGCTAATTATGTTAATTGAAGATCAAGTTGTTGGTTGATTGGTTGATGATTCAATGAATGAATTGATGGGGTTATAAGTTTCAGTTTGATGAATGTTGAGCTTAAATGTGTGGAGTGGGTCCAATCTGAAAATCTGATGAAAAGTGGCCTACAAGATATGTTGTATGGAATCTGTTGGATCCAGTGTGAAAATTGATGAAACGTGGTCCATGGTGGTGCTGAGGGTTGTAGCCTTCAGTCAGGGGGTTGTAGCTCCCTTCTAGGTGAGGCTGGTAAACAAGAGCAGGGAGTCGTAGCTCCCTTCCAGGAGAGGCTGGTAAACGAGAGCAGGGGGTTGTACCTCCCTTCTAGGAGATGCTGGTAAACGAGAGAAGGTTGTAGCCTTCTGCAGGTGGGTGCCTACGTGCTGATATGAGTCTGCGCCAGTACATGGTTGTAAGATGTTTTTCTCTATAATAAAATATTGAAGGCTGAGACAACGGCAGCGGTGGTTTTCTCCCGACTTGGGTTTCCACCTAAAATCCTGGTGTTCATGTGTGTTGCTTATGTGTGATGGTTTATTCTGTTATTACTGCTCATGCTTACTATTTATTGAACATCTAATGAATGAATGATGTAATGATATAAGTGAAGAATTATCTGCATAATAAGATTGTTGGACATACACATGTTTTATTAAGTATATCCGCATGTATACGCGAGTTGGCTACATGAAAGTTGCGTATGTGTTTTCAAGTAAGAAAAATTAAAAAGTCTTGAGTATGCCCTAAATACTGATTCACCACCCCCCCCCCCCCTCTCAGTATTTTTCCCAACAATTGGTATCAGAGCCGGTCCTTCTGCAGAAGCTTGATCGCTTGAAGGAGATCCGTCGAAATGGGAAGTCATGAAGGGTTAATGTCTATAAGGCCACCTCTATTCAATGGAAATAATCTGTTATTCTGGAAGATACGAACAAAAGCATATCTACAAAGTCTTGGTGCAGAAGTATGGGCAATCGTGGAAGGAGGTTATCAGTATCCGGCAAGTATTCCTACTGATGCAGCAGAAAGGAAAAAATATGAAATCAATGCCAAAGCCATCAATGTCTTATTAGGAAGCATGTCTGAACCAGAATTTTCTAAAGTAATGCAGCTAAATTCAACAAAAGAAATATGGGACAAAATCATTTTGAGCTATGAAGGAGATACAAAGGTAAAAAGTGCAAAACTCCAAACTCTCAGAATTGAATATGAAAATTTAAGGATGCATAGTGATGAGAGTATTGCCAGTTTCTTTTTACGTCTAGATGATATTGTAAATCGTATGAGAAGTTTGGGTGAAACCATAACCGATACTACTCTGGTGGAAAAAATCTTAAGATCTTTGACTTCAAGATTTGAATCTAAAGTATCGGCTATTGAAGAAAGGCAAGATCTGCAAACTCTTACTATTGTTCAATTACATGGTATCCTGACTGCTTATGAAATGAGACAAGGAGGTCCCTCTCAAATCAAAGAAGCTGCTTTTAAGGCGTGTGCAAAAGGAAAATAAAAGGAATTTGTCAAGGAATCAAGTTATATTTCAGAAGAAGAAGAAGCAAACTTTGTGAGAAGACTCCAACCAGGTACTGGAAGATTCAGAGGTAAGCTTCCCTTCAAATGTTTTGATTGTGGAAGAGTGGGTCATTATGTTGCTAAATGTCCTTATAAACAATTTGAAAAGGGAAAGAGTTATTATGCAAATGAAGATAATAATGAAATGTCAAGTGAAGATGAAGAAGATTCTGACCAAGATCTGCTAGTGCTCATGGAAAAGAAGCAAAAGAAGAAGGCTACTCAAGAAAAAAAGATATCTCAGAAAACATGTGCAGCAGAAAATGAAGAAGAGGAAACAGGTATTGATTGTTGTTCTTGTAATCCACTCACTTGTGCATGCAATGATGAAGATAATGAAAGTAACAGTATAAGTCTAGAAGCAAATCTCAAGATCAATGATGAAAGTAATTTTGGGGATCAATTTAAAAGGAGGGAATCTATTCTCAAGGATGTGATCTCTAGATTGAATGAACAGATAGAAACAATGAAGGGATAGATAGAAATGTATCAAAGACTGCAGGACAAAGTAACCAATCACAGTGAAGGACTTGAAGCAGAAATCATCTCTCTGAAAGCAGAACTTGAAGCATCAAATAAGAAGAATGAATAACTTCTACAATCATTTGAAAAGGAAGGATGTGAAGCAGAAATCATCTCGCTCAAAACAGATCTGGAAAAATAAAATAAGAAGAATGAAGAACTTTTACAAATCTTTGAAGAGAAAGAAAATGGGTTGAAAGAAGAGATCTTAAATTTGAATGATCAAGTAGAAGAAGGAAAAAGGGTTGAAGAAAGCATGATGAAGCAATGCCAAAAATTGGAGGTTGAGGTAAACATTCTCAAAGGTAAATTAGAAGAAAAGGATAAACTCTTGAGGTTTCAAGATAGTACTAAGACTCTAGACAATATTCTTAGTATTCAAAGGTCTCCTTCTGTTAAACTTGGTCTTGGTTTTCATGAAACTGTTAAAGGAGAATCTAGTTCACAAGGAAGTGCTAAAGATTCAAAGGATATCAATGCAAAGCCTGAAGTGTTGAAAGAAGCAAAAGGTCAACCGAAAATCATGAACTCTCAAAAGAAATCATTCCCTCCTTTGATCAATAATGTTGAATGCTTTAAATGTCATAATTATGGGCATGTTGCAGCAAATTGCAGAAGCAGATTGTTTCAGTCACAAACAAACAGATTCTATATAGAAAGGTACTCTGGGTTCTTTAAGGGATATTTTTTTTCATGCAACAAGTATGGTCATAAAGCAGCTGATTGCAATAGAAGAAAGTATAGAAAAACACATTATGATCCATATGCTTACTTTTCTGGTCATGAAAGATGTTATGCCTGTAACAAGTATGGACATGTAGAAAAATAATGCAGGATGAACAGATCTGAGAAATTGAACAATTTCCAGCACACAATAAGAAACTTCAAGCAAAGCTGGAAAAGGAAGGAAGACCGGTCAGAAACGTAGGGAATATTGACCCTACTACAGTCATCTGCTTCTAAAGATTATTTCTCATAATGACTGCATGAATGATGTGAGATACATCATAGAGATTAGTAATGCATCATCACAGGGGGAGCAATGTATGATGATTCTCATTATTCTGTTTATATTTATTTTTGACAGAGCATCTGATGTGAAGAAGACAGATACAAGTGGTACAACTTTAGGGGGAGATGAAGGAATGTGAAGCTTTAAATGTTTCACTTACCATACGCAGGTTCAGTGAACTAAATCCGCGTATACACGCGAGTTACAGTGGAGACAGTCGCATATGCACTTGTGACAAGAAAATTTGTATGACAGCTGAAGATCAGGAGCACAGGTTCAGGGGGAGCATCAGTATGACTATTAATGATTGTATTATTGGCACTGTATCTACTTATTATTCAGTTCTAAATGATGATGAAATGATACATGGTTTCTTATGATGAGAATATGAATGAGCCTTGTTTGCTTTTTGCTGAAGAGTATTCCTTGCTTTCACACATGGATGAGATAGAAGTCTTATGATTCAGAGATAAGGACAGATCATGCAGAGATTGTTGCTGATGACTTGCTGTTGAAAGTGTTCAGGCTGCACAAGCTAAGGAGGAGCCTTGGTCATATGGAAAGGATGCTTGGATGTACATTTTTCAGGGGGAGCATTAGACTTGCTGAGTATAATGCATTGTTGGCATTATGATGGTTCTGAAACATGATCTCTTTTGAGGTCTTCTTGGTAGTGGTCATAAAAGGTCATATTTGTAATTCGATGAAAAGGACATGATGAGATCTATGATGTAAAATTGTAATATCCAGTCATGTAAGGACTTGTTCATTTTGTAAACCCACTTGTTTGGGTAGTTGAGTCAAAATGTGTAAACCCACTTGGTTGGGAACTTGAGTCTCTTATGTAAATCCACTTGGTTGGATCATTGATGTAAGTATGAGTCCTTGGTGATAGGAAAGGTCATAGAGTCATGTAATTCATTGAAAAATATGTTTGGATTACCATGAACTCCGTGGGGAGTACAGAATTTTGTTAACACGATCTATGTAGATTTTTTTTCTACAGAGTGTAAAGTAAGTTGGCTTTTTGATCCTCTTTTCCTCATGTCATGGGGAGTGATGTGGTTGAATAGGGGAGAATATCATTATGCTTAATGTATCTATCTGTTGTGGTGATCAAACACCATCGTGGGTCGATTGTCCATGGGGAGATTTTTGGGTAATATGATGCACAATTAGTTGTCTCTGATGGCAACCCACTTGATGAAGATAATGGCACCGGCGATGAAGTTTTACTCTGATGTGAACCTACTTGATGAGTTGCCTAAGAGAAGAAACTCATAAAGCAAAGATGGCAGAATTATATCACAGACCGCCCGTATGTGACAGAAGGAACTCCCAAATAAGTGCGAAAAATGATAAATATAATATGTCACAATGTATACGCTACTTTGTGAAGGCAACCTCGCATATACTCTACTTTGCCTGGTAAACGAGAGCAAAAGGGGTTGTAGCCTTCAGGAGAGGGCCGGTAAATGAGAGAAGGTCAGAGCCTTCTGTGTGGTTGCCTGCGTGCCGGCATGAGTCTACACCAGACATGGTTGTAAGATGTTTTCTCTATAATAAAATATTGAAGGCTGAGACAACGGCAGCGGTGGTTTTCTCCCGACTTGGGTTTCCACCTAAAATCCTGGTGTTCATGTGTGTTGCTTATGTGTGATGGTTTATTCTGTTATTACTGCTCATGTTTAATATTTATTGAACATCTAATGAATGAATGATGGAATGATATAAGTGAAGAATTATCTACATAATAAGATTGCTGGACATACGCATGTTTTATTAAGTATATCCGCGTGTATACGCGAGTTGGCTACATGAAAGTCGCGTATGTGTTTCCAAGTAAGAAAAAGTAAAAAGTCTTGAGTATGCCCTAAATACTGATTCACCCCCCCCCCCTCTCAGTATTTTTCCCAACAGATGATGCGAGGTTGAGTGATATGGAGGTACGAGAGACATAAGGTGGTTATGAAAACTTTATAATAAAAAACTTAACTTCTTGTATAAGTCAAATTACAATCCGAAATCACAAATCTCATTTTTAAAATTGATATTCTTAATGTATTTGCGATATGCGACATGCGATATCACAATCGAAAATTTTTACCACACAAATTTTTAGATCGCATTTTTTGGAAGAAGGAGAAGGGATGTGAAGTGGGGCCATGTGGGATTAACAATCCTATAAATTGGAATATAGCCATTTTGAGATTTTGAGATTTTGGGCTTGGAAATTTTCTTTGAAATAATACATTGGAGTAAATTACAAACATCTCGAAACATGTTTTCATCTATTGTATAATTTAGCTCAATTATTTTGTAGGATCATTACTAAAAAAATGAAAAAATAGTAAAACTAACTAGGGAATAATATTTACAATGAATGACTATTCTAATTGTGAGAAATTAAAGTATTATATTTTATACATTTTTTAACCGAGGTGACAAAAATAATAAAACTTCAATGGACTGTCATTTACAAACTGTTTGACAAAATGAGGAGAAATAAGTATCGATGAAAAGCTTCCTAAAAATTGAATTCAATTAAACGATCAAAATAGAATGTTGAAAAAATGAGAGAATGGTAAAAAATTAATACAATTAACTTAATGAAACTCATAAAAGGTTCTTAGCCAAAAATAAATAAAAAGGGTCCCCATTATTGTAGTGAATAATTCAAAAATGGGGGGTGTTGGGTTTTCCCTACAACAATGGTGACACATGGGAGAATGGCCAGTTATCTCTCATTAAAGATAATGAACTTTAATTTACCCAAAGGTTAAAAATAATGGATTCACGAAATCATATAACGGTAAAAAATTTCCATATGTCCCATATAAATAGATTAAGTAATATGAGTTTGTAAAGATAAGTACTTAAAACAAATTCGAGTAAAAGTGATGAATCCAAATTTGTGAAAATTTTGTTTTAAACTTCCTCATATGAAAATAGAAGAAGGTAGAGACAAGAGTTTTTGATAAATCATATATCCATTTTATGATTAGTCTCGGACATCGCTTCGCTACTAGCAAGCCTGAACAGTACCCCTACGAAGTTTTATTTTATGCCATACAAGCCTAGTCCTGCTACCAGTGAGCGTCCATAGCCCCGACGGGTTTACTTGTATTTCCCATTTCTCCTCTTTTAATCACCCTTTTGATAAGCGCATTTGCAAGATTTTAGTTTAAGATGTATTTGAGTGAAATAGGTGGCATGGTAATATAGATTCATGTTTAATGGACATAATACCTTCATAATATTGAGTCCAAATTATTTCCCTAGAACTATCAATCAAATGCTTTTTATGTGGAGGGGTGGGAGGGATTCATTGTGTTAAACTAAAATCAATTCTTTCCTTGAAAAATTAAACTCAAACACTTAGTAAGGATGTGTGTTCCTCGATGAAAAATATTTAAAGAAATATGGTATTATGGTTCAATAAAGATATAACTTTAATGATAAATGAAGTTTGCTGAAATAGATAGAGTAAAATATTTCCCATGTATGTCAATCACTATTAGGTAAGAAAAATACCTTTCGCCTAAATCGTGGTAGAGTCGTTGAAATAAAAAAAAAAACTAAAGCAAAGGAAAATAATTCCTAAAATAAAGTAATAAAATAAATCAGCAAACAAAAATAAAAAAGAAAAAAGTCGGAAGGTAAAAGAAAAATCCAAATTTAAAAGGTGAACTCCAACAAGACTGCTTATATGAATGTTTCAACAAAAGAGATAAAAATAAGCACATGTACATTTATTCCTATGTTGAGATTTTTTTCTTATTATTATCTTGCAAAGTTATAAGAAATGAGGCTCCCAAAATGTAGACAGTGAATAGCACTGATGATAGATAATATGATGAATGAAAGTCCCCGTTTGCTGCAAAATTTCCTTCTTCAAGGTAAAACCTATATGAAATCATCCTAACCATTTTATAATAAAATCAATGCTTAAAGATATAGATTATAGGTCCAGAAACTTCCCAATTTAGCTGATTCGATGAGGATCATTACTGTTTCTTTCATGAATCTCAAAGAGCAAACGAAAACTAACTTCGAAAAATGATCTGGTAGAAGTGTGAAAGGTTCACGAAGACCTGTAAAAATAGAGTTCGAAATCAACATGCATTGGAGAATTTCATTTAGTATTACCTGAGAAAGATGATTTTATCCAATACAAGTTAAATTCTATATTTAATTAGAATTTGAAACATGAAGAAGTTTAATTGATTAAAATCTTATTGACCCAAAATCATTATTTATAGAATCTAAACTAAAGTAAGTAGTAAACTAGAAGAAATTGATGTTTCATTTTCAAGGAATCAGGAATAAATCGAATCCATCAGAAATGTCGATGAATATATGTTCTTTATAAATTATAGCAATGAATGTTCTGTTTGCTTCTTCCATTCTGAATTTGTAACAACCCCATTGTATTGAAGTTGATTCAAAATCCCAAATAATATAGAAATTATGCATATGAAGAGGGATTGAATATTTATATCATAATTGTGGAGTAATATATCAAAATAAATGAGAAATTAAAATTTGAATTAAACAATAGTTTATTACCTTTACCTATTCAAAATTCCTTACGCATGAAGGAGATTGTCAAGAAGAGTAAAAGAAGTCCATGAACATACACCATGAAGAATGTGTATCCCTTTAGTAAGAAAGTCGTCCCTATGAATGAATATTTGGATTTGAAAAAACTATGATTGAAATACATCCAAGTTTTTGGACAACCAGGATAACATAAAATTAGCATATAGATTCAAAATATAATCAAACTAGACTTCATCTATACATAATGAAATATCAAAATGTAACAATAAGAGACTTGTATAGATTACCCGATATTCTGAAGTTCTAATTTTCTGAGAAAATCAAAGCAAAAGGGAAGAGCTCAATTTTTCCAAAATCCCCTAATGGACAAAACTTCGATAAAAATAAAAGAAAATATTGCTTGAGAAGGTTTCCTATGACATTTATTTTTATAATTTTAATGAAATTTCACCTTCGTTACAGGAAGTCTCGGTATTTAGAATATTGAGGGAAACAAGATCTCTGAACAAAATAATTTTTGTAACTTTAACAAACAAAGATTACAATATTGACCATTCTTGATAAAGAATGCTTGATAAATGTATGATTTACAAACGTTACATTTCTAATGTATCAAACATTGATGTATCATTGGTAAAAGTTTCGTAAGAGTTTATAAAGTAACTGTGATGACTTTCATTCCGATAATTTGAAGTTTTGTAAAAATCATTACAAGAGCACTTAATTTTACCTTTAAAATAAGTTTCAAGGAGATGTATTCAATATTTAATAAATATGAGAATAAATCAAGTGTAAAATATCTCAAAAACATTTTCTGAAGCCGAAACACATTTTACAAAACTCAGAGAGCACAAAATTCCAGTGAATATAGTAAAACAAGGGGCATTTCCTTTGCTAAATATGATGATCAAGATACTACGAGAAAAGGAAATATAAATCTCAGAGAGGTAACTATTTAAAATTAGTTTTGAATACTTATGATATAATACAAACCTAAGAGTCTGCTAAGTGAACAATTTTCAAATTCTGAAGAATATATCGAAAAATGAAAAGAAGAGGATCAAGATTATGAAATTCATCAATTAGAGGCTCCGAGTCTCTTTGGAAAAAATTAATATAACTAAAGGGAAAATAATTTGGTGAGTGTGATGTAATGGTTCAACTTTTATTGGAAAATTGTAAGATTTGGAACATGCATAGACAAAATCATGGATAAGATCATTCACTGCAAGCATTTTTATGCGAAATGTATTTGGTTTGTAGCAATTTAAAGCAATAAAAAGCATGATAATTTTATTATTTCTATACCAATGAGAGTCAAAATATGAAAACATGCGTTCACATAGCCTTTTGAATAGTTCAGTGCCTTACCGAATATTTCCCATTGCGAGCTTATTTTCCGTGCATAAACTAAAAGTGACGACTTCGATCTTTGTTGATATGTGATCAAGTAATTATAATAATTAAAAGAAAATGGTGGAGAGTCATATATCAACATCTACCACATTGGGATATATTAAGACAAATATTTATTTGAGTTTTGAGATGTGATATAATTTTTTGCGATGGAAAAGTTGCAATATAAGCTTGTGCGATGGGAAACTGCTATGAAGCGATTGCAATATCAAAGAATAGTAATATCTGGGATACCAAATGCTGAAATTATTATTGCAATAGCAGGAATATGATATATCACATGGCTCATTGGTAGGAACGGCCTTGGGTTTCATAAGAGATTAGTAATCGGTATATTTAAGCACGAGATGTAACATTATTGATATGTCAATTTGTGATGAATGACGAACTCGATAGTTTTATTATATGGATTTAATTTTATATCAGATCCTGGACATCAAAAACTTTTAACATATGCCCCTAAAAAAATTGTGATTTATGAACGGACACGATATATTTCAAAACCAAACTTAAATGTTGTATCTGTTGTGGGGTTGTCTAGATATCTCAATTTTTAACGAAGTCATTTTATCAGAGAATGGGAAAGAAGAATTATCAAAGGTCTTTCATCGGCGGTTTATTAACGAGATCTTTTAAGAGATGCTTATGATAAAATGTTGTGATATATATGTGGGGTCGATGATTTCTTTAATGTATTCAATTCAAAAAATAAACCGATTATTTTAGCTGTGATTTTAAATAAATAACCCTTTATTAATTCAATTAAGTGTCAGGATATCTGATCGGAAAGTAATTTTATCATAACTTTATTATGAAGAGAATTTATGAAATATAATGATCCGATATGATTGTTTTGTTAATTTATTAAGGCTTACCAAGATTTCAATGAATAGACGAAAAATTAGATAATCCTCAAATTTAGACGAAATCATAAATACTTCCCTAAACATGCTGCAGATTTGAAAAGATTTGGCTTCTTTATTATCTAGATTCTTCATAATCAAGTTAATGAAGACCTGTAAACAAAACAAAATAGAAATAAGAAACAACCTTTGAAAGATAAAACAAACAATAGATGATAGTGAACATGTGAACACATACTTATAAGAAAATTGACTCTAACTTTTACCTCATGAAGCTTCAAGTTCTCCCAATTTTTCTCAAAATTTGCATATGTTCAACATCACCTAATTATTTGATCTAAAGATGCTAAGTAATGAGTTTTCATATTGCATCTACTTCAAATTTACATCGGAAGACAAGAGTGATAAAAATGAGTTCTTCAGAAGTACTTGTGAATCAAAAATTGTCAAGCTGTAGAAAATTCTTGGAATTTCTTCATGTATGATTAATGTGATGATTTTTTTTACATAAGAAGGAAATTACAAGGTTCAAAAATATGTATGATCTGATTATTCAAGAGCTACTAAAATTTTCCAAGATTTTTTTCCAGAATTGAAAGGGGATACCCAAAAGAAATCAGATTCATTACTTGCTTTATTGAAAATATGAAATAAGGAAATCCATGAAGACATAAAAAATATAATTTGAATTAATCTACTCCTTTTTCTCACTGAACCAAGGGAAACATATCTAGGTATAGTCATACTTCCAATGTAACCATGCAAGAATTTTAATTCCTGCATGTATGTAGATATCAAACATTAGTAACAAAAACAAAAATATAATTAAACTAAGGAAATGAAACCTGAAAGCATAATCAATATTTATTGGTAGCAACTTATTCACCATTACCTTCTCTTGCAACGTCCTTTCTAGTTGAATTTCGATTGGATCATAGAAGTATGGATGAATTTTTATCAATGAATGGAAGGAGGTCAAAAGAGAATATGACATGCCAGGTTGTGGAAATGAGCTTTTAGATATAATGGCTGACATAAATTTGTTAGCGTTATGTACGAGTGTTAAACTATTAACAATCTTCCATGTAAGGAAAATTTTCCAAATATTTTTAATATGGATGAATGAAAAATGGATGGAGATCTATTGGGTACAATGGAACATTATTAATTAAACTAGATTGATGGTCATATAGTGAAAATACACTCTCTTGTCGGCACTATTTTTTGGAAGAAAGAACTAATTGATAAGAAATGAACATTAGTTGGAATTGGAAGTTTAATAGCTCTTCATGTTCATGATTATAATTTCAATATTTGTTTTTCCATTGAGGCATACATCAATTGAGTGTTCAATATTGAGATGCTCAATATGCCAGCACAAATTTTATAAAATCTAAAACTAAAAACAACAAATAAAATTGAAGTTAAACAAAATGAATGACGGAATAATAACATAATTTAATCATAGTTTACACTAATGTTACAGTTATTGTTACATCATAATTGAGAATTTTTTAAAGAAATTTCCTCTTCACAAGAATTGGTCGGAATAATGGAATTCGAATGATTATGAATACCAACTTGTGAATTAGAAAGAGAATTATGACTATGAATAGGAATGAGAGCTTGATCGTCATATAAGTCATAGATTGGAATGGTTTCTTTAATGCTAAAATCATGAGTACGGTTAACTTTTTGAAAATGAGAACTATTTGAAAAAATTTCTGAATTAGATTGTTCATGTTCATATGTGATTCAACTTTTATCATGAGGATTCAGTTGTGAAGAAGATAAATCAATATCCTCAATGTCAAAGTAACTATCATAAATGACCTCACGACATTCATTACAATTCCCTTCGATCTCACCTAGTGTATCAAAACAAGAAGGAATATTAAGCTCTTGTTCATTAATGTTAGAAGAATGATCAATAATTAATTCTCTATATTAATAAAAACTAATCGGTAATTCATTTAGATCAGCCTCTTTATTTTCTAAAATATCTTTAATGTGAAGAGGGGACAAATTGCTATTAGAAAAATTATCAGGATAAAGGGAAAAATATGAATCTGAAACCATGCATTTGAAAATGTTTCTATTGGAGAACTGTAGTGTATTTTCTTCATTGCAACTTTCAGATTTAAAATCATTTTCTTGGATATTTTTTCTTTCTTGAAGAATGTTGCTTTTCTATCCTGAATTTCGCATTTGATCATCGTAAAATAATTCAGAAATTTGTACAGCTGATTGCGTGTTATTGGAAATTTTAATCGCTGCTAGTACTTGCCAGATTATGCTCTGATTTTCTGATTCTAACTCACACTATTTTTCAAATTTCAAAGTGTTATCTTGTTCAAGGTTGCTGCTAATATCTTCTTACATTTTAATAGTGAAATTTCCCAAGCTTTGTGGTATTAGTTCATTAACATGTGAAGGTGCACCATGATTATTATCAATATTGTAGGAAGTGTGAACTAAATGAATGGATTTATCATACATAATAGAGGCCACTTCATCATCATTTGTTTGCACTTCCATATTGGAATTTTCAATAATGTTAATGAAATTGGAAGGAGAATGAGCAAATATTGAAGTAATTTCACATGGATTATGAATGGGAGGAAGAGATAAAACATGTTTAAACCAATCTAATAATTCATCTTTCTAATGTTTATCTTTAATTCTAAATTTTAAACAATTTAAATGAAATCTAATTGTGAAATCAATTAAAGATTCACTTTAAAACTTTCGTAGATATTCAACTTTGTCACATACTTGTTCATAGTCATAGCCGTAAAATTTACAAAGGGACATTGTAATAATCTGACCCCAACTGTGAATTGAGGCAACTGGAAGTGATTGACACCAACTTCTAGCTTTTTCCAAGGATGTAGGAGTAAAAATCTTGAATAAAATACCTTCATCAATTTCTTGAAAATCAGAATTTGAAATTTTTTTAATGAATTGTAAAGCATGATTAAATGCAGAAGTATTCCTCTTACTATTAAACTTTACCCGATACAAGTTTATTACTATTTTTGGGGGTGTATTGGAAGGCGCGCATCTAGAAATACAACTCCAAATTGGACATTTTAGAGGATCCATTGTGATAAAAATGAAATGTTAGAATAAAAAGACTATAATAGAAAATAAGTTTCAGGACCTCCTTCTAGTGCCAAAATTTTTATGGCTCGAAATTCATTGGAACAATATGTGGGGATAACCACACGATTCGAACCTTAAAGAAATTCCTTTTCCGTTTGGAATGTTGGTTTTGACTAGTTTAACTAGGTCCAATTACCTTCTCTCTACCTCCATTGGATTAAAATATAATTTTTTTCTACCAATGGAGCAGGGAAATTAGGTCATGCTTCCTCTTCATCATGCAAGAGAGTGATCCTTAAGCTAATTTAGGGATCATCCAAGCCACAACTAAAGTTTTTCCTCTTTGGGAAGAGGACTTCTAGTAATGTAGAATTAAATCTAAATGCAAAGTTATTCTAAAATACAAGCAAAAGAAAATTTATCCTAATCTTATCTCAATTAAGAATATATAGATATAACCCAACCGAGAAAAAGATATTTAAATTATAGGGATTTAAATATGTCTAGCTTATAATGAATTTAAATCTAATGAAGTAGTTCAATTAACTGATATTATGTATACCAAAACACATTATGTTCATAAACCTCTTAACTGAGATAATCAACCAACAACATTTAGGAAGTAGTTCACAAAAATGATATTGATTGTTAAATCAATAATTTGAATAATTAAACAATAATATGAGGAAATAGTTCACAAAATATCATTGTTTGTTAAATCAATATTATAAAACACATTTCTGAGTAAACAGTTACTCAGAAATCAGAATTCAACCTAGAAGAGCAGAGATAAATAATAACATATAATATATACACATTACGCATATCGACAATAGTGCACAAATTCGAATAAAATGACACATTTTTGCCATCATAAAATGAAACTAGTATTAAAAAAATACCAATTTATTGAATCCATTTCTCTCGCTCTGATCTCCAACAGCCCTTTACAATGCTTCAACTTCTGCTTTTAAAACTAGAGCTGCAATAGTATAAGCTCTGTCCTCCATACATAATTCAACATGCAAAGGAAAAATCCTCAATAATACCCAGATATGAGTTTTCTCTCCTCTACTACACAACTTTAAATCCTCTATACCATAGTGCCTTCAATAATTCCCAAATTGCAGATAAGTAGAGCCCATATTACATTCTACTGTCTACTATTTATAATATTTACCAAAGAATTTAAAATAGGAAAGTTTGTTGAAGAATAAATATGCTCCATCAATTTTGATTGGGCTAAAATCTCATTCTTCTCTTGCTGGAGAATTTTCATTAATTTATATTTTCTCCTCTCACCTCTTTAACTATTTCCTTGCAAATAAAAAATCCAAAATTAAATTAAAATGCAATATAAAATCAAAATACCAAATCTGGAATAAAATATCTTCAATGAAACTTAATTAAATAATTAAATGAAAAGGAAATCTAAGCTTTCAATTGATGTCTCTGGTGATCTAACTGGCCAAGGAAAACATATATGAATGGATCTTCACGCAGAAGAAGTTGTGGGAAAATAAAAAAGAAAACAATTAAACTCAACAATTAGTTTTGTTAAAAAATTCAGAGCTTGAACTTACGCTAGATTTTAGACCCAATTAATGATCAAATATGGAAAAAAATATTCAAAAATGTTCTCCACAATTTTATCTGTCTAATGAGCCACCTTAGGCCTCATTTGTCCAAGTAAAACTCTGTTTATGAGCTTCCAAAGTTAATGAGTGAAAAATACCAAAATTCTGGGATTTCTACGAATTAGGCTAAAAATGGAATTTTTTGAAATAAATTGTAATCCTAAATCAACTGTTAATTGATTATTTTATTAATGAAAGATATAATTTAATTACAAAATTTAAACTAAATTAATTACAAATTAATTAAAAATAAAAAAAATAATTTATTAAATTAAATTGAAAATATGAAATTAATTAACTTAATATTTACTTCTTTAAATATAAACCAAGGACACATGTCCTTGTTCTAGTGCTTGGTGTGGTCCCACGTGGATGGGCCGTGAGTGGCTATGATAACTCATTAGAATCTCGAATGGAGATAAGAGGGAGGCTTTAATGGAATGGAGAGGGGGTGTATTAAATGAAGGGATAAGGAGAGGTTAGTGGAGGGGTAAGGATGACGTGAGGGTGAGTGAGGTGGAAGTACGAGAGGCATGAGGTGGTTATGAAAACTTTATAATAAAAAACCCAACCTCTCATATAAACCAAATTTCAATCCGAAATCGCAAATCACATTTTTAAAGTTGAGATGTTTGAGGTGCTTAATAAATTTGCTATATGATATCGCAATATCGCAATTGCAATTTTTTATCACATTTTTTGGAAGGAGGAGAAGGGATGTGAAGTGGGGCCAATGTGGGATTAAAAATCCTAGAAATTGGGCTATAGCCATTTTTGAATTTTGAGATTTTGGGCTTTGAATTTTTTTTTGAAATAATACATTAGAGTAAATTACCAAGATCTCCAAATGTGTTTTCGTCTGTTGTATAATTTAGCCGGGTTATTTTTTAGGACTATTAATGAAAAATGAAAAAAATAATAAAAATTAACTGGGGATTAATATTTATAGTGAATGACTATTTTAATTGTGAAAAAAAATAAAATATTATATTTTATACATTTTTTAACCCATGCTACAAAAATAATAAAACTTCAATGGAGTTTCATTTACAAATCGTTTGACCAAATGAGGTGAAATAAGTATTGATGGAAAGCTTGCTAAAAATTGAATTCAATGAACTGATCAAAATGAAATTCCGACAAAATAAAAAAATGGTAAAATTTTAGGACAAATAACTTATAAAAACCATAAAAGGTGCTCAGCCAAAAATAAATATTAAGGGTCCCCATTATTTAAGTAAATACTTCAAAAATGGGGAGAGGGGAGGGGGGGGGGGGGGCCTTGGGTGTTGGGTTTTTCCTACAACAGACTCCTAAGCCTCATGGAGAGCCAACCACCTCTAGGCTTAACCATATATCCCAACATTCATTCGTCGATGATTCCTAGGACTACCGAGGAAATACACTATCTGGCTTTACCACAACCTACAGTCCAATTCAGATGCTACTAGGCCATGTGTTATATCAATTTGCAGATCCACACCACTCAGCCTCGAATCCATCTAGTATTAAAACTAAACCAGAACATGAGAACTCCACATCACCATGGATATCTGGAAATGGCAAGGCTAGGTTGAAAACACTGTCAGACCTAGAAAAAACCCATGCTAAGACAAAAGAACCACATGAAATACTATGCATGTCATATCCAACAAGGAAAACATACCGGTAAATTGATACCTACCAGAAATCTTGTTTTAGTTGCTTTATTCTTACTCCTTGCTTGCTTCCTCCTTCTTCCTGCTTTCTTGCCTTTCTTGCTCCAATGCCAAAGTTCTCCTAGAAACTCTAAGTGTCACAACAGTGAGAGAGAGAAAGAGATAATAATGAGAGTGCTCCAAAAATGCAATGACAGAGGTAGAAAAATCTTTTCAATTGATCCTCATAAGCCTTTTTGTTGATGAGGAATATATTTTCTTCATTTTCAATTATGTTTCCTTCATTTTCCTCCTCCCATGTAGCATGTGACATTTCACCTTCCTTTTCTCCTATTTTCCATTATTTTCATAAATAAATGCCAAATAATTCCTCTTACCTTTCCAAAGACTTTTCCATTTCCTTTGTTGATTTCCTTAGCCATAATAATCGAAGTGAATACCCTCTAGGATGTTTTTCTCAGCATTAAGCTTGGAATAATTGTCCCATCAACCACGGTCTTATATTTTTTTATATGGAATTTTCAGCAGGGTTGTTATAGAACCCTTCCCCTTGGGGGAACACATTCCTCGATTTTCAATGAAACCTACAACCAAAAAACCACTGAAAATAAAATATACTTCCTATGGAGCTTTATAACACAACTCATTTTAGTATTTACAATGAATAAATTGATCGAAAGAGAAAATCATCATGGCAATCATACCGTCTATTATATATTTATAACATAGCTCACTACGATATTTACAATATTATACACATTTTCTCAAGCAACAAATAAAAGGATAAAATTCCCATATCAATCAATAAGGGAATCCATAGCCTCACAGCTACACACTCAAATTAGTACCAAGATTCACTTCCTTCCCAAAAGGTCAAGAATCCACTGTCATAGTCAATATATGAATCCAATGTCCAACGTTACAATCTTACACTATTGTACCCTAAGTGAACAGTTATTGGCTCATTTTTCCAGGTAACACTACCAATGTGCATATGATTCCATATGGAAATGTTAATGATGAAAAGGAATCCATCCATGACCCTCTGTGCAGTCGCTCACCTTCCAAGTTCCCCTGCATCCCCTATCCTGGGTTTTCCATGCCTTGGCAAGGCTTCCTGGCATCAGAAGATACAAAACCAAGGTAAAAAATAAGGATAGTACATACAATCAATGGGAGTTGCACAATCAACAATAACGTGCATCCTCAATTGGTTTTAGGAAGAGTTGTTTACTCAAGTAAAACAAGAAATGAAATATTTTCGCATCTCATATGGATTTTATTATTTTACCTAAGTAGCTAATATGATAGGTCTCATATTATCATAAGTCCCATAGTATCATATTATCATATTCTAATCTTTTCTTGCTTCCATTTTTCTTATATTCATTCTCAATATGATGTAGGAATTATTGAATTTGATTCAAGGGTGAAAATTCATATTATTCCACATTTTTACATATCTTTTCATTCAATGGTTTAATTTTTTATTAATCCTTGAATTTGATCCAAGGATGATAGTCATATTATTCCATATTTTTACGTATCTTTTCATCCAATGGTTGAATTTCTTCTTTTGGTTGCTCATTCTGAGAGGGCTACATTGCTTAGCCATATCTACATTTATTAGTTTGTGTCCATAATTTCTACACTTGTATCATTCAAGACAATTTAAGAGAGGAGAAAGGGAATTATAATTCCTAACAATATTCTCATAATATCATATATCACTCTTTATATATCCATTTTTTAATTACTATGCATTCTCTGGTTGTTTCTATTAAACAATTTTTTTATTTTTTTATTTTTTTATTTGTGTCCAAAATTATTACATAAGAAGAAATAGTCATTGAAAAATATTCTGTACCTGGGAATACTTTTCCTTTAAGAAGATAAATTTATGAATCTTTAAATACTTTGTCCTTGAGGGGGATATAATTGTTGTTGGTCCTTCACTTGATCTTTATCGTTGTTCAAATTTAGTTATGAACAATTATTTTTTACTACTAATATATATTTATTTTCTTTATCTCTCTTTATTTTTTATGCTCATTATACTTGTTATCCATTTGTGTTTGCTACAGTTTATTTCCTTTCTTATGATAATGTCCAACACTTCCCTTGAATGCATTATTGATAGGTATTTTAACTTCTTCAACATGGTGGATAGGGCCTCTATCTTTAGCTTTCTCATATTTTCACTCATGTTTATAGAAACGTCCATCCTTGATGAGAGGATATCTCTAATTATTAAGGATATCATCTATAATATTAGTATTATTTTAATATTGATTTAGTTTATCATTAGCCTTTTCCAGATCATGTCTCAGTGAAACAACCTCAACTTCTAGTATCTAACAATCATATTCTCATTCACTCAATTGATTTGTCATTACCTCATCCACTCTCGTAACTTTCTCTAGCTCGGTCTTTAGTGTAACAATAGTTTTCTTTAAATATTCAAGATCCTAATCCATGTTATCATAAACTTGCAACAATTCCTTTTGTATCTAATTTATTGTTGCAAGTTTTTCAGTCTCATCTAGAGTAGAGATAAGTTTTGTTCCAAAAGATATCTCTTCAAGAAAATATTCTTCGTCTACCTCATTAGGGCAACTACAAAGTTCAAGTAGAAGGTATATTTACTTTCTAACTCTAAAATATCTTCCATAGACATGACAAATATTCATTTTTCATCAGTACTAGATGTGCACTCATTATCTTCTTCAAATTAATAGTCATGGGAACTTTTTTTTATTTTTCTCATGGGATATTCTCTCAAATTATAGTACTCTCTTATTGCAACTATTTTATGAACTTGAATTTGAACAATTAAGAGAAAAATTACCTAATATTTTAGATTTACAATAGAACATGAACTTACCTATATATTTCTTCTCATTAACACTTACCTCTAGCTTCATCATATATATGATAAATAACTTAGGATTTTATGAAGAAAGGGATATTTTACAAGATTTGATTCATTACTTGAGAAATCATGGTATTTTATATTTACTAACGCATTTTGATTCTATCCTTCATATATACATTTCATCTTATCTAACATTTCTTTTGTAGTCTCACAATGTCTCACCTTTTCAAAGTCTGAACTTGATATTCCTTTAAAGATAACATTTTTTTTCTTATATTTTATAGTCATTCTTCATTCCATTCTCTATATATAACCATACACTTAAATCAAAAGCCATTAAATAGGCTTCCATTCTCACCTTCCAGAATTGATAACCCAAATTATTCAAAAATGGGATTCCCTCTAAGGTAAGCTAATCTTAATTATTCATGATCTCTTGTGATATGATCCTTGGATTGTATTTTTCTGCATTTCATTTCTTTTCATCATTCACGATCAAGGACAAATTGTCTTCATTGGAATATCATAGAACTTCTATCATGCCTAGTACATTGCTTGTATGATCACAACCTTTGATATGATGTTTCTTCTTATGAGAAGAATTCTTCTTATTCATCCTTCTATTGGCCATAATTCATTGAATCTACCTTACAGTGGTTAGATTGTTCCTAAAGGAACCCACTCTAATTCCAATTGTTGAAACAAGGATAATACTTAGAGTGGGGGGGGGGGGGGTGGTGAATAATTATTATGACCAAATATATTACAAGAAAAAAAAATATTACTAATATTCAATATTTCAATTCATTTAGTATTCAACCATGTAAACAACTCATGAATCACAACACAACACCATAAACAACAGAAACATATGTAATACATAGAGACACCATATGTATGTGGAACACCATAAAATGAGAAAACCACCAATATTCTTTTAGTTCCTTATGCAAATGAAATGTCCAACATGATTTTACATTATTTTTATGTCGAAAACCAAAAGGAAGCTGCAACCACACCATAATTTGTGTTAATTTTTCACAATGTTCTATTTTAATGAATGCCTTTCAAATTAGTCACATCTTTAGGATTTGGTTGACGTTTTAAACCAACTATTGTGGTTCATCCTTGGGACAAGGAAAAGAAGCTAATCGATCTTGATGAATAAATATTGATGCATCAGTTCTTATTACTATTATTATTTATTTATTTATTATTATTATTGTTATTATTATTTAATATAAATAATTTTATTTTTTTTAATTTTACCCGTCCCTCATTCCTATTATTTTTAAATATACTACTATTTATTTTACTTAATAATATTTTATAACAATTTTAAACCACCTTTTTAATGTAATTTTTTTTTTTTTTTTTTCTATTATAGTAATTAAAATCTTATTTTATAATTTATTTATTTATTAATTAATACTAATTCTAAACTATAATAATTCTAATAACTAACTTTCTAATGACTAGTCCTTAATCAAATCCTACTTTATAATTAATTAATATTAGTTTTAAACTTTAAAAAAATTTAATAACTAACTTTCTAATGGCTAGTTTTAACAACTATTTCTTAACGGTTATTTCTGAGCACTGATGCATCACTATTTATTCATTAAGATTGATTATCTTCTCCTCCTTGTACTGAGGATGAAGCACAAAAGTTGGTTTGAAACGTCGACCAAATCCTAATGATGTGATTAATCTGAAAGACAATCATCTACATTATGAATAACAAAAGTCTTAGATCTAGTATTCTATGTTGTTATAATCACTTCAAAAAATTTCTTCCAATGAGACACAAAGATTTTGGTCAAAGACTAGGAAAAAACCCCACATGGGGGAAAACCCATACTCGATTTTTCTTCTTCTGTTACTGAATCAATGTTTAACATGAGAAACATATTCTAGTAATGCATCTAGTAACCATTCAAATTTGAGCTTTGACTTCCCAATTAAAAATATCAAAACTAGTAAACAATGAGAGACAAGTCAAATATGGTCAAACATATCACTTTTCAAAAGAGGGCCGAAATTAGGCCTATGGTAGCTTGGTTAACTAGAGTCAATAACCTACAAATTCAATATTCAAACCTTCCCATAAAATATTAGTGAACCTGTTGTTTTTCCACGATATTGGAATCTACGAGAGGGTCTTAAATTCTCTAACATTACCAATCCAAATGCCACAAAAATATACTTTGCACAACAAAACATAATAAAAAAGTAAATCTACTAGTGAAAAAAATATAGACAACCTTTTAAAATTTTCAACAACCCAACTCCATTATATTAATAAGTTGTAATATAATTTTCTAGGGATCTTGTACCAGGGATAGTTTCCATCATACATCCACTAATACAAAAATACATTAACAAGATACACAAGAAATCTAGTTGATGTAGACTGTAGTGCACAATCACATCTCTTCTTGTCTTACTTTGAACACAACAATTATTCACGTTTCTCCCAATATGAAAATCCTACCTCTAATAATAGTCCTGCACCTTTAGGTAACTACACATGGCTTATCGAGGTATTATTTAGTCAGTCTTTATTCCTTTAATGTCATATCAAAAAATATATACTCTTCTTGAGTTAATCACAACTCTATTTTTGAAAAACTCTCGAATGCCCATTTTTTCTCCTCAACTGCTTTAACACTTCTTCCCTCTAATGCCTTCCTTCGATACTCTAATGAAGACAAACATTGGGCTAGAGGGATACCACTTATCACTACAATATATCACTCACCAACAATGAACTTGTGTTGATGTAATATTCTCCCTTAACCTCCTTCCTTTTTCCTTCAAGGATCAGTCCTCATGTTACATAAATCAACCTCTCCTAGCAATCTTCATAGTCCTTCAAGAGACTTCACTTAGGGCTCCAATATTCACCCAACCTATAATTTTCAATGTCCTTCTTCATAATCTAATCTAGGGCTACTTTGATCACCTACATGTTTACCTCCAATCAACCTTAATATGCCCAATAACAATATGTCCAATATGGACCGATCCTCTAGCCACAAATCCAAATCAAAAATATCATCAAGACACCTTATGGTTGATGTACTTATGTTGTAGGTATGTAGTCTAGTTATGGCACAATTTCAATCCATGTCAACCCTTCCAATCTTCCATATATGGATCTCTACAAATGCGACTTCCCTTCCCTTGAAGGTCTCTCATATTTTTTTCATCTAGAAGACGAAATTATCATGTTTCTAGGCCTTTTGGCCATATCCAATAGGTTGTTATAGACTCTTCTTGGTCTACAACTATTTTTGGGATATATGGCCTCACAAATGAACAAGAAAAACACTCAAAATATTAACCAAACAACTAATAAATTCTCCAAAATAGGTCAACCTTGCTTCTTGATCTATGCAGCCCTCAAATAGTCATAAGAAATGCCAAACCCAAGAGTTTCCATCCTTTATTGTGGTATTATCCTGATTTGCGTCCAAAAAAAAGTGTTTGTCTTATGTTTCTTACTTCTTAGATTATGAAATGATCCTAAACAAGCCTTATATTTATATGCGTCTCTTAGGGTGCCAACGAATTCCCATTGTGACACATCTTACATCTAGTCGACCTGATTTTTGTGGCACAATCCGAACGTGAATATATAAAAACTAATATATTCATTCCTAGAGCTCCTCCTTTGGTTTTATTTGCATCCCCTAGTTTCGTTCATGGTCCTATACAATCTCTAAGGTCAAATATCAAAATATCCTCATGGTTTTGTCCCCACACCTTTGAGTAAAAAACCACTAACTTGGGTTCTAACCCCATAAAATACATTTTTGGTACTCATTCATCCAAACCTTGAACCGTAGGGCTTGGAGTACCTTTGAAGCTAAAAATTTCAACGCTCCCTCTTAGAAGGGGAGGTTATGAATTAACTTGTCATCATTGTCACTACTAACAACACGAGAACAACTCTCGCTTCTCATAACTACAACATATCTTATAGCATGATATATGGCCTTGTAGGAAGTGTCATTGCTACTGGAAGCCTCCTGCTTGTTCTTCTCCTAAAAAAATTTCATGTGATTCTACGATTCATTCTTTCCATCTCTAGAAGCACCCTTATTTACCATTGACCACATGCTCTTCTTGGGTTGCACATTATCCCTCTGAACCTACAAAATACCACTACAATTAAATTCCCTCAGAACCTCTAGAATATAGAACTTAACTTCCTTCTTCTCCTAATATATATTCTTTCCTACCATTCTATATAGACCATGATTTCTAACTTCAATCACAATACTTATAGAGCTAGAGCCTATAGGCTTGACCCTCGCCTTACAAACCTGTAATAGCACCTAAAACCCTTTATGCTCGATTATTGAGATAGATAGAAAAATATATGTAATCTCTCATACAAATATTACATATTGAAATTACACCACCTGAACTGACTCCATCCTAAATGGCATAACCCTTGATCCCCTTATCTCTTTCTAACTCTTCTCGCCTAACATTGCGTTCAAATTTGAGTCCCACTCAACTTGAGTCTCAAACACATCCTGTGAACTTGTCATGTGCTTCGATGCACCACTTTCCACATACCATGAAAACTCATTAATGATACCCTGAAAGAAATGAGAGATCAAATAAAAGTTATCACTCTCCAATCTCCTGGAGAGCTCATCAATCTCAGTAGAAGTAGTGATACTTAAAACATGGTTCCCCTTCTTCTTCTCATCATTAGCCTGCTTCTTCCTCAAAAAAATCCTCAAAAAATTACCATACTCATTGCATTTGAAACACTTGATATTATTCAAGTCCCTCTATCAATTTCCCTTCATTCCCACTGCAAGAGACACGTCATCATCAAAATCCTTTCTATTTACATTATGATCCTTCTCTCATAATTTTTTCCTAAATGAAATCATCCCACTAGTTGTTCCAATATGGCATCTTGTCCTTGACAATAATCCCCTTGATGAATGACTTCCACTCTATAGGAAACCCCTTCAAGGAAATCCTTACCATATCATAATATTAAATTGTCTCAGTGATGGCGCCAAGCTCATCATGAACCTAAGACAACCTCATGATATAATAAGTCACCCCATAACCCTGTATCAGCTTAGTGGACTTCAAATTATCCTACAATACCATTACCTTGTTCTCCTTCTTTTTCTGGAATACATTCTGAAGTGCCTCCCAAATTTCATGGGAAATTTTATTCCTAGAAAGATGAGGTATTAAGGAATCCTTGACACCATATAGGATTATCAACCTCGTCTTTGTATCCAACTCTTCATACAGTTATATCTCCTTAGGGTAAGTTGTCTTCTTAATATCTTTCTCGGAAAATTCCTAGATCTTGTTGACCATTGGAAGTTGGAACCAACTTGATCCTTTCCTTCCATGGACTATATTTGGAAAACCTTTCTAACCTATCCTCATACCATACACCAACCTACAAATTCGACATTGTTGTGAGCCTTTCAATAATAATATGACCAACTCCCTCTTAAGTTGTACTTCACTATGCACACTCTTATTTACTGACTCACCAAATTTCTTCTGATGCCATCTTATTTTTCCATGATACTAGAATATAGGTTAGTGTATTAGAATAATTGACGCTACCAATACAAATACCACAATAACGTATGTCTCATAACAGAACAAACTACAATAGAAATCTACTAGTGAAAAAAACATAGACAACCTTTTACAATTTTCAACAACCCAACTTCGTTATTTTAAAAATATGTAGAAAAAATCTCTAGGGCTCTTGTAGTAGGAATAATGGCCCTCATACATCCACTCATACAAGAATACAAGAACAATATACACTGAAAACATAGATTATGTAGTGCATAATCATAACTCTTCTTGTTATAACATGAACACAACTACTAGTCATTCTACTAAGAATCTATAACTCTTGCCTCTGCCAATGGTCCTACTCCTTAAGGTAACTGAACCCAAATTCCTCAATTTCTCTCTAGTTGGTCATTATTATTTCAACACATAAACAAATAGACACTCCTATTGAGTTGTTGATGAATCCATTTGTAAAAAACTTTTAACTTCCGATTGTTGCTTCTCAGCTCCTTTGGGACTTATTCCCTCTAATTCCTTCTAGCACTACACCAATGAAGACAAATTTTTGCTAGAGGGATGGCACATATAACTGCAACATGTCCTTCTCCAACAATGAACTTGGGTTGATGTAATATGCTCCCTTAACCACATTCCTTTGTATTTCAATGGTTATTCATGAACTTACACAAATTATACTCTTTGGGAAGTATTATTTGTCATTTAAGAGACTTCAAATAGGGCTCTAATATTCACCCAACTTACAATTGTCAAATTATTTCTTCACAATATGATCTAGGTCTAAATTGAGCACCTACTTGTTTCCCTCCAATCAACCTTAATATGACCAATCACAATCTATACAATATGGACCTATCCTCTAGCAAAAAATAAAACAAAGACATGTAATCAACATACCTTATTTTTGGTGTACTTATGTTATATTATTGTGGTCTAGTTAGGGCACAATTACAGTCCACGTGAGCCCTTCCAATATACCACACAAGCCTTTCTACACTTGTGGCTTCCCTTCCCTTGAAGTTTTTTCCTATTATCTACACCTAGAAGACCAATTGGTCATGTTTCTAGACCTTTCAACCCTATCCAAAGAGATTCTACAAACTCAACCTATTCTGCAAGTGCCTCCAAGATCCACGACCTCACAAATCAACAAGAAAAACACTTAAAAATTTCAACCAAATAGCCAATAATGTCTCCAAAGAAAATTGAACTTGCCTCATGATCATTGCATCCATCAAAAAGTCACAAGAAATGGAAAACCCAAGCATTTCTCTCCTTCATTCATGTCTGATCCTGATTTTCAGGCAAAATAGAAGTGTTTGTCTTATGTTTGTTGCTTCTTGAATGATGAAATTAGCCTGAAGTAACCTTATATTTAAATTTCCCTCCTAGGGTGGCAATGATTTATCCCTCCTGCACATATTACACTCAACCGACCTAATATTGGTGCCACAAGCCCAACAAAAATATATTAAAAAAAAATATTCATTTTAGATCTCCTCCTTTGTTGTTATTTGCAACCCCTAGTTCCTTTCAGGGTCCTCTACAATATACAAAGGTCAAATGTTAGAATCTACTCATCGTTTTGGCCCAAAACCTTTGAGTAAAAAGCCCTGAGCTTGGGTTCTAATCCCACAAAGCTCATTTGTGGTGCTTATTCCTCCAAAATATAAATCCTAGGACCTCGAGTACCTCATAAGCTACAAACATCAACACAGCACAACACAACAGGTTACTCATCCTTCATTCCTCAGTTAGAATTGGTCAAACAAAAGAGAAAAATACTTCCTCTAATTCAGTCAAATTCCATATTCAACCCTACAATAAAACCCTACCTCTAACATGTGGTCAATGCCAGTTAAAGTGTTTATAATAGAGTCAAATATTTGTTCAACCATAATCAAATATCTGGCCTTCAAAATAGCTTGGTTAAAAAACAAACTAAAATCTCGGTCAAAAAAATCAACACTGTTCAAAGTAACCCAAAAACATAAATTAAATGTAGAATAAAAAAATGTCTCCTAACTCCTTCGTATGTGTTTACTTGTCTCTGTCATTTTCAGATGAAATCGAGTTTTTTTGATGTGGATGTATGTGCCAAATGAGCTACAACAATAGATCTATTTATAGATAGCTTAGGAGGGTTAATTTCCTCTTGAGGATGACCTGAATTATTTATGTTTAATTGGTCTAAGGTGAAAAATGTGACTTTATTTTATTATGTTCGTGATCAAATTTCAATCACAGTTTCCCAATTTTCAACACTCCTTCTCAGCTAGGTAGCAATTTTCTATTGCACCGTAAGCCTCATATTGAATTTACATGTATCAACATAAGAGAATATCATCTAATCTCATATAATATCATTTTAGATGAACAATGAGGACTTGATACATAGAAGAATAAAAATCATTCACTCAATAATAGGGGAGATCAATTTACCAAAACCATGTCTATGACAGTCATAAATGTCCTTGGTAAATATCACACACCCTATTTCCATTGGCTAACCCTCACCAAACGTTATTGTTATTAATCAAGTGGTAAAAAATGTGCATATAATATTTATAGGAGATCAATTTACCATATCCAATTCCATGGAAATTGTGGCCAAACTTGGAAAGGATGACACGCGCCTAATTCTTCTCACCCACAAGCTAAATGAGTGGAAACCCTCATAAAGGTGACCTCTGAGTAGGATTTATACTAGGGAATGTATTCAGTCAATTCGATGGATTTAAGGAGTAGCCTCAGACCTAGGAGCCTCACTGCTGAATGTCCCCTAACAAACTCCATGGCTATTCAAATTAATGGGGACAACATATGCTCAATGTTATCAATCAGTAGTATTCCCTCTCAGGGGATGATACATTCTCCTGCACTCTAATATTATCTATGAATAATAAGAACTTCAATTTTGGAAAAGGATTGGTGAGAACGTCTACAACCTACTCATCAGTCAAGATGTGTTGGAGTCTCAATATTCCTCATAATAAAGTGGTACTTGATCTCAATTTTCTTTGACCTATCATGGAATGCTAGATTCTTTGATAGTATTATCATGCTTTTATTTTCATAATACATCACGATCATATCAAGTGCCTACTCAAACAATTATTCAAATATGTTTTGTAGCCACACTACCCACCTAGCGATATTAGTTGTAATATAGAATACCTTGGTTGTATTGAGAGAGACATATTTCTTCTTCTTACTTATCGAGGAAATCATAGTAGACCCCAAGCCAAAACAACACCCTAATGTGCTCTTAATATTAGTAACACTTTGAGCCCATTCTACATTTTTATATCCATGCGGTCTTAACTCCTCACCGGATGTATATCAAAGTCCATAGATGATCACACCATGGATAAATCTCAGCACATGTTTTACAGCCACCCAGTGAGCATGGAAAGGTTCCGCAATGAAGTGGCTCAAGGTCTTAAAAGCAAAACATATATATGTACTTGTGTTGACTAGAAAAATCATATCCCCAAGTAGCCACTTCTATATAGAAGGATCCCCTAGATATAACCCAACATTTTAACAACAAAACTTATTTAAGTTTTCCTCCATCAATTTAATATGCATAATTCTATTTTCTACTCTCACTACTTCATCTCTTAACCAACTAGAAATATCACTATACAACCAACACTATTATACTAGTATCCTTTTTTATTTTAGCTTTTCTGCTACTCTAAAAATCTCCTCTCACAACTAGATTTTCTCACAAATTCTTCATATCTACTCAACGACAGTTTTATCAAATTCAAATATAATCACATCTTTTGATATTTTCTCATAAACTCTTCTACAACCTTATATATATTATTAGCACTCAGATCTACTCAATTTACCTTAGTGGGATCTAAAATATTAGATATACATATAGATATTTTTTGGGAGTTCCTTTCAAACTCATCGTTACTCACCCTTCATGATCAACACCTTATAGTTCCTCTTACTCAACCTCTATTTTTTTATCATATCATCTCTAGTGGTTTTATTCCTTTCACAACCTTAACCCTCATTAGAATATTACAATAGCTTAATATCTGCAAGACACATTTTCCTTTCATGGCCTCTACTTCTTCACACAACCTCTTATGGTCTCAACCCTATTGAATAGCTTCTAACAATATTGATGACTTTCCATACACTAAACCTTCTTAGTTATTGACTATTTAGCTCACAATTCCACACCTTGCTCTTATTCTTTTAAAAGCTCATCTTGACTTATACCACGAGTATCAATAAATGGTTTTTTCCATGGTAATGTTTTTCTTGACAATATCATCTCTTCACTCAACTATACTTGTTGTTACAATTTTCCCTCATGTAAACAACCCTCTCTTAAGTTCACATTGTCCATTACCCCATGAACAACTTCAATCAGATTTTTATTTCTATTGGATCTCAGAACACCAAATCTATTTGAAAAAAATGCTAAGACCCAAAAATTTGTCATAACACCAAAATAAATTTAGCGCCAAATTTATAGAACACAAAATTTATTAACTAAAAGCACTCATCAATGTGACACGTTCTCTTCGAATTAAAACCATGTATAATAAAAAAATTATATTAATTATCGAGTCCCCAAATATGCTTGACTATTAATAGAGAGGATGGTTCGCAAATTTTCAGTTCTACAGTCAAGCCTCACCCACATTCCTTTTTTTCACCATGAGTAATCCATCAACAGTCCATAGACTAACAATCTATATCAATTGTGAGGAATCCTGGTATCTCCAACATCTAATAGATGGGGGGGGTGGGGGGTTGCAATTTGGCATTTTCTGGATATGAAACCAACGCCAAAAATTGGAAACCTGCCTCACCACACTAACCTATATACACTAGATTCCACCTATTAGCCAAGTCATCACATATCAATTCTAGGTCATATTATCTCTACTTCAACTGACACATGTCTCTGTGTCAATTTCCATGTAATCATGTCCTCAAGTCTCAGGTAATTCATATTGTTTATGTCATGATTACATAATGATTCCATAATCATGCCAAGTGGCATCTTCTGAGTGGTGCCCTATGTTACTTATATTCTTCCCAGATGACCACCCCAAAGGTTCAAAATAACTTTCCATTTTCTTGTTATCGAGGCATAAATTCATCACACTAGCCATGTCATCACCTCTTGAATGTCACTTCATCCGTCACATGTATGCCACATCATCAAAAATGTAATCTTACATGTCATTCATCTATATGGATGGGAATATCGCATATCACTATACTTTGGAATTTCTTATTTGTAAAATTCATGCCCAGATTCAAGTCTTATACATGAATTCAGAAAAGCTAGAATTATGACTTGAACATTAGAAACCTTATCCATATTTGGGTAGTTTATTAAGTGAAAAAAGGACTGCAATCCTAGATCCTTGGATATCTCACATGTCTTGTGTCTCCGTGATGAGTTTTGATTGATCCAGCCTCTAATTATTTGATTATTTTCCACACACCTATGCTTCAATACACTTTTCTCATAAATCCTTGTAACTTTTTCTAAGTACCATATACGATTGGAAATGTATCTGGGGGGACTATCAAACATAACCTATATTTACCTTATTGGAGCTAAGGAACTAAGAAAAAAAATCGCTTTAATATATGGAATCAACACACATGAACATACTTACGAGGATCCTATTGAACTTGATAAAACCACCTACAACTACCAACACTCTCAACACTCTCACTTCAACAACATCCCATTGAAATTGGCATTGCTTTAAATCGATCACTAAGACATGTCATCAATTACAATTATAGACAAAAATGGCTAAACATTTACAACAATGAAAAGGTGTTCCTAAAGATTCACCTAGCTTCACATCAATGAAATGAGTTTTCTCAAAAATATGTGGCATATATGGCCTTGAAGAATGACATGAGAGAAATGTGTATCTTCATGCCAACAACATCAATGTTTTTTATGATAAATATAATTTCAAATTCTAAATCCATAAGACAAATTCCATTAAACTTAGGGTTGAACAACTTCAACTTCAAATAAATTGTCTCTAATTTGAAATATGGATAATACGATTCATTCATTTATTCAAACAACCCCAATTATTTTTTATATATTTTAAGTGATGGATCACAACACTTGGTCATGTGATTTTTTGATCTTTATTTAGCTAGATTGAAATATATATATATATATATATACACACACACACACACACACACACACACACACACACTAGGTATTGTAGTTGAGGTATCTCCATCATGTATGCCATCTCAAAGTAAAAAATATTTGATATAAGAGTATGTCCAATCATTCTTGAAATATGTTTATAATATTCCTTCCCAGTGAACACTACACCACAAAACTAATATTTGTGAATGCATTTTTACAACCAACTATTACTACTTCTCTACTATGATGACATCCTCCTATTGAAAAATCTTGGAAATACACAAAAAGCTACCAATTTCTATCCAAAATATAATCAAGCATAATAGTTCCTAAATGAATTTTATGAAAATAAAGTAGGAGAATTTTAAAATAAGAAACAAGGAAATGCTGAGTAACTAGTGAATAAGGAATCAATGTATTAAGAATTTTTTTTTAGTGAGAAGCTAAGCTATTTCCCAATGTCATCACTTCATTCAATTACATTTTAGCACATAAACTTTTATTTTTAAATATTAATAGCTATTTCTATTCAATAAATAAAAATATATGGAATATATTATAATTGATTAAAAGTATTCATGAAAGTAAAACAAGGTTTGAAGGGGGGATTCGAGATTCGTGGAAGAGAGACTATCCCTTTTCTCACCAACATTCATTGATCAAAAGTATCATGTTTTATTAATTCCTTATTACAACCAATGTTCCTTAATTAATAAGACTTAGTAAAATTTTCACAATGTGTGTTATGGAATACCAGTTTACCTAGTTTCTTCTCGCATCATTCACATTCCAAAATATCTAACATTTAGTCAATATTATATACATAGGTTGTAGAATATCTTTTTCACAAAGTTAGCCCACACTTGCATCCTCCATTCTCCATTTTTTTTCCTGTATTTCCACAACCTACAATTCACACCCTTTTTGTATACTTAGCCGCTTATGTTTCTATGTGGGTCGTTAGAGATATTTTTCATACTTACCTCCCCACATACTAAAGCCCACATGACCCTTACACCATGACATTATACTTAATAATTTCATACCTAACCATTCCTTTTTGATGTGTACGTTGGAGGCCTTTTGTGGCACACTCATGTACTCGCATCCCCTGTCCTCGATCCCACATTCATTATATTCCCATTTCATTTTCTCAGTATGTATTAAACAAAGATAGTATATCACATGACCAAGTATTCCTATTGTATTAAATGAGGCATGACCTCTACTAAGATATGGCTATATGTTCAAACTAAATCAATACTTGGAATTTTTGAACCTCATTTCCTTCCACGTATTCATGTAAAATAGTTTAAGAAGACAGTTAACACTACCAATTTTTCCAATAAGTTATATATTATTACATTCACATTTTGAACATTGTTAATATGTATCAAATAGAGATGAAAAATAGAACAAGCGAGGATTTTTGTTGATCCATTTCTAATATGTTTAGGTATTAGGACCATGATTTCCAATGGTTGAAGCCTTACCAGTGGTATTCAGGGCTCACACTAGAAGAAAAGAGTACTATTAAGAACTAGAGTTTAGGAATTATACACACTAGGTGCATGCCTAAGTATTTTATTTTATAGAGTTGTTTTCCCACTGTGCTAATAAATTTGGTAGTGGAAAGAGATAATATACAACTCAAAAACCCTAGCATGGATCTTATTCCTCTAAATCCTATCCTATTCAAGACCATGCTTTTAATTCTTAAATCTAAATGGGTCTTGAAGATAGTAGAGGCTAATGTATTCTGTAAAATCTGGAATGGAGGAAAGGATATTCTTAAAAAAAAATAAAAATACCTATGAAGCAACTAGTTAATGCCAACAAATTGAGGTACATACATTAGAAATCAAAAATAGGGAATTTTGATAATTATTTTTAAGTAATACTCCTCATGAATCCACTAATTTTGTTCATAAATATGTTCTTTATGTTATACCTTATTTGTTCCATGAGGAATCTATGTTTATTGGTTTCATACAATTTTTGTTGAAATATTTTACCACCTTGCAAAATTATACTCAAAGAAATATTTTTTTGTATGTCCTTGTACATGGTTTATGTTAATGTTTATTACAATTTATTCAAGGTTTTTCAAAGTTCGTGACATTCAATTTTCAATTTTGATGCTATTTAGTTCTATTACCCATAAATCATGAAGTATTGGTTTCTTAGTAGCTTGGGAGGTACTCCAAGTGCTAGGGTTTGAGGATTGAAGGGTAAAGCACCACAAGAGTCACTTGTGAGATTGGAACCCAAACTTGGGGTTTTGCACCAATCATGTTTGGGGCACTTCCATGGAGAAATTTTGACATGTGATGGCATGAGATGATAGAGGGAGGAAAGGAGAATGCAAAACTTTGAGAATCGCCAAATTCCGAGTTGTCCTTAGTGAGATATGAAGTTTTGAATGTTATGAGTGGGTTTGCACAAGAATTTTCAATGTTGGCCTATTGTAATTTAATCTTATGACAATTGTTGAAGCCCTGTTATGATGTTTTGGGAGCCCTCCTTATGTGTATATATAGAAGGAGAGATGGAGGAATATTCCACATCCATTTATGCAACACTGACATCACAAAGAAGCTTGTTGGAGAGGGATATATCTATATTCTATGTCGCAACAAGGAAAGCATAATAGAATGGGTTTGGAGGACATTTTGAAGGATGTTTTAGGGTGGCTAAGTATTGGATAGAGGGCCGAGAATATTTTCTAGGATATCGTAACAAGAAGGGAGGTTTAAGGTTTGTTTGAGGGTGGAGATCCCTATTTAGGGTAAGTCGCAGGCCCTAAATCCATTGCAACCCTAAATCCACGGCAAGCTTGTCCTAGGAAATAGAGGAGGGCCATAAGGACTATTCTAAGGTGTTTAAGTAATGGGATAGGAACTGTAGGCTAAAGGCTTGAGGAAGAAGGGAATACACAACAATAGAAGGTTTTTTTCATGGTTTTTATGAGGGTTGTTAGGACTGTGTTTTGTGCCCTAACCAGACCCATATTGCAAGAAGTCAAGGAGACCTTAAACAATGAACACATGTATGTGTTTTGGTGCTTGTTTGTAGGTGTTGGATATGTATTTTTTGGAGCATTTTGGATCATTTTGTTTGCAGCCTGTGGGAACCGATTTTAAGCATTGATTGGGTGATCACGAGCCTTCATAGGAGAAAATTTCACAGTGATTGGATTGGCTGCCACTAGTCTAGTGGAGGGAAGTGTTTTGGCTACCCAAAGTATCCCTAGAAAAGTTATCTTGAAGTGAGGATGAAGAGCTCAAGGTTGGGTAAAGATTGTTGCTGAAAGTGCAACACTTTTATGGAAAAAAGTGATTGCTAGCCTGACATATTCGAATTCTAGAATTATCGAGTCTAGACAACAGACTGGATCAATGCATGTACATGCAGTAGACGTAACTTTGAATAGTGTTAGGTGGAAGACCTCCTAGAGTATTTATGTGTTTTTCTCTGAAGGACTAAGGGGAAGCTATTGAGAAGTATGAAAGTGAACGATTGACTAGATAATAAATGACATCGAGTCTAATTGACATGTTTTTCAGTGTATCTTGTATACCATAGAGTGTTTTTTTATTCAAATTGGTTTAATATAACTAAGACTGGGTTGTACTTTATTGTACAATTTTGTTAATAATTGTGTATACTTATGTATATGTCATTTATTGCTTTATATTTTCCAGTTTTCAAGTAGTTCTTGTTGAGATTCTTGGTTTTGTAGCATCAGTTATTTTAAGACTTTAACCTAGGCCCAAGATTGTGGAAATTCAACATGGTATTAGAGGGTGTCTGGGATACTTTGAAAGTTAGTGAATTGGAGTTGTGCGTAGCGAAGTACAATGTGAGAGGGATATGGTCACATTTTATGTGAAGGCCTCACTATAATTTCAAAGTTGCATATAGGTGTCTGCTATGAGGACAGGTTGGAGGAGTTTTCCAACTATATTCCTTGGAAGGAAAGGATCGCGTTGGTTTTGCAGGTCAACGGGATCTGGGATTTTTTTGAAATTCATGAAGAAGCCAACAGACCATAAGGTACTAGAAATATATGAATACTTGGATATAGAGGCCAGGTTGATCATCCTAGATGGTGTGAAGGATTCCCTAATACCTCATTTCTCCAGGAAGAACACTACACATCAGATATGGATCACTCTTCACAATTTGTTCCAGAATAAGAATAATAATAGAGTACTAGTATTACATCATAAATTGAAGTCCACCAAGATTATAAATGGTGAAGGAACGACTTCAAATTTGATGAGATTTTCTCAGGTTAGATGTGAGCTTGCTTCCATCAGTGTGACTATTTTAGAGGGAGATATGGTGAGGATTTCCTTGAAAGGGTTCATCGAGGAATTCAATCCCTTCATTAAAGGGATCGTTGCCAAAGAGAAATTTCCAGATAGGAATAGGCTATGGTACGACTTCATTCTAGAAGATCTGTAAGATAAGGATATTCATCAAACAAAGAGGGAATATGAGGACGTGGCACTTGGAGTACAAAAGATGGGTAATCCAAAGAAGGACTTCATCAAATTCAAGTGGTTCAACTATGGTGAGATGGGTCATTTTTTTTCAAGATGTTCGATGAAGAAGATGGGAGATGATGAGAAGAGGAAAGAGAATCATGTTGTCGGTGTTGCCACTTCAATTGATATAGATGATCTCTCTAGGATATTAGAGGAGGAATTTGGTATGATCTCTCATTTTTCACAGGGTATTGTCAATGAGGATGGATGGTACATGGAAAGTGGTGCGATGAAACATATGATAGGGTTATAAGAGGTTTTTGAGACTCTAGTTGAATGGGACTCAAAGTTGCACATGGTTTTGGGCGACAAGAGTCAATTGGGGATTAGAAGGTCATGTTTTGTGACATTCAAGATGGATACATGACGAGTGATGTGGGTCCAAGATGTACCATTTGTACCAGCACTCAGATATACCATGATTTCTATCTCGATGATCAAGAAGAAGGGATTTTAGGTCTTGTTCCAGGATGGGAAGGCATGACTCAAATCCAGAGGCTCTAGCTTCGTAGGGGTTATGCTGGGAGTTATAGAGCATGGTCTCTACAGGTTGACAAGCAAGCTTGAGGATCATGGAAATAAGAATAAGCAAGTGAAGTAGGTGCAAGTTCCATAGCAGTAAGTGAAGATGAAAACTTCAGAGGGGCAGGTACAAGTTCTAGTGAAGAAGGTCCACATTCTAGAGGCTCTGAGGGAATCGAGTTCTAGTGGGACCTTATAGGTTCATAGGGAAAATCTGCAGCACAAGAGGAGCACGTGGTCAGTGGGAAGCAAGGGTGCTGCTACAAATTCCAAGAAAGAATAATGGAGATTTTAGAAAGTGATACAAGAGAAAAAAAAGAAGAAGTATGCTTCTAGCAGTGATAGTGAAACTTCTAAGAGAGGTGTAGTTCACCGAACAATGATTGTTGGAATTATGAGCACCAAGAGTTGGGCGAGTGTTACGAGTAGTGATGATGATGATGAGTTACGTCCTAGTCTTGTAAGTACCTCCCTCACTAATAGGGAGTCTTAAATTTTGGCTACCTTAGGAGGTACTCCAAGCCCTAGGGTTCAGGGATTGGAGGGTAAAGCACTAGAAGAGTCACTTGTGGGCTTGGAACCAAAGCTTGGGGTTTTTCCCCAATCGTGGCTGTGGAATTTGCATGGAGAAATTTGGATTTTTTATGGCATAAGATGATAGAGGTCATAAAGGAGAATCCAACGCTTCGAGAATCATCGAATTATGAGTTTTCCTTAGTGAGATATGATTTTTTTAATTTTATGAGTGGGTTTGCACAAAAATTGTCAAGGTCAACCTAATGTAATTTAGGCTTGTGACAGTTGTTCAATCCCTAGTGTGATGCTTTTTGAGCCCTCCTTATGTGTATATGTAGGAGGTGATATGGAGTACTATTCCTCATCCATTTTTACAATAGTTACATCACAAAGAAGCTCATGGGAGAGGGATATACTATTGTTCTAGGTCGCAGCAAAGAAGGTAGACCAACATGAGTTTGGAGGGATGTGTGAAGGTCATCTCAGGGTGATGGAGTGTTGGAGATAGGGCCAATGAGCTCTGCTAGGAGGCCACATCAAGAAGGGATTGTTTAAGGGTTCTTTGAGGGTGGAGATCCATATTTAGCGTAAGGTGCAAATGCTAAAGCCACCGCAGGCACGTTATGGGAAAAAAAAGGAGGGTTGTAAGGCCTTCTCTAAGGAATTAAAGTAATGGGACAATTAGTGTAGGGTAAAGTCTTCAAGAAGAATGTAATACACAATAATAGAAGGATTGTTTCATGGTTTTCATGAGGTCCACTAGGACTGTGATATTTCCCCTAACCAGACCTAGATTGCAAGTAGTCAAGGAGAAATTAAACAATAAATATAGGTATGTGTTTTGGTTCGTGTTTATAGGTGTTGGATCCATTTGGACCGTTTCATTTGCAGCCTGTGGGAGCCAATTTGGAGGCTTTATAGGCTAATCAAGAGCCTTCATAGGAGAATATTTCATAATTATTAGATTATGTGCCATTGGTATGGTGAAGGGTATCATGTTGGCTACCCAAAGTTGCCATAGAGAATCTACCTTGAAGTGACGAAGAATAATTTAAGGTTTGGTCAATATTGGTGCCGAAATTACAGCACTTTCATGGAAAAACTGGCTTCTAGCATGGAATATTGGAGCCCGGGAATTGGCCAACCTAGAGTGTAGATTGGATCAGCCTATGTACATGTAGCAGAAGCGACTTTCATCAGTGTTAGGTGACATCCCTCCTGCAGTCTCTATGTGTTTTCCTTTGAAGGACTAAGGGGTAGCTAGTGAGTAATATGGAAGCCAAGGACCGTCAGGACAAGATACATCATCAAGTGTGATCGAAATATTTTTCATTGTACCTTTTATACCATATATTGTTGTATAATTCAGATTTGTTTAATATAACGAAGCTTGGGTTTTATATTATTGTAGAGTTTTGTTAAAAATTGTGTATACTTGTGCATATGTGATTTACTGCTTTATATTTTCCATTGTGCAAAGGAAATCAGGGTTATATTCTTGGTTTCGTAGCATGAATTACTTTAAGACTGTAACCTAGACCCAAGATTGTGTAAATTAAATATGAAGCATAGAACATAGTTTCACTTTATCGTGTATAAAATTCCCTCCTTGCAAAATGTAGAAAATGTTGGTCGGTATTATACCTAGCATATTCTCCCTTTAAGACATGAGTCTCTTAAAAATAAAGGAAATATTTCCAACACGAAAATTATTTTCATTTATTTTCCTATTAATATTTGAAGGGAAGCCTAATTTTTCAATTCTATGTTTGTGGCAAGTTTTTATTGTACAAAGTGTGTCAAGAGTACGAATACTAGGTGTATTCTTTTAATGAAGAAAGAAAGAAACGATGTATACCTAAGCTTATTTCACTTTTCAATTTCAATTTCAATTTCAAGAGTATTTCCAACATTAATGAACATGCTACCTACTTAAATCATTTTAAATTAAATGAACTAGAAGTACTTTATGGTTTCTACGTTGAAACTACTTTTATGCTCATCTTAATTCTATGGGATCTGCGACCATTTTTGAAGTAAAGCAAGTTAATGGTAGAAAAGACGATTAGGTACCTGATACCACTCATATATTCTTAAAATATCTTAACTTCATTTATAAAACTAATAACCCCTACCGACAACATGTTCACTTTATTGCAAGTGTTGTTTCTACCCCACAACAATCTCAAACCAGCATTGACATGTCCATAATTCAACCTCAAAGGAAGGAACCATGGAAAAGTGGTAGTGATGGTGCTAGAGAAGGTAGTGATGGAAAGCAGCTCATGTTCAATTTGGAGAAAACACATGTGGCTAGAATTAGTTATAAAATTAAGAGAAGTAAAACATAGGTAATTCCAGGTATAAAACCAAGGATCAAAATATTAAACTAATGGAAATAAATGAGCTTAATGAACACTAGATTTAATTAATTAGTTTATAAAGAAAGGAGTAGAAAGGCATTATATCGTTGAATAATTGGTTCAAAGAGAGCCTCCTAGTTTTGAAATTGAATCAATTTTATTGTGCCATGTGATGTATAACAAATTTTTTTATGAAGATATAGTTTGAATAGGCGAATTTAAAAAATGAGTAGGTTATTTACAAGTTAGACTCTTACATATAGGTCAATTGAATAAAACCATCCAAGTTGTTTGAATTACATTGAACAACTAGAGATGTGTTGGATTACCTAATTTCTAAACAATAAATTGATAGTGGTATTAAGGAAAATAATAAAAGAATTGGAACTCACATTGTTACCAAATTCATCGTTTGTTGAACCAATATCCACCATTAAGCCAAGAAAACCTTCAATTGACACCACAAAAAATAGCAAGGATCAATGAATTATCAAGTTTGTTAATAATAATCTTGGAAGTGAGGGAAGTGGTTGTGACCTCAACGAACTTATTCGACTGAATGAACTATCTCATTTAATATTTATAAAAGGAATTAGATAATGATGATATGGTTTATAAATAATACTTTACTGCATTTGTTATGAAGCGGTTATGTATAAATGAAGGATAAAGAAAACAAAAAAATATATCTGTCCCAATGAAGAAATAAAGAATTTAAGTATTTTTAGACGAAAATAATTAAAATGCTTCAAGAATTAATTTCGAAATGTGATAACATTAAGACAAGATAGAGCAAGTTATTCCTTAAGTTAATTAAGGTGTCTAAAGAGCTGGAGTGTCCCAGTTTAACTATGGATGTGACGATGTTGAATAGAGAAAAAATGTAGGAATATGTCGATGTATTTAACATCAAATAGGGAAATGACTAGTTGATTTTCCTAAAGAGGAAATTTAGAAGCAAATTAACAGACTAGTTGATTTTCCTAAAGAGGAAATTTAGAAGCAAATAATTCATTTTTTCAGCAAAAGAAAGAATAATTAGAGATAGTATATCAAGCCAGTTATGATTTAAAAGATATTAAAGATGATTTATCTGAAGTCTGAGTAAATCAAGAAGACACTATTTCACATTTACGTGATTACAACGTAAAATGGGTAAAAGATACTCTATAAAACATAATGACTTCAAGATGACTCATCAACAATTTTAATAGTTGTGTCTTGAGCTCACAACTAGTATTTAAATTGAAAGAACGCTTCAACACATAAAAGGTCTTGTTTTCCATCAGTATAAGTAAACATTCTAATTTTGGACCCCTATATTCCATATTCTTTGTTAGTAATCATTCATCCTTCATTCTTATTTCCATGGTTCGCATGAGGCCCATCACTACCCTTTAATGCATGAATTCATTTTATTTTATTAGGTATTATACGCTTCTATTTGAAGCTATTTATATTTTTTCAAAATCATTTGGTTAGAGAGTTCATGTATGGTGTTATCTTTTTACTTTGTTTTTTAAGATTAAGATGAAAGTGTGTAACTCTTTTGATCTCTATGATTCTAAATGAAATTCTCTTTTAAATATATCTACAAATGTAATCATTTATTACATTCTTCTACTCAAATCTCTAATTTTGTACTCACAATTTTGTTGGAAATAAATTATATTCAATTATTATGTTGAATGTTTATATGGATGACATATCATATTATTATGAATATATATGGCCTAGATTTATATCAAGCCTTTTCTTTCCTATATTTCATTTAATGTTTTATTTTGTTCTATCGTTTTTTTGGTGAATTGAAAAATCAACAATTTGATTATATTGTACTCATGTGAGATGGGGTTGATTCTTATAGGTATTATTAAAACATGTAGCTGACGACTAGATAATTAGAACAACCACAATGATTTGAGCTAATAATTATTAAATAAGGAGTTCCTTCCAGTTTCACCTATTTACTGACTACTGTACACACCATGGGCAGTTTTCTTTGTGAAAAACAAATAGCAACTCTACAAAATGAAGTTAGAGAGATTATTCTCTCAAATGTAATATTTGAGATTTGATCAATCCAAAGTATCAACACTCCTTAAGGGCCAATTTAATTTGTATTAATTTTTAGTAATTTTCAATTCAGTGTAATTCAAGTAATTATGAGTGACATCAAATAGATATTATCTTCATAAATCATAAGTATCAAATTGGAGTATGAAAGAGTATACAAAATGGATATGTGTACTTATTTCAATTTCTAGATTTCTTGATAGTAATTTTTTTATAATAATTTTATATAAATTTCATATAACAACAAAACCTTTATATTGAATATAATCAACTATTTTTATAAGAATCTTCTATTTATAAACAAGAAAATATCATAAACATTGTAATTAATATGTTTACTTGGACATTCAGTAATATATTACTTGGACATTGAGAAATTATTATTTTTTGTTAATAATAATAGTATATACAAATTTTAAAAAGCATCATCATTTACATAGTTATATTCTATTTTTTTTTCTAATGGCCATTAGTAAAATGAATACAATTATCATTAAAATACACAAAATTCATTTTATATTTCATTCATCTTTGAATTATTAAATATAAAATATACAACTTTGTTAAAATATAAATTTATGAAACCAAAATATTACTAAGAGGGGATGAATTAGTATTATAAAATTTTTAACAACTTTGAAATTCTTTAAATTGTTTCTCATAAATAGTATAGAAACATCATAGAGTTAACTACACATGGATTAGGAGGGTCCGATTTTTATGTGGAAACTCATATCGGATCAAACCAAATAACTTCTTATTTACATGTGAATTTGGGAACCAACTCATTATTACATCAATTTTCTAGAACCTACCAAAAGGAGACACTCGTCCCCTAATTTACAAGAACCAACCTCTTGTAGTTGTTGAAATAAAACCCAAAATTGTTAGCCAAACACCAAAATTTTGGCATCCCCCTATGCTTTTAATGGATCGAACGATTATGTTTATGTCTTAGATTGATTAGATATTTCAATTACCTATCTCCCATCAAATCCTATGGTTGTTCATGATTCCACAATGCATATTTTATATGTCCACAATTGGTTTATATTCTTTTTGAATGCATTATTGTTTGGTATATTTATATTCTAGCGATAATATTTTAAATTTTTATGTCTGCATGACATGCATTGCAATTCAAAATTCATGAATTTATATTTCATAACTGATCATGACATCCTTAATTTATTTTGGTCCCCATTCTATTGAATTCATTAGGGTTTGTGAATTTGCTGCTCTTATGATAAAACTTTAATCCTTACATCTCCATAATATGTATTGTAAATGATAGGCAAGAATCTTGTGTTGTTGGCTATTATTCAATATGGTTTTCATTCTTTTATTTGCTTCTCCAAACCTCATTGACCATGAGAATTGGATGTCTAGTTGAATAATTATTGTTGGAGATTAAAATCTACATTGTTGAATCTTGGTTATTAATTTAACTCATGTGTTTGAATATTGAACTATTTTTCCAACTCAAGGGTCTTCTCACAAATCAAAGTGTCTTCTAGCACTTTATTTTTGGTTATTGCATATCATTTTTCTTTAAGGGGTGTATTTATGATACAACACTTAAATTCCCATATGTATTCTTGATTATAAATAGAAAATATGTTTTGGACATATGTATTGTCATACGCAACAGTAAATCTCCAATTCTCACATTATGCATTCAATTGGTTTCCAGGTAAAAATATGAGAGGCATCACAATGATAATATGCTTACAATAGAAATAATTTTATATGCATCCAAATCTTTGGCATTTAAGATTATAAGAACTTATCTTATGTAACACAATCGTACTAATGCTTATTATGTATGGGAATGCAGGGTTACCTTTCAGAGTTGAATATATGAAATAATGTTTTTCCTTTTAGATACATATAGTTCCTATTTGTATAAATCTTGTAAATAGAAAAGATAGAATTTCAAAGCGAAAATTAACCATAATAATCATGGTAACATTGCAAACACTAATTTTATGGTGACATGGTAAAAGAACCTAGCATGAATATGGAATGAGACATGTATGAAGATAAATGTTCATTACCTGTCAAGTCTGTATCGATGTTATTCAAATGCTATAATAATAAATCCATTCCACATGGAAATAAATGATTTCAAGTTTGGGGAGAATTCTTTTGCTTCAGATTCCAATACTTATATTAGGAAATTTATACTTATTTAGTTGATGAATTATTTCATTTCTCTTGTAAACTATCAGAATTGATTTTTCATTTTATTTATTTTTGCCAAGATACACATTAATTGTTTCAAGCATCATATATTGAACACTATTGCAAGAAATATTAATGAAATTGCTGGAAATAAGGAATATCATCAAGATCTTGTGCTCATTAGTGTTTAAAACCCTCAACAAGGTATACCAAGTTGGCAGGAAAAGCTATTGGTCATACTATTTTTCATATTGAAACCTCAAATCCTACTTTATTCCATTCATTATACTGTAATATTTAATGTAAATAATAATAATGAAGGTAATCCAAGAGTCACTTGGAATGTAAAGAGACGTATTTCGAATAGGTAATGAGGGAATTTGAAGATTCATGGGAAAGTCAAAACGTCACCCATCCACTTGCATAAAATACCCTCATGCCTCATTCATATGGGGGGTTTTGGCACTTGAATTCTTTATCATAGTTATAGCAGTCTAGGCTTTGAGTACATCTACCACTTGGTATTTGATAAGACAAGTAGGTGTGAGGTTAGGGTTTGTATTTTGTAGATGAAATGAACTTCTCTCATTTGAATATTGGGTTTTGAGAGGTTTGCAATACATGTTCTTGGGATTATCAACATTTAGTATGAATATTTCTACTTATTGCATTGATTCCCTGACAACTTTATGGCACATGTAATGGTTATCCATACTTTTTTTGTTTATGCATACAAGCTTACATATTGGTTACATGTTAATGAACTAATTCTTTTCATGCAACTGGTATGTTTTCTTAGAATATCCACCTTTCATTCCATGAAATGTTAGTAATTAATTTGTGAACTAATTTGGAATTTGTTTCTAACACTTCTTTGTTTATGTACATCTTATTTAGTCTCAACTATCTCATTCTCTCTTAAGGAATACTACTTCTTCATTATTGTGTTGATACTTTCTTGCATAATGTTCTACAACCTATCAATGGAGGGATGATTTCATCATATTTCTTTAAGAATTTTACACTTGATATCACATTCATTTCTCTACATTTCAAGGCCAAAAGAAACACATACACACATGGTGGCAATTAGGCACAAAAATTGGATGGGGATCCTATTCCAAACTGTGTGAGGTATAATTGGGACTTCACACTACGGATTCCACATAACCATTGGTGGAATTTCTAACACCATTAAAAAATTTGGAACTTGAAAGTGGTAAGAAGAGAACCTAACCCTACGGATTCTGGTTTTATGCCTTTTATATTGAAATGGCTCCTTCCCATACCTTAATTCCGGGTTGTTTTTCTAAAAATTTAAGTCTTTCAATCCCTAGGAATTTATTCAATATCTTTTCAAATAATAAGTTTGATGGTGGAATGGAAATATATGCCTACAATAATATTGTACAATTTCTTGATATTTTAGTTGGTAATGATGTCCATAATGGAAGTATCCTATGCAAAAAAAAAAAATCACTTTTTAAGGTAGCATCATTTCATGGTGTAAAACATTGTCGTATGATTCTATTAATCATTTTAAAAACTCATTGGTGAGTTTGTGTATTTTTTTTAATATCTCACTTTAAAGTATTAATTTAAGGAAATTGATAAACTCAAAAAGACGTTGAATGAACCAGTGGATTATTTTTCCAATAGATTTCTGAACAATTGTTATAAAAGTAATGAGAAATATAAAGATTGGTATCATATGATAATATAGTTTCCACATCTACTTTGACTTTCTGAGAGGGACTCTAAATCTAAATTGAATATTGACAATAAAAAATTAGAAGATTCAAATATGGCATTCCATAATTTTATTATGCCTACTTTTGTTCTCGGTGCAAGTCATATAAAACCTTAGATTTTAGAGGCGGAAATGGTTACCCGTAATTTCCTTATTCCTCCTTATTCTTCATTATCAAATGAAATTCATTCATGTGCTAACATGAAATTTTTTTTCATAATGAATTGAGGAAATTTTTCATGGAAAGGGGAAGAGTTCTCTTAATTCGGAAACCCATAAAACCATTGCTGAAGTTGATCAAGCTCAATATGAAAATAATATTTTCATACCATCCTTTGATTGTCATGTTCATGAAAATTCCTATTAATTTAATCTTTTATCTGCATGTGATAATCTCTTACTTTTTATTTTTATTATGAGATCTACACGTTTCCTCAAAGAAGGTTTTCGTCCTGACTATATCTTCCCGAGGTGCCTCAATGGAGGTTTTCACCTAGTGATTTGTTTTATTTTCTTGGTTTATTTTATTTCTTAAGGATCATTGGCTACCTCAGGGAGGTTTTCAGATGTTGGCTTGAAGGGTCCTCACCCAGGTTTGGATTTATTGTGCAACCAAAAAACATCCAACTACTGGCCCTTTCAGCGGTGATCTCCTTGCGCAGATCAAAATATCACCCAGAGCAGTATGGGGAGGTGTCAGAACCAGGTTTCTACACCCTGAGGAAGAGTTTATTGTGGTGTCCCTAAACAAACTTATGATATGCAGATGTAAACGCTTAACATTTCAATAGAACAACAGATCAACTTGTAGCAGAATATCCTATAATGTAGTATATATTCATGCGCAGTAAACATATTTATTTTAATCAGATCTCTTCATCAACTGATATTCACGCATTTTATACTTTATTCATTTCCAAAAATTAAATTTAACCATAACATAAGTAAATATGCAATCATAGAATAGATTTCGATCTCAAATAAAATAACATATAATAATAGCAATCACACAACAGTTTCTAGTTCGCCAAAAAATCCTTCTTTTTTAAGAGATATAGCAGTTGAATACATTTAGAATTTCAATACACTTTACCCTTATCCTTTCGTGAACATACCCAACAAAGTCTACACATAGCCGAGACGTCAATCTCCATGCACACAGCGAACAAGAGCCTTTCTACCCAAAACCCATACTTAGGCCAAAATCTTATAAAACATTCATCTGGGATCATTCAATATCTCTACTTGATTTGATATATCCATATTTATACTAACTTATTACGCAGATACCATGGTCTCAAAACCATTGTTTGGGACTCATGGTTTTTCCTTAAAACCCATTACATTGATTACAGACATTGACCCTCCCCAAAGCCCCTTTGACTCTTTCGCACAGCGTGCACAACAAAACATACACAAAACTTTACCAAAATTGACTCCAGGGGACCCCGCTCTAACAGGCCCTTAACACAAACTCGTGACTCATCCCGATTCACTGTGCGATGGGCTCCTTCATCTTCGCTTTGAGCACTTCAATAAAGCTCTTTAGTGGCAAGACCACTTTGACACTCTATGCGGGAGCACCCTACGCTTCATCCACGAGCTTCATAGTTGTCATCCCTTCAACTTCTATATTGATGTTGTGTTGCATTTGTTGAAGGCTCTTTAATGCACCATCCAAGGTCTGAGACAACTAGATGGGCTTCCTCAGCCCATGGCTTCATCCATGCTTCTAAAAGTTTCTCTCAGCGATGAAATTATTCTCTTTCTGTTTGAATGGCCCTGCCCTCATGAAGGTGGGCTATTCTTTGCGTCATCACCACTGTAGGCGATGCCATCCTGATGTCTACAAAATGTTGTTCCTTCACACACAATTCATTGCGCAGCTACTGCAGCATTGGATCACTTTGCACTGAAGTCCAAACACCCATGGCTTCATATACGAGCTAGCCACATTCTATTACGACGGCTGAGATGATATTTGTCATTCCTTTAACTGCGTCAACACATTGTGCTCTAACCTCTAGTGTTGTCTCCAGCCGTAACTTCATCTGTAAGTCTGCAATTTGTTATTCCAATGCAATCTAGACAATTTGGACATTAGTGCTTGAGGCCTTTAGCACAACGGCTAATCCCTCTAGCTTTTCTGTAGGCCCAGAGAAGGCGGAGACCTCTAGCAGGTCACCATAGAATTATTCAATTTTTTCCTCTAGTTCAGCAGACTGAGCCTCAGTTTTGCAGCACGCCTCCTCCAAAGGTTCTATAATTCCTACAGCAACCATTTTATCCAACTCTTCCTTAAATTTATGCTTATATTTTGGGTTCAATCTATACAAGTGTTGCTTCATAGGTCACACATCTAGTTTCAAAGTGATCTTCATGACCCCCAGCTCCCCAATTATCCCTTTCAACTCAAATAATTTTGTAGGAAACAAGTCCTGATACTCAAGTCACCAACTCAACAACCTTTCCCACTTTATGATCATCCTAGTAATCTCCGATCTTTGCCAATTTTGGTTGTTCCTCAGATCCAATGTTCACTTGTCATATATTCAATGTCTTAGTGACATCTAGTGATGTAATTTAAGGCCCATCAACTGTGCGTTGTCCTTCAAACTCAAGGATCTTGATATCCTTGGATTTTCTTCATTTTCTTCAACTGTCAATTTTTTGCAATTGACAATATCCCTCATCTACGCATCCCAAGTTCGTGAAGGATGTTATAATTTTGAATTTGTTGTATGAAGGATAACCTCCTGAGTACCTTGTAGTGCTTTCCACAAGAAATCAAACCCACTCTCAAAGATAAAGGTTAAAATGAAACTTTCGGTCAACGCAGATCATTCATTGGTTCCTCAGTGTAGTTCTATTTCCATGTACCAATAAGTAGGCACCTTCCCCAACATTTGGATGAACATGTGCACCCATTTTGGTCTTGGCTCTACACCCCATACTTCAGTGTACTTAGCCATATGTCTTTTTGGATCACCTTTTCCAGAATATGTCTCTTCCATTCTAGTAGTTGGACATTCAAATCACAATCTCATCATTATAGTGCATTCTTTCGAGTTTCCCAAGTTTCGTTTATGAGTCTCCCACCATCGTAATGGAGTATAGCGTGGCGCTATATCTAGTCCATGGAATCTCTGTGCTTCTAGAAAATTCCTTTCAATTTCTCCTAAAAACCTGTTCACATTAGTTAAACCATCATAATACGGAAATTCACATGCCTCTGATGATATGCAACAAAGGGATCTGGTCACTCGGTTGCAACACAACGTAGATACTTCATCTAATCGGTTCTGCCAATTCTCCAACTCTTCCTCTGAATCTAAGAAGCAGGAGCTATCTTTTTTCAAATTATTCATTCCATAATTTGTCACATTGATCCAATCGTCATCTCACACAGTCAGCTTATAGACATGGTAAACATCATCCTCCACACCCACTAGCTTTGTATATCTTGCACCTTCTGTGGGATCCAGAGGAACTACAACTCTACTTCCATTATTCTCAAATACCATACTCCTCCTATTAAGATTTATGATTCCATCCATATCAATAGCCAAATATAAACCCAACTACGTAGGATAAGAATTAGTATCATCCACAATCTGGATGACTTCGAAATCTGCAAGCACCTTAACTCCTTCAATATCTACTACAACTTGTGAGAGTCTTCCTAATGGAATTATTTTATATTGATTCACCATGCAAAGTTGAATAGTATACCACTCCAACTTAGGCTCTCCCATGCACTGCCAAGTTTGCTTAGGTGACACATTTCCATCAAAACCTAGATCGAGAATGACCTGATCCATATCATAAGCACCGATCTGAGTAGTCAAGCGCATCTTTCATCTAGTTTTGCTTTCATTCTTGTAGATCTTATTGGCAAATTTATATTCCATCTGGGTTTGTTCTTTTTCTACGCAGCTGTCTATCAATGTTTGAATATTATCCACTGCCTTCTTATTACTCAATAATTTGATGCAAGCTTGTAATAATGGAATTATTTCTTCGTCTACTCTAGCCACATCCATAGGTGTGCCTGATATTGATGTCCTTGCTTCTGCAAACTCCTTCTTTGCTTCTAAAAAAGTGTTTTTTTCACACTGTAAATTGAATTCATCCTTTTACTCAGGTGCTTTTTGGATCCAAAGATTAGTATCTGGATTTTTTCCTTTATCCTTGCCAGTTGTTCCACCACTCCTAGTGACAACATTTGTGCTAGGATCCTCTTCGCGTAGCTCCACCCTAACCATCTAAGTGTTCTATGTTAGAGTCTAAATTTTCTTCTCCTGCATATTAGCAATTAAAATAGGACAATGTTCAATTACATGATCAAATTTCTTACAGTTCCTGCAATATTCTCCTATTGGATTTGGATAATTGTGCACATAATGACTAGCATCTCTGCAATTTTAGTAGATGAGTTGTCCCCTTCCTCAACTAGTTGATCCTCGTCCTTGTCCTCGTCATCTGGTTAGGAATACACCACTCCAAAATGGGGATGCTAGTGAGGTATGTTAAACTTTCATTCTCTATAGCTCAACTTTATCCATCATCAAATCAAAATTGTGGTAGTGTTATTCATCATGTCCTAGTGACGAACAGAACTTGTAAAAATGTTTCTTTAGCTCAGGAATATATTTTCCAATTTTTTGACAGTAATCAATCACACGCAGACCCATAGACAGAAAAAAATTCCCACCATAATTCAGTTGTTCCACTCGTCCTTGCCTGCTGTTTTCAGCCGGCTAGGTCCTCTAGCTTGCATATAATCATTAAATATGGGGCATTAATCCTTATGAGGCCTGGAAAATTTACATCATATGCACCATACATATGCGCATACCTCCTTTTCCTTATCTTTGTGCAGATTCTGAATATCCAAATGCATTTCTTCTAAATGAATCTGAATGTACTGAGTTTTGATCATAGCGAGCACCGAGGCAGTTTCTAGTTTCATTGTAATTTCTATGGCCTTAGCCTCCGTGACAATATTTTTTTGACTAAAGGGATGGTGTATATATGGGAGAAACATAGCAATAAAACATTCCTTGTGTTGGGTATCATCAATAGTGAATCCACCATCTCTGATAGTGTGCTTCAGTCTCTAATCCGAATCTCATACAAATTTGTTTAACTCTTGGTGAATCTCTTTCAACTCCATTACACATTGAGCGTATGATTTTAGCTTCTTCAATTCTTCTTTTAGGGAATCTTTCATATTATGCATAGTAGCATTAGGGTTTTACGATACATATCTTATATACCAATACAATGCATGATCTTGAAAAGCATTGGCCAACTGTGCTTTCTTTACAGTGTCACTATTAACCTATTGTGATCTCCATACAACATTAGTTTGAAACCAAAATTGTTTTGTATCTTCTTTCCCAATACCTCTCAAATTAGGAAACTTCATAGACGTGACCATATCTTCGCCTGGTGGAGGTGGAGTGGGGGTTGAGTGGATGACTTGTGAGATGAGTTTGGAATCGGGGTGGATGGGATCTGAATTATGGCAATGCTTCCTGATTACTCTGATCTTGTTATACTTATTATTATTCAAAGTGCGTAGATTCACTGGAGATACAAGTCTCTAATTATTCTTCACTATCATATCCTTGAGAGGGATATAAATAAACCCTTCTTCTAGATCTGCGTGATAATTTCTTTCGCTACACATAGTCGAACCTCTTCAGGACATTCACACAATATGCTCGCATAGAATACCTTGCTCACACAATGGCATTTTAAGCCAAAATTTCAAAGAGTGTATGAACTTACGTCCTGGAACCTTGAAAAAGCTTCTTTCCACTTCAGAATAAGAAACAAATTGATCCATAGAAAACTCAGTTACAAATACTCCCATAACATGATCAATCCAATGATCTATCGCACGAGTAATTGGTTTGCTGGTCTTTTCTAACTGTTTTAAAAATTCTGGAGTTCACTGAGTGACTATGTCTGATCCAGGATGATCTTGTTCAGTACATTTCAGCAGAGAAGTCTAGTCAACCAGAAGTCTAATGTCTGGTTCAGTCTTCAGTATCATCAATTCGCCAGTGAAAAGGTCCTTCAATTGTTATGGTCGTCATGTAGTTCGAATTTTGTGATGTGACGGTGTAATTTGGTGAATAAAGGGTCATGGTATTTATGGTCCTCGTCCTAAGGTCTCTTATGGTGAAATACCTTACAATGTACTGACCTAATCCTAGCACTATCATCTAAGTCCTATTCCTAAATACCTAAACCATAACACTAAACATATATCATACACCTTAAACATTAACACTATGGTGTCAAAATTAATCTTATGTCAAAACCTTACATCTAAGCACTAAAAACCATATTAAAAAACCTTATTATAAGGTTTTGGTTATGGTATTAACAACAAAACAAAACAAAGGTTCGAGCTATATTAAAACCTTTTGAACTTTATTATAAAACCCAAAACAAATGACAAACGGTGCTAACTACGCTATCAAATCGCGTTGGAGTTTGTTATATGATAAGTTTTATGACCATGTTATAAAACCGCGTCAGAGTTTGGTATATGATAAATTTTATGAACGTGATATCAAAACTGCGTTGGAATTTTTTATATGATAAATGTTATGAACGTGTTATCAAAACCGCATCGGGAGTTGCATATGACAAGTCAGACCGTAGCAGATATGGGTTATGGTTAGTAGTTGTCGGATAACATTGACCGCCACCAAATAAAGCTGTCACATACAGTTGTCGCAATAAATGTCACCATGATCTCTGGAATAGGCCGTAACCACTGCCCGAAGAACTTTGTTCACATATCCAAACTTTAAATAATCTGCCTGGTTAGTTAGCCACTAGGCTAAAATTTTAATATAATTTTTTATTTTGGGTTTTGGTAATCAATAAAACACCAAAGGTTAACGGATATTATCCCAAGGTTCATGAATATTAAAGAAATTCGAACCCTTATACCTCTAATCTCTAAAATAACTCCTAAATGAGGAAAATGGAGGTTCAATCAGTTCTTATTTAAGTCATGGTATTTCTTCATAAAGCTCATCTTGGTTTTTGAAGTATTGGAGAAAATTCAGTGTGAAATTGTAGGATAGAGGGAGTTTTTGTTTTCAACATTGCTCGACCATCTGGAGTTAGAATTGAGGGCAGAGACAGAAGTAGGAAAGCTAAGAGAGAGAGATTCCTACTTTCAGTGACCATAAGTGCCTGCGAGCACAGTCACTATGGTGTTTTTGCTGTGTAAAATACTTCCTTAGATCAATCCTAATAAAGTGTATGCCCATTTGAAAGCAGACCTGGAGATGTAGTCCACAAGAGACGAACTTCGTAATCAACTATTTTCTTCTTCTTCTCTCTATTTTATGTTTTGTTTAAATAATTTATTAGTTGTTGGTTTATGTCACCTTTCATTTAGAAAGATTTCTTCAGTTAACAATCAATCTTAAGGACAAACTAATCAAACTACCTCAGCACTTAATTGATCACATTCAGATCATTTTTGGTATCAGAGAGATTTGTGCTTCATAGTTTTTTTGTCAGTGGATGTTATCCAGGTTTGGATTGCAATGTGGAAAAGGCGAGCTTGAGGAATTCGATCCAAATATCGGAAAGCGCAAAGTTGTTCATCAATCAACGATGACAAGGACTAAGAACGTTGAGACTCCTGAAGCTGCTAAAATGAAAGCCATGTATGAGAATCAAATCCGTCAGATGTTTCTAAACATGCAACAGATGTTGGCAGAATTATATGAAGGCGAGAAGATGAGAGATGCAGCCTCATCGTCGAAGGCATCAAAGAAGGACAAGGGTAAAGGCGAGGCAGATAAATCTCCTTTTCCTCCATCATCTAAATCATCTTCTTCTTCCTCTTCTACTTCTATCTCTGAATTAGAAAAAGAAAATAAACTTAAGAGTCCAATTTTGAAACATGATGTTAAGTTCGAATTACCTATATATGATGGTGAAATAAACCTCGAGAAACTAGATAATTGGGTAAAAAAGTTAGAAATCTATCGTCGTATTCAAAACATTACTGATGATAAGACAAATATCCAATTAGCTACTCTTAAAATGGGGAGTACTGCTTTGATCTAGTGGGAAAGTAAGACACAGATAGATTTAAAGTGTAAAGGAAAAGTTATCACCTCATCGACTAAGTTTATAAAAGCTCTAAAGAAACAATTATATCCGTTGGGTCACACACAATGAGCTATAATTTATTGGCAGCGCTTGCGACAAGGTAAGGCATAGAATGTTCAAGATTTCACACAGGAATTCAGAAATAAAGTGTTAGCACTTGGTATTTATTTCGACACAAAAGAAACTTTCTTGAAGTATATTGGGAGTTTGGATTCATATTTGCATCATAAATTATTAATGTTCAATCCTAATGACTTTGATTAATTTTTTGTTCAATCTATTCATGTCGAATCAGGTGGCAGACCTTTCAAGTTTACACCAAAGACATCCAAGCAAATGGAAACCGAAGATAGAAAAAAGAAGGGCAAGTCAAAGGGAAATAATGCTGCCAGAGCTCATAAGGAATATGATAGACCTAATTGTACACATTGCCAAAGGATAGTCCATGATGAAGCTAGGTGTTGGAAACTTGATTCGGAACAAAAGCCAAAGAAATTCCAAATGAATAAGGGTGAAAATAAGGATGAACCAGCAATCCAACAAGTCTTGGACTGGGGATTTGATTCAGGTGATGAAGGAAAAATCACTACTATGGTTACAATAGGTAAAATTTCAAGCTAGTACTTCTACTTCTTCAAATATCACATAGTTGAATGAAGGAAAAAGAATCGAGTTATGTCATATAAGGGTAACTTCAAAGCATACTAAGATAGATTAATTGCTCGATACGAGATCACAAGAAAAATTGATTTATGATTCATTGGTTAAACAATTGGGTTTGAAAACACATAATCATCCAAAACCATATCCTTTAGGATGGTTAAACAAACAATCTCAAATTCATGTTACCAAACAGTGTCGGTTAAAATTTGCAATCACAACTAATTATATCGACGAAGTGGATCTAGATGTGATACCTTTAGACATATGTGGAATTGTCTTAGGTAGCCCTTGTCTCTATGACCGTGATGCAGTATTTTATAGGAAGGAACATATGTATCATCTCAAGAATGATGAGATTAAGTACATCGTTCAGGCACATAAAACTAAAAATCACTTGAATTTAATTAATGTTATTTAGATGAAGCGCTTAGTAAGTTCAAGTAAGAGATACATACTCACGTCGATAAAAGAGCAACATAAGGATCTTAATGATACTTTTTCAGGTTGTGAATTTCAGTATGAAGGTAATTTGGTTAAAAATGTAGATTCATTTCAAGTTCTACTTAAAGAACCAAAACATCTACTTCATAAAAAGGAAATATCACATGAGATGCAGTTGACGTCTAATGCCCCTAATAATGGAATGTGTCACAAGTCAGTTATAGAGTGTAAAGAAATAAAGCAACAAATTCTAGGGATATAGTTCATCTCCATATAGTTCTCCCATAATTTTGGTTCCTAAGCAAAACGGGACATGGGGACTGTGTGTTGATTTTAATGTTTTTGAGTCATTTAAGCAGAAAAATTTCACAGCATTATTAGATCATCAGTAGCCAGTTGAAGTTAAAACAGATGCTAATGGTTATGAAAAGTTGTTATATTATTTGGGTAAGTTGTGTATACCGCAGAAAGGAAAAGGGCAAGTTATTCAGAAAGGTCACTCTTCTCGAATACAATAGATACATAGGGCAGTATGGAATCAGTTGAAAGAGATTCAGGCCAAGTTCAAATTGTGCCATGACAAGCATCAAGTCGATCATCATTTTCAGGTCGGCGAACAGGTATGGTTGTATATAAGCAAAGTCAGGATGAAAGGGGAAGGTAAAAAACTGAAATATATCAGTTATGTTTCTTTCAATATTGTTCAAAAGATTGGAAATAATGCATTCCGATTAAATTTACCACCTTATATGCATATTTACTAAGTTGTGAATATTGAAAGTCTCAAGTTGTATGAACCTCTGATGATTGTTGGTTCTGAGGATGTTATACAGGTCCCTTCTATTGACGATTTATCACCTGAGTACATGACAGAGTTGTGGGAAGACACCATCTTGGACAGAAGAGTTCGTACTTCCAGGAAAGGAGATGTGGAATATCTTCGAGTGTGACTCAAGGTCATCAATTCAAGTAAGGCGAAAAGGATAGAGATCAGAAATGTGAGGGACATTATGGGAATTTTGAGGTTGAAAATGGGCCTCCTAAGAAAAATGTATAACCAAAATAAACTTTATAAGAACCAATAGGATTCAATATGATGATGTCAACCATGGGGGATATTTCACAATTTTTGGAGTAAAAAGTAAAAATATTAAAAAAATAATAAAATAATAAAACTACTTTTTCAACTCGTATTTTGAACTTATCTCCCTAAGGGTTTACTCAAATTTCGAGTGGGAGTACTCTTTGGATGCAAAAAATAATTCCTCATCTAAGGAGTACCCATGGGTACTCCTTGGATGAGGAATTAAATTTTTCATCCAACCAGTATGCCCGCTCAAAATTTGAGTAAAACCTTAGGGAGATAAGTTCAAAATACGAGTTTAATAAGTAGTTTTTTCTTTTTTCCCTCTAAAATTTGATGATGTAATCAAATTTTATTTTATATTTTCCACCATTATTTTATAATTTCTTTAGGAGGCCCATTTTAGACCTCAAAATTCCCCTAATGAATGTACCCTCACTTATTGTCTACTTAAAATCAAGCTTTTGTGGTCCAAAAGCTTTCAAGTGGAGAGGATTGATCCAGGAGGATCTTGTTCAGTACATTTCAGCAAAGAAGTCTAGTCAATTCCAGAAGTATGATGCCAGGTTCAGTCTTTAGTATTGTCAATTCTCTAGTGAAAAGGTCCTTCAGTTGTTATGGTCGTCGTGTAGTTCGAATTTCGTGATGTGACGGTTTAATTTGGTGAATAAATGGTCATGGTATTTATGGTCCTAGTCGTAAGGTCTCCTATGGTGAAATACCTTACAATGTAAAGACCTAATCCTAGCACTATCATCTAAGTCCTATTCCTAAATACTTAAACCCTAACACTAAGCATATATCATACACCTTAAACATTAACACTATGGTGTCAAAATTAGTGCTATGCCAAAACCTTACATCTAAGTGCTAAAAACCATATTACAAAAGCTTATTATAAGGTTTTGGTTGTGGGATTAACAAACAAAAAAAAAGGTTCAGGTTGTATTAAAACCTTTCGAAATTTATTATAAAACCCAAAACAAATGACAAACAGCGCTAACCGCGTCAGAATTTTTTATATGATAAGTGTTATGACCATGTTATCAAACCGCGTCGGAGTTTGTTATATGATAAATGTTATGAATGTGTTATCAAAACCACGTCTAGATTTGCATATTATAGGTAAAATCGCAGTAGATACGGGTTACGGTTAGTAGCTATCGGATAACGTTGACCGCCACCAAAGAAAGCTCTCACATGCAGTTGTCGCAATAAATGTCACTGTGACCGCCAGAATAAGTCGTAACCATCGCTCGAAGAACTATGTTCACATATCCAAACTTTAAATACTCCACGTGGTTAGTTAGCCTCCAAGCTAAAATTATAATATAATGTTTTATTTTGGGTTTTGGTAAGCAATACAGTGCCAACGGTTAAGGGATATTATCCCAAGGTTCATGAATATTGAAGAAATTCGAACTCTTATCCCTTCAATTTCTAAACTAACTCCTAAATGAGGAAAATGGAGGTTTGATCAGTTCTTATTTAAGTCATGGTATTTCTTTATAAAGTTCATCATGGTTTTTGAAGGCTTGGAGAGACTTCAATATGCAATTGCAGGATAGAGGCAGTTTTTGTTTTCAGCATTGCTCGACCGTTCTGAGTCAGACTTGAGCACAGAGATAGGTGTTGGAAAGTTGAGAGAGAGAGAGCTTCCTATTTTCAGTGACCAGAAGTGCCTGCAAACACTGTCAGTCTAGTTTTTTTTCTGTCTAAAAGACTTCCTCGAATCAATCCTAATAAAGTGCACCTGGAGATGTAGTCCACCACAGACGAACTCTGTAATCAACTATTTGATTCTTCTTCTCTCTATTTTATGTTGTGTTTAAATCATTTATTTGTTGCTGGTTTATGTCGTCTTTCATTTAAAAATCTTTCTTCAGTTAACAATCAATCTTAAGCACAAACTAATCAAACTACCTTAGCACTTAATCGATCACATTCAGATCAACGTCATCCTTTGTGTAGGCATTAAATTTATTCAATTGGGACAACCACTCATGCAGCTTAGTCTCAAAGGAAGCAAATAATATGTTATGGAATTCTGTAAAAATTTACTTTTGAACCCAATATTCAACAGATAATTTAGAACTTCTATTCTCTTGGATCATTAATTCAATGATCTTTCTATCCAACCAATCTTGTAATTTGTTCTGCATAGGATACCACAACATCAATTCTCCCTCAAAATGATCCTAATCCCGGCAAAGAAACCATTTTTTGGCTTGATGGATCCTAACCCAGGTTCGGATTTATTATGCAACCCTTAAACCCTCCAACTACTAGCCCTTTCGGCAGTGACCTGCTTGCGCAGACCAAAGTCTCCCCGAAGCAGTCTGGGGGGGTGTTGGAACCAGGTTTTGGCACCCTGAAGAAGAATTTAATGTGGTGACCCTAAAACGACTAATGATATGTAGATGCATGCACTTAACATGTCTATATAACAACAGATCATCTTGTCGCAGAATATCCCTGAATGCAGTATATATTCGCACACAGTAAACAAATATATTTTAAACATATATATTCATCAACTGATATTCACGCATAGTATATTTTATTCATTCACGCATATGAAATTTAACCATAACATAAGTAAATATGCAATCACATAACAAATTTCGATCTCAAAGAAAATAATAGATAATATCAACAATCGCTCAACATTTTCTAGTTTGTGAAAATAGTACATTCATCATTGATCATTCAATATCTCTACTTGACTCGATCTATCCATATTTATACTAGATTAGCACATAGATACCATGGTCTCAAACCATGGTTTGAGACTCATGTTTCTCCCTTAAAACTCATTACATTGATTAGGGACTTTAACCTGCCCCAAAGCCCCTTTGACTCTTTCGTGTAGCACGCACAATAAAAACATATACACAACTTTACCAAAATTTACCCAAGGGGACCCTGCTCCAACATCATCCTAATAGCCTGCCTCAGGTGCCTCATAGAGGATTTCACCTAGGTTTTTTCTTTTTTTCTTCTTTTTCGTTATTTTTTCTTTTTTCTCTCTTTTTTCTTTCTTGAACAAGGTATGAATGGATTCAGGTATCTAAGGCTCCCAATCAAATTCAACTCTCTACTTTTTGACCTATCCAAATCATCATTTGACAATGGATTCCTATGAAACTTGAACCTACAAACATTTACCAGAGTTGGTATCTTCTCCTCATCAATTTTTCATATCTAAATAAAGTAATTAAAATGGTATTTCTCCACTAGGTAAGGACCCAACTATCTAGTCATGAGTTCCCCTATGAAGTCATTAAGCTTGGAATCATGTAAGAGGGTCAAATTACCTCCACGAAAGGTTATAGCCATGGTGTTATTGTCATGCCAAACCTTTATTTGTAATTGAACCACTTTAGTATGCATAGGAGCCTACAACTTAAGTTCATCAAGGGCATATGATTATTGAAAATTCTCTTACTAAGCTCTTGTGATGTATGAATCAACTTGTGCTTTCATTCTCAACATGTTATGTTCAAATTCAATGGAAAACAAGGATTTATTACCATTGACTAGTCCGAATGGGTTGAATCCACTTATGTTCTTCCATGTTGTATTCTAGGCCCAAGTAGCCTCAACCAGCCTAACTACCTAACCCTTCTTACTATTTCTAACAACCTTAGTTAAGATTCCTTATATTTCTCTGCTGGTCACTTCCACTTGCCCATTTTCTTCAGGGTGATATGGGGTGTGTAACAACCCAAATTTAAAAATTAATGTAATAAATTTAATAAAGGAAAATAAGACCAAGTTCATGGGACATGTATTCCAAGCTAAATGTTGCAAAAAATATCCTAGCGGGAATCACTTATTGTTTATTATGGCTAACGGGAAATCGGAAAAGGAAATGGAAAAGGAATTGAAAAGGAAAAAAAGTATTTTGGGCATATTATTTATGAAAATAAAGGAAATTATGAGAAAAGGGATATGAAAGGTCAGAGGTTGCATGTGAGGAGGAAATTGAAGAAAAAAGAGGCATCAATTATAAAGAGGATTATGAGGATCAATTCACAACCTTTTTTAAGTTAATTTTTTGGATTAGTCTCAAAGAGGATAATAACACCAAGAGGACAAGGAAATCAACAAAGAAAAGGAAAGACATGAAGGGAGCAAGAAAGTAATGGAAATTAAGTGTCAAGCAAGGAAAAGTTGGGTCAAGAAGTTTCAGTGGAAATACTTGCAGATAACAGGTTGCATGTATGATTTCCTAGCTAGTTTTGGCATGCATGACATATGCATGTGTGTATTTTGTTTCTTTGTTATCGATGGGATGTATTTCACCAATTTTGGAAATTATATATATATATATATATATATATATATATATATATATATATATTTTGGTTTGAAGGTGGATTAAAAGGGCCCACAAACCATGATATATATATTTTGGTTTGAGGGCTTCAAGTACAATTTGAGGTTGTAGGGGTATTTCATCAGCTTGAATGTCACAATTATGGACATGTTTTTTTCATCTTTGAATATCGTGGAACAAGAACAGCCTATATGCAACCGTTAATGCCTAGTCCTCTGATTAGAAAAATTCCCACCACATGGTTCATCATGGAAAGCCTTAAGCATATCATAAATATCATATTCCATGATACATCTATGTATTTGAAGACGAAATCTTGTGTGAAAGCTAACATATTTGTCAACCCTCGAAAAAAGTTCACTTCGTTGAACAATATAATATTCCCAAATGGGAAAAGCAAGAATATAATGAAAAATGTTGGAAAAATAGTGTAAATCATCATATAAAGGAAAGAGACCAATATGGAGAACTTTCATATGTTATAACAGCAGCAAAATATGCACAAATAATGGGCCATAAGATACACAACAAGAAAGATCAAGCCTTCAATAAACAAAATCCCTCAAAAAGAGGTGCTGCTACTATATATAAAGACTAGAAGACTGTTATAGCACTGCTTTAAAGCCACTACTACAAAAAATGAATATAAATCATATCTAGGGCTGATATGTTCTGAAAAATATATATCTACTACAAATCTGAGCACTATGCAACCTCCTTTGAAGAATCCCTTAAGGGTTTTCAGTAAAACATCATGTACAAGATGGGGATCTAGGACCTAGGGCTGAAGATACACTGCAAAATATAGATCTGGAAGGTGTGGATGATATGATATGATCAATACAATAGCCTCCTCCAATAGATCCTCTAAATGAAAGGCAGATCCCTTTCACTAGAAAACCAGCTCTCTAAATGGTGTGCCAATCCACCCTGCAACTCCTCCTATAGAAATAACGCAAATCTAGAAGTAAACTATGCTGTGGGGATAAATAAATAGTTGGCCTGATGCCAAGATATGAAAATATGCTTAAGGCCTTCCTTAATGTCCTCCCAATGGAAAGGAATCATCCTCCACTGTAAATGAGCAATGAAATGACCCAGATCTAGTCTCCACTGCTGCAACCTCCAAAACAACTCAACCCTCAACGGGATCTGTGCTGTAAATGAAAGATGAAGCTTTGCCTTAAGCCTGATAGTGGAAAATTCAGTACAAGAATCATCCAAGAGCTTCTGAATGGAAGAGTTGGGATTCCCGATTAGGAACACCCAGTGCTAAACAACACTCAATCTCAGCTAAACAACATGAGAAAGATATATGTCTAAACAGACCATATATTCAGAAATATCAACACACATAAAACATCATCATAATGAATATGGTTTCCATCCTCTTCCTTAAATAATATATGAGCTTGAAAACCGATAGCCCCATCCAATAATATCACTACTTCCATGCAAAGCATCTTAATCTAAAATTGCATTGTCTTTCATTGATGACCACTCCTCCATGAAAACACTATTGACTTGGTCAAGGTTGACCCAGTCAAGGTGTTCTAGCCCCTTTTCACACTTCAAGGTGCTTAATTAAGCTACCAAAAGCTATATATTTCATATTGGCATTGATTTATTCATTATTAAAGTGAATTATGGACCTCCATTGTCCCCTTATTCATAAAACAAAGCAACAAGACAAAATTTAATATTCCAAATAGCTCATGGCTACTTGGGAATATTACAGTCCTCCCTTCCCAAATGTTGCTTGTCCTCAAGAAACGGGCAAGGTGAGTGTTGCAACTCTCCACCATTGGTGACACAAACATGTGATAAGCTTCCCTCATAAGATAAGTGTCTACCAATCCATCCCTCAATGAATTTCTCCTCCAAATTTCTCATGAGATGCAAATAATCCATCCCACAAGGAGACAATAGTTGAAATGAAACAAACATGGTTTGCCCAATGTTCTCCTAGAAACATGTAGCATAATGAACATGGAGAATCTCTCTTCCATAGGGCACATAAATTCCTCCCATCCTCCCTCCAAACATTCCCATAAAAATTATAAGTACATCATCAATGTATGGGATCAAAATTAAGTACATACAAATGGAAATTTGTAAAAATGGAGGTGGGTCATAGTCCCACATGTGGAACCAATCAAGTAAATCTCCTGACTGCATCAGATAATGATATGGTAAATGGTTTCCACACCACTTACTTGCTACCCGAGTCCTCCCACCATGGCCAAAAGTGTGAGATATATTTAGTGCTTTTGGAATGCACCCATAACGATACGAAATCTCCTTATGTCCTCCAAGGGAGTGGCCATGTTCAGAAATGTTTATGGCCCAATGTTGGCCATAAATTTTATATGGAATAATGCTCCTCCTTGGAGCTATGGCCTGCATATACATGGTAAAGGAATGAAAATAATCATCAAATGAAACATTATGTACATGAGCATGTTATTTACCAATGATTTTGTTCATACAAATGGAGTGGCTCATAGATGGATCCCCTCTCATTCCAAAAGAGGAAAGAGGTGGTCGAAGTAACTCCTTCATTGAGTTATGTCTCTCTTCCAACTCCACATGGTTCATGCATCTTTGAAAATGCTAATATATTTCCTCTTGAAAGCCTTCCCAAGTGTAGCTTTCCATGATAGTGTTGTAGGTCCTCATGGAATAAGCATGGCTGAAACAAAACTCTTCATAAGCCCTTTGCAGCAACTTCTCTTTAAGCTTGGAGGCTCTAGATAAGAATATCCTACCATGATAACAAATGAATCCTTCTTGGACTGAATAGCCCTCTTCATGTAACTATTCATCAAGTATCATGCATGTGAAAATATCTTTGGAATAATCCACCAATAGTTGGGATTTCCAATATGGATCAATCTTCCATAGTGACAACGCTCATGATCTATTGCAAATAATATATGTCATATGGCTTCTCTCCTTCTTGACATCTCCCATGCCAAAGGTATATGTTGGAAGGTTGCTATTCCCTCCTTGCTGCTCTTCTTGGATATGCACATGCTCAAGTGAATATTGAAGATTTTGGAGGTTAGTCTCCCATGGGAAGCTATCATCCATCCAGAACTTCCTTGGTTTAACCAAAGCATGCATGTGTGACGACCATATTCTACCATGTATGGAAGATTCCTCATCAAATGAGAACATATTATGAGTCTCCATAGCCAAGGAATGGTCTCCTTTCCCCATGATGGTGTCATCCTCCAAACCTGCAGCATTTACCCTCATCGCAATATGAGATGTGAGAGTGGGTAATGATGATAGTGGGAGAATATTCCCCTCCTCCTTGAGCCTACCCAAGACTCTCAGCGTTGTATCATAGTCTTATAATGCTCCCATTCCTTTTGGATCTAGGAATGGTGCATCAAGATGTGAGACATCTCTTACCAAATCTGGATCAAGTGGCCTCCTGGGTGGTTTACCACAAGATAGTGATGTCTCATGGACCATCCTCATATGCATAATATATGGGATCATCATGTCCCTGCTTCCACTGCACAAATTCAAATATGTTTCTTTGTGGAAGTTTTATGATAGCTGGGTACCACTCTTAATGATGCAAGAGTTCCTCTAATTGGAGTAATGGCTCCATCCTCACCTCTAGGTCATGGTGGATCATCTCCTACTATTCCAACGTTGTGACCCCTTCTTGGTTCACCTTCTTCTTCCTCCTCATCATCTGAGAAGACTTCTATGTAGTGTGCCCTTCCTACTACACATCTATGTCAGAGTGCCCAAGATTCTTGGCATGTGAAGCAAATCCTCCTCCTCCTCAAATATCTTCAGACATCATCATTAAAAGGTTTTTTATTTTGGCTCTCCTTTGAAAGAAGAGCCGTCTCTTCTTTTCCCTTTGATTGAAAAGAGGGCTGATGTTGAAATGTTTCCTTTTCTTTTAGAAAATAATCTTGAAGATCTCTAGCCTTTCAATGGCATCTTGAAGGGTTGTGGGCTTGGTAGACTTAACCGACCCATGAAGATGTTCATCTAACCCATAAATGAACATGTAGACCCCTCTTGCTGCAGATAAATCAGGAACCATAACAGAAAGTCTTAAAAATTTAGAAATGTAAGTTTCTGGATTACCTGATTCTTTTAGTTTTGCAAGCCCCATGAATGGAGCTTCAGGATCTCTTCTATAAAACCTCTCCACCAGCCTCCTAGTGAACTCTGAATATGCAGTCACGTTGGCATGACCTAATGTAGACAAGCCATGGAACCACCAATCATGTGCTTCACCCTCAAGGTGCAGCGCTGCTATCATAATGGCCTCCATTTCTGCAACTTTTTTCAACTGGAAGTAGATGTCAAGCTTCTCTACCCATGATATGGCAGTGCACTTAGATGACCCATCAAAGTTGGGTAAGAAAATTATGCCCATAGTGCGGTGTAGATCATGATTCTGAATGAATCCACCACTTCTATTGTGATGCCTGGGTCTTCTATTTTCCTTGAATCTCTCAGTTTGAGACTCATACTCCATAAAATAGTCTTCAAGTTATTCTTGATCTTGAAACCCTTCATTTCCAACATCCAAGAATGTAGGCATTGTAGAGCGTTGGGAAATTTGTTGTTGCTACACTGGTTGATCACTCCAGTGATGATAAATGTCGGAGCCTTCACCTTTATGAAATCCTTTAGGGGATTCCTTGCATCTATCCCTCCTCATATTCTTTATATCTCTATCAATGTCTTGCATGGCTCTAAGAAGGATCTTAAGGAACTCCTTCTCTTCATCTTCTCCTCCAGATAAAGGGGCTTTACCCTTGTCTTCTTTGTCATTTGTATAATCAAAATTTTGGTGCCTTCTTCATTGATACCTCTTCTCTCTATTATTAAGAGGATATCCTTCTTCACATGACATATTGAATTTTCAAGATGCACAAGCCGTGCCAAGATTATGCTCTGATACCACCGTAATATTCCCAAATGGGAAAAGCAAGAATATAGTGAAAAATGATGGAACAATAGTGTAAATCATCATATAAAATCAAGAGGTCAATATGGATACCTTTCATATGTTATAACAATAGCAAAATATTCATAAATAATGGGCCATAATATACACAACAAGAAATATCAAGCCTCCAATGAAAAAAATCCCTCAAAAAGAGGTGATGCTACTATATATAAAGACCGGAAGACTGTTATAGCGTTGTTTTAAAGCCACTGCTACAAAAAATGAATATACATCAGATCTAGGGCTGATATGTTCCTCAAAATATATATCTACTATAGATATGAGCACTATACAACCTCCTTTGAAGAACCCCTTAATGGTTTTCAGCAAAACACCATGTACAAGATGGGGATCTAGGCCCTTGGGCTGAAGATCCACTGCAAAATACAGATCTAGAAAGTGTGGCTAATCTGATATGATCAATACAATAGCATCCTCCAATATATCCTCTAAATGAAAGGCAAATCCCTTTCACTAGAAAACCAACTCTCCAAATGGTGTGTCGATCCACCCTACAACTCCTCCTACAGAAATAATGCAGATCTGGAAGTAAATTGCACTGTGGGGATAAATAAATAGTTGGCTTGATGCCAAGATCTGAAAATATGCTCAAGGACCTTCCTTACTATCCTCCCAATGGAAAGGAAGCCTCCTCCACTAAAAATGAGCAATGAAATGACCCAGATCTAGTCTCCACTGCTGCAACTTGCAAAACAGCTCAACCCTCAACAGGATCTGCGTTGTAAATGAAAGATGAAGCCTGGCCTTAAGCATGATAGTGGAAAATTTAATACAAGAATCCTCCAAGATATTCTCAATGGAAGAGGTGGGATTCCTGATCAAGAACACCCAATGCTAAACAACACTCAATCTCAACTAAGCAACAATAGAATGATATATGTCTAAACGGACCATATATTCAGAAATATCAACATACATAAAACATCATCATGATGAATATGGCTGCCATATGAGCTTGAAAACCTTAAGCCCCATCCAATAATAGCACTACTTCCATGCAGAGCATCTTCATCTAAAACGGTGATGTTTTTCATTGATGACCACTCCTCCATGACAATGTTGTTGATTTGGTCAAGGTTGACCTAGTCAAGGTGTTCCAACCCCTTTTCACACTTTAAGGTGCTTAATTAGGTTGCCAAGATATATGTCTTTCATATTGGCATTGATTTATTCATTATTAAGGAGAATTGTGGACCTCCATTGTCCTCTTATTCATAAAACAAATAATTAAAACAAAATTTAATATTCCAACTAGCTCATGTCTAATTGCGAATATTACAAACAATGAGCTTTCTTTCTCGAGACAAAAACTATGTTGTTATTTTCCTTGTTTCCAGATAGTTTTCTACATCTACATACCAAGGTATCTTAACCGTTATGGAAAACAGATGCTCATCTGGAAACTGATCTTCCACTGGTGAAGAGTCATCTACTACAAGGATTCTAGATAAAACGAATGCAACCAGGTTCTCTTTCCTTGATTTATCTTTTATGGTAATGCCAAATTATTGTAATAACAACAAGAAGCGTGTTATTCGAGCATTAGTAACAAGTTTATTAGATAACTATCTAATGATTGAGTGATTAGTATACAAAAAAATGGGAAATTTTGTTATATAATGACCAAATTTATTAATAGAGTAAACAACAACTAAATTCTTTTTTTTTCTATCACTGTGTGATTTAGCTCTGCTGGTGTAATATTCTTGCTAATATAAATACCATATGTCTTTTCATCTTCTTATTTCTCAAGTACGACCCTTATTATTGTATGAGACACATGTGTTAAAATATGGAATGGAAAGTTCCAATTTAGCATTCGTAATATGGAGGTTGTTCAGACCAACTTCTTAAGATCTACAAAGGAAACATCGCATTTCTGAGTACATTCGAATTCCGAATTTATTGTTAATACATACAAAGGTGTTGCTATCTCTGAAAAAGTGTTATAAAGAAACAATAATAACCAACATAACCATGGAAACTCTATAACTCTGTCTACATATGCATGGCAGGTAGCATAAGAATTACCTCAATTTTTGTTGGATCAACTTGAATTCTTGTACATGAGATATAGCACCAAAAAACTATACATTTTGTCATCATCATGTGACATTTTTCATTTCTAAGGCATAGTCTGGTGGTAATACACTGGTCAAGAATTTTCTCCAGATTTTGTAAGTCTTGCTCAAATTTATTACCATAGGGGGTAAAATCATCTATGTAAATTTCAAGCCCCTCATTGATCAATTCGGAAAAAATGCTCAAGATTTCTCTTTGGAAGGTGGTTGGTCCATCACACAGCCCAAATGGAAAAACCCTGTATTCAAAGGTTCCCCATGCATAGCTGAATCTGATTTTGTCCTGATCTTCAGGAGAAATATGGATTAATTGATTATATCTACTGAATCGATCAAGAGAAGAACAAAATTTCTTTCTAGTAAGAGTATCAAGAACCTGATATAAAAAAGGAAGAGGGAAATGATATTTTTGTGTAGCTTTATTCAATTTCTTATAATCCACACAAATTTTCCATTTTCCATTTTTCTTAGTAACTAAATCTAGGGGTGAGATTGAGTGGCTGTCAGAAATACGATATATAAAATTGACATCCAGAAGCTTCTGTAATTCCCATTTTACTAACCCCATAAGATGTGGATTTAATATTCTTTGCGGCTGGTGAATGGCACAAACATCTTTCTCAATATAAATGTGATGTGTGTATAATTGAGGATCGATGCCTTTCTTATCAAAATAATCCTAATCGAAGGCTTTTTTATATTTTTGGAGGAAGTGAATCAATTGTTCACAATGTATTTTATCCATATTAGCATTGATTTTCAAGGTCTTCCCATGTTTGTTTTCAATGTGAGTACTATTATGGACCATAGTTGTGGGTATACAATCGACATTTGGAGCATTCCAGGGATTTCCTTGGGCCTCATATAAAACATTTCTTTTAACAATTGGCACATTGGATTTATCATAGTGAATTATTGACTAATAAAACTATACCAATAACATTATCCTCGGTTTGCCTTTTAAAAGTAAGAGCTTCATCTAAAGTAAGAGGAGGAAGTAGGTTTTCTTCTTGATATTTTGGTAGAGATGGTTGATAATTATCAATTGATACGCTAGTTAGCAGGTGGATATAGCATGAGGTCCTTAACATCAATTACTTTTGTAATTTTCATGTTTCTTGTTTGGCACCCGATATACACATCCACAGCTTCCAGTCATGGCCTTCCTAGTATCATATCATGTCCATCCAACCGATTTCTCGAGTTAACAATGAAAAAATATACTAGGTATTCCCAGGAATATATAGCGATGATAATGTCTTCCAGAGCTCCCTCTTCTATGAATACTAATCTGTAGGCCAATTCCAACATAATGGCAGTTGGTTTAAATGTTGTAATCCCAAGGATCCCACATGTTTCTACAGTCAAGATATTTATTGCAGCTCCTAATTCCACAAGATTGTTTGGGAAGTTATTCCCCTAGATTTGAATGGTAATTACCTAGTTTCCAGGATTTTCGTGCTTAACAAATACTTTCTTCCCTAGAATAAGATCGAAAAGTATTCCTAACACATGGACTATAGGAGGGTCTTTTGGTTTTCTTCTAGGCTTATTTACACATAGTTCCTTAATAGTTTTTATAACAACCTTGGTAAAAATTCCATATAATAAAGCCAAAAATAATAACTATAGTTGATGGGACACTTATTCCAAGCTAAATGTTGGGCAAGACATCCTAGTGGGTGTTCATTTGGTTTATTATGGCTAAGGAAATTGGAAAAGCCAAAGGAATAGGATTTGGAAAGGAAAAATGGAATTTTTAGCACATTTATTTTTTAAAATAATGGAAATTAGGAGAAAAGGGAGTTGAAAGCTCACAAGTTTCATGTGAGGAGGAATATGAAGGAAAATAATGGAAAATGAAGAAAATAGAGGCCTATTCTATAAAAAGTCTTATGAGGATCAGTTGGTACCTTTTGTCAGTGTATTTTATGGAGCTTTCTCATTATTCTCTGTCTTTATCTCTCACTCTTAGACACTTAGCATTTATTGTAGAATTTTGGCATTGGACCAAGAAGGGCATGGATGAAGGAAGAAAGAGGAAGAAGACGAGGAGGATCAGTACTCAAGTAGATACAACATTATTCTTGGTAGGTATTGATATGCATGTGTGTTTTCCTTGCTAAATCTGGCATGCATGGTATTGCGTGTGGTTATTTTCTATCTTGGCATGGGTTTTTTCCAGGAGTGACACTGTTTTAAAACTAGCCTTGTCATTTTCGGATAACTATGGTGTTGTGGAGTTCTCATATTTTTCTTAAGAAGGATTACTAGATGCATTCAAATATGAGTGGGGTCAATCTTTGAATTTATTTAATACATGGCAAAAAAACTGTGGAACCAATTTGTGGGTTTTGGTAAGGTTTAATAGTGTATTGCCTCGGTAGGCCTAGGAATCCTCAATCAGTGAATGGAGGGATATACGGTAAAGCCTAGAGTTTTGTTTCTCTTCATCAGACCTAAGAATCCTCAGTTGGGATATACGGTAAGGCATGAATATTATGTCTCAGTTTAGGGCCTGCTAACCCTTGATTCACACTGTGGATTGTGGTAAATACTGAGAGACTAGGAGACATGAAATGTCCTCACGGTTTATGTAGAGAGAATCAGGTTATATCCAAGTTTGTGTTGGCCTAGTGATCAGGTGCAGATCACGATAAAGTCGATTGTAAAATTTTTATTGTGTTGGCCTATAGATTCTGGACGAATCAAGATAAAGCCTAACTTATATGATGAGGGTGAGGTGGTTTAGATTCAAGATGCCTTGGTTAGTTATTTCGGTTTGGGTCCCACATTCATGCTTGGAATATGGCATGGGGCTGATTGGCTGAAGAGATATTTGGCTCATCCAATCTATGGTTAGGTGGAACGTGGAATTCCCATCTATGGTTTGTTTTTACATTCAATAATGAATAGCTAATTCCTTTGGTATTTGGAATGAAAATGCACTAGTTAGCTCTTGCGGGTGTCAATGATGATGTACAAGGTTTGAATGTTATGTTTCCATCTGTTCCACTTCGTTAAGGTAATCTAGGAGGTTGAATCTCATTATAGTAGCCCCTCATTGCATATTTACCTCGGTTGGGAAGTTACTCAGGTATATGTGGGAAGGGCGTGTTACAGAGTAGTATCAGAGCATGGTTCAACCCTCAAAATGGATGGGCAATGTGTTGTTCATTAATTTATGTTGATTTCATATTTGTTTAGTATTCTTGTCGTCTATATGTGCTTGTTTCATCTGTGTTTTTTTGGAAATGGTGGCAGTGGTATCGCCATGGAAGTGTTGATAGTGTTGTTTTCATCATGTTGTCAGGAGTCTATGACAGGTTATCTGTTTTTCATCCTTGTGTATTGTTCATGCACACTTTCTCACACATTGTTACATGTTGAATATGCCTTTCCTATTTATGCTAGGTCACATATTGGTGATGCTTGTGTGTTTTTCATGTATTTTTTCTTGCGTGTTGTTATATGCCTAACATGCATTGGTAGGTTATGCTAGGTTACATGTTTCTTATGCTTGTGTATGTTCCATGTTTGTGATTGTGCGTGGTAAATTTTTCATTAGCATGTATTTCGTATGGTTATGAATCTATGACTGGATTCCAACTATAATGATGTTTGTGTTAATATACCATGTCTTATGAGATTGCATGATGTTATGATTTTGTATATACATGTACTAGACTGACTACTTGATATTTTAGGAAGCATCCTCTTCAAATTACACTATGGTACGTTGGGATATTATTATTTGGTTTAGCTGACATATTATTCTTGGCAGGAAGAAATATCAACATGGATATAAATATGGTAGACTAAAAGGACTCTCCATATGAGTCGTATGAGAAAAATGGTGCTCTCTCTTATGATTTGGTGGACACATTGAGAATACTAAAGGAAGAAATAAGGATCTATAAGGCAGACAATGATAGGATCATACAATAAAAAGAGAAACAAGCAGAGGTAAATGCAATACTTCTTTAGAGCTTGTCAAATTTGTAGAAGCAAGTGCCACTACGGATCAATTATGGACATGAGGACAAAACTAATGGGGCTTATGGCAGTAAGTCTCATGGAAAACACAGGTCAGATAAAGTTGATATAGTGAGAGATAAAAGGTTTTTGGACACTCCAGATAGGATGGGTGATGATTATCGGTATAATTCTAGTTCTGTTTCGTATAGAGATCATGATCATCATCGATATCATCCTTATAGGAGGAGTGATAGGGGATACTTTCCTGATGAATTCAAGAAAGAAAAAACACCTAGTTTTGATGGAGACTTGAAGAAACTAGAAGATGCAGAGGCTTGGATACTTGGAATGAAAAATTTCTTTGAGTTGCATGAGTAATATGAAAACATGAAGGTCAAGATTTTTATCTTTCTTTGGAGAGGTAAAGCATGATTTTTGTGGGAAGATGTGAAGCGGTTCAGAGACATCAAGACAAAATACTTGAGTTTGCATGAGTTAAAAAGTATTTTCAGGAACAAGTATTTTTCAGAGAGGTCCCATGAAAAAAAGGCCAAATAATTCTATGAGTTCACGATGGGACCAATGACAGATGAATATTACACAAAAAAATTCTTTGATCTATTGGGTATGTACCATATCCTAAGGATGAGAAGGGTAAAGTAAATAAATTCGTCATTGCTTTTCCATTAGTATTTAGAAATCGGATTGAGCATCACGAGCCTTGATCACTTGAGAAAGTCATTGGGAAGTTGAAGCGTTGTCATGAGCATCCAAAGGGAAAAAATGAGTCTCATCAAGGATGGAAATGGAAGGTCAACGGTAAAGGTAAATGGAACCCTAAGAGAGAAAGGCCTCAAAATGCATATGAGAAAGGAAATGTGGCATCACAAATTAATTTTAATGTAGCTCGAAATGGACATACACCACAATAGTAGCATGGAGGTAGTGGTACAGGATGGTTGGAGTGTTGGACATGCAGTGAAGAGCATCTTAAGAGAGATTGTCCACAGATCAGGGTGGTAGGCTTAAGATATATAGTGCACAAGAGGTTCAGAGAGTTTGGATGTTGAGCAGAGAATTCCTTGTATTTATGCGGTCATGGACATGTTAAGGCCTCGGAATTCCATTGCCACAACATGGGGGAAAACCACCCAGTCCAGACCTTAGAGAAAATTCTTTTCCGTTTGGTGTGGTGGCTCCAACTAGGGATAAAGGGATCAGTTTCCAAATAAAGATGAATTTGGGGTTTGTTTTGTTTATACAACAAGCAATTGGAAATGATTTTAAACTATCACATGTATATATCTAAAACTATATATTCTATTATATACCCAGCGCGTTTCTTCCTTTATGTGATCTAAAAACATATCCTCCAACTATTAGTAATGGATATTATTTAACAGTTGAAAGAGATGAAAAGTATGTAAAGATGATTCTTTTAAAAAAATAGTTTGACTAAAAGAATTTTGAAAATTTTATCGCATTCATATGTTTGATTATATATCATATAACAAATAATAGAAAAATATTAGTTCATAAGTGCATTCAACATTCATTTATGATAGAAACTCAAATATATAATGCAAGTAAAAATATAACTCTCAATCTAGAAAGAAAAACTTAATATAAATGAATAGAAGTACCATATATACGAATTCATACTCATATAAACTAACATTAGTTTTCTGCTCCTCTTCACTTTCAAGTAATTTAAAAATTACAATAGTGAAACATTAGTTAAACAACTTCAAATGTCAAAAGATAACAAACTTTGTTCCATTAATCCATCAAAGCGTTTACAAACTTACATAAGTGCATTCTTTGCAAATGTTTTTGACAAATTTCTTGACCCTTCTCTAAATGCATGGCAAGGTTTTAAATACTAAACTACAATACGTTTAAAAATATATTATTACATAAAAATAGAGGAGGTTTCAAACAACCATCGTCATAAAGAGAAAACTTCAACTACAATATAGGAAAATAAAGTAACAATATAACTATGAGTGCTGACCCTTCTTGTGGATTTGATCTCGAAGTTGACAAATATCTAGCATAGGGTGAGCTGGCTACAAAATTCTTGATCTGATCTAGTCCTTGAATACTGCATTTGAAAGTACTGGTTGCGACCTTTTTTTTGAATCTGTTAATGATTGTAGGGTTTGGTACCGATTATAAGGTTTGATCAGAAAATTCCAATAATTTTCATGATCAAACTTATTTACTTTTTCAATAATTTCTTCCTGCATATATGTCCTTTGTTTCCACTGTGCTTCTAACGACTTGATTTCTTAGAGCACTTCAGATGTGGACTCTTTGATATGCTCAAATTTCAAAATCTGTTCATAAATAGATTCGGTAATTTCCTTTGTTAACCTTGATTCTTTTGTTGCTACCTTTTTCGCTTGTCTAAGTTGTGCTTCCCAATACTTAAAAAAAATTCCTTGTGAAATTTATCTACCTCGGGTAGATCAGCTTCCTTTCCTGAGTTATATGCTTGCCATTGAATGAACTCATTAATTTTCCTTTCAATTTTCTCGCACTCAAGCCTCCTGTTATCCACTTGCTAGACCAGGATTTCACTTAAATCATGATAAGAGTTGGTTATTTAAGCTTGTTGGAAAAATTCTTCTTGTTGCTGCTTTAGCTTTTCATTCATTTCCAATGTTTCTCTGATGAATTTCTCTACCTATGGCTGGCTTTTTAATTTTTTCATTTTTGCTTCCAGTTGTGTTTCCTTTTCTGTAAGTTGCACCTGATGCTGCAAAGTTAATCCTTCAAAACACTTTTGAAATTGAAACATTTCCAATTCCATTTGTATGTTGGAGTTAAAATTTTCGTGCTATAACAGTCTCTCTAACTCTTGTATTTTGTCTTCTCTTTCCTTTAGTAACAATTGAGCTTCAATGGCCTTGTCCATAGTGGCAATAGCATATGCCCCTGCAAACTGTGATAGCTTAGTTAAACATTCAGTAGGATCAGCGAGAGGATCCTTCCATAGAACGTCAAGAGATTCATTTTTAAAATTTCAAACTGTGTAATCCATTCTTCTCCTTTTTCTTCTCTTGACTACAACCTTATGACCAGGACTGTAGAAGACATCCAGTGAAGGAATTTATTCAATTTGTAAAACTATCTACTCTATGGGGTAGGTGGAAATGATCTCTCGATCATGAGTTTCATGTACCTGTTGTTGGGATTTGCAGTTTCCACTAATTTCTGAGAATTCTCGAGCATTTGAAAATTGGTAGATTGATCAGTATTAGGATTTGGTTGTGATGTATGTAGTGCTTCAAAAAAAATTTCCCATTCATTCTTCAAATATTTTGGTTGAGACTTCTCTACCTGATCAAGTGTATTTTGGCAATGCTGAATTTCTTGGGAAGATAATATAGTTCAATTAATTCCTCCTTTCTCATGCATTTCCATCTCTTTGATTACTTTATCAATTACCTTTTCTGGCCTCTCATTTTTGTTTTTGGATTCATTATTAGAGTGATTCGAATTCTGATATTTATGTTATGATTTCCCTTACTCATGATTATATTTTTCTTGGGATTCATCTTCAGACATGCCTTTAGCTTCATTGTCCAAGCTAATACTTAGAGTCAGTCTGTCGACATCTTCAATAAAAAATAAATCCAAAGAAAATATTTCCAATCGCTTATTTATGTATGTTTGGAAGGCTTCAAAGTCACTTTGATTGAGCTGCCTGGATGCATTTTTTAGTACATCTTAGAACTTCTGAATGCCTTGAAAGAAATCATCAAACACATCTATATCTTTTAAGAAAGGTTTCAATTTAAGCTCTGTGGTGAAATTCTTAATCACATCATTGGGGTCATATGGCCTCTTTGGCATTACAGCCAAATTCAATAAATTAATATTTGAAACTTCCTTGAATGTATGACCAATATAAAAAAGTGAAAAAGTACCACACTGCAAAGGGAAATTAGGCCAAATGGCCTTCTTGGCATCTTTGAGTTGCTTCTAAATACCACTTACTACAAGTTGGTAAGAAATTTCTGTAGCAAGTAACTTATCAGGAACATAATACGGCAAGATGTGGGGAGAAGCATAACTCCTGAAAACTCTGACATAGGTAAAATTTTCTTCAGAAAACCATCTGGAAATGGGAAATATGTCTGTACTAGCCCCTTTGGAAATCCTAGGGTATTTCTCATTAAATATAATTCGATGCATAGGTAGCATGATTCCTTTGCAAATTTTGTAAAAAAGTATATGAAAATATGAATCTCAAAGGGCTCTATGGTAAATATGGATTGGAGTGGGGTATTTGGTTGTCCACTTCCATCCCATGGTAGGAAAACTCAAAAAAAAAGAAATTGCGTCCATGACATAGGCATTCGTGTAAAAGGGGGGTATTTCCCTAGAGGAAACACTTCTTTTACTTCTATACTCCATGATATTTCTGGGAAAATTGTCAGATAGGATATTTTCCATATTCTGAATCAAAGAATTGACGATTACGTCAATTAAAGAGACCCAGTCTACAGAAAAACTAGTAGTGTCAGGCTTTGCAAAAAATCTACACAACATTCCAGTGGCGTAGCAATAAGGGGAAGGTAATTGTGCTATTAGGTACATACCGAGTTTGTCCTGTTTCAGCTTGCCTTGGTCATCCTTCCATTCCTTTATAAATTTCATCAGGTCTGTATGTTTCTTTGCAAAACTTTGGACAAAAGCTTTGTCATAGTTCTATTTCGGGATGGGTAAGTGGTACATTGTCCTCAAATATTATGTCGTGAATGAACCAATATTATCCTCCTTTGAATTATTAAATTTCCTATCTGCTATGTTCAGGTGGTAAATTAGCCACTTAACCATATATGTATAGGGGAGAATCTTTAGCCTTGTTGCTACTTTGTGAAGGAATGAGCATGCAATGTCAAAATAAGACAAGTTTGAGGAAAGTAATGCATCTGCTGTAGCAATTTCGTTTATTACCCTTGATTGTTCATTCTCAAAGATTTGGTGCATTGACTACCATGAGGAACTGTTGCAATCCTTGTGCAGGTGGTATCTGAGAATAAGGCAAACATGTATGGGTCTTCAATAGCTGATGTTTGGAAATTTCCTTGCCTTTCTTGTTCATTCTTGTTATCCTTACTCCATTAGGCATTTTCCTGAATTCAAGTGAATAGAGAAAACTTTATATCTAAGATGAATGGAGAGAAAGATAGAGTTAAAATTGATATAATCCAAAATCCGATGTTCAATTATTCAAAACATGCTCGAAGTAGATATCAATCTTTCAAACCTTACTCCCATTAAATGACGTTAATCACCCATAATTCTTCCTATCAAATATCTTACACACCTTTACGTAAAATGTTTATTCAATCAATTTAAGACGTTAGATCTTATATCCGGTTGATTATATATGATTCATTTCATGCAGTTGAGAAATAACTATCAATATCACATATTGCAACTCTAAGCTATTACTATTAGGTATATTTTATGTTACTAATGAATTTCGTGAAATGTGATCTACACAAATCGCAGATCTCAATTTTCATACGGTAATAAAACTTACATTTGGTTATTCGTTGCGAAATGTGAATTGCGTTAAGGAATCATGTTGATGTGCTTTATCGGATATTTAGAATTTTATGACTTTTTCTTTTATTAATTCGCTGGGTCTGACTCATCGCAACCTTTACCGAATTTTCATAAGTTGATTGTTTTAAAAAGGCGTAATACAATTTATTTATTTTTAAGCAAAGTTTAAAGGATTTATAATGGGAGTTTTATATGACTCGAAAAAGGTTATAGTGCATAATGCAGCTCACAATAATTTATTATGTTTTAACTTATTCACTTGTAATTTAGGTGATTTGTGATTAGGACTAAGAAATCAAAGCTAAAAGGGAAAGAACTTTATTTCCTAAAGTTTTTAGACTTAGGTTAAGATCAAATCAAGCTTAACAATTTTATATTTATTTTAAAGGGTCCCCATTTAGTGAAATTAAATGTGGGTGTGTTCTATAGTACAATAGTACAATAGGAATTAAGATCACCAAGATTTTATCATTGAGATGGACGATAAGCTTTGTGATCAAGTTATTTCTATTTTGATTGACCTTGGATCTAATTGTAGCTATGCTAGTCCTAACTTGGTGGATAAGTGTGGTTTGAGTAATGAAATGCATGAATAATATTTTTTAGTGCAGTTGGCGACATGTACAAAGAAAGGGTTCACCATTGGGTAAGAGCTTGTGCATTTGTGTTAAACGGTATGCCTATAGCAACGCACTTGAACATATTTCAATTGGATCATACAATATGTTATTTGATATTGATTGGTTATATATTCAAAAAACCAATGTAGATTTATATGAAAAATATATGGAATGTCTGAATGACAATGGGGAACTGATATTTTACAGGGCAAGAAGAAAATCACATCAATTTGGATGGTGACAAATATGCACGTGAAGTGCCATCACAAGAAAGGGTGCATGCTATTTGTAGTTCATATCTATGGTGACAAAGGAACGGAATTTGACGATGGAAATTTGTTGAACATGTATCTAGTTTTAGAGCTTTTTCAGGATGTGTTTCGAGTTGATATTTTAGAGTTGCCACCTCAAAAGGAGGTAGAATATTCTATTGATTTGATGCTAGGGGAAACTCTAGCATCAAAGGCATGTTACAAGATGAGCACACCTTATTTGGTAGAATAAAAGTTGCAGCTAAAACAGATCCTTGAAAAGGGTACATTATACCAAGTGTATTGCCATGGGGTGCACCATTGTTTTTCATGAAGAAGAGGGATGGTGGTCTTAGACTATGCATTGACTATAGGTAGTTCAACAAAGTGACCATCAAGAACAGGTATCCATTACTAAGGATCAATGATTTTTTTGATCAACTGAAGGGAGAAGTAGTATTGTCTAAGATCTACTTGAGATCATGATACCATTAGGTACGCATCAAATAGGAAGGCATCTACATGACCACATTTAGGAACAAGTATCATAATTATGAGTTTCTTGTAGTTTTTTATGGTTTAGCTAATGCTCCAACAACATTTATGTGGTTGATGAAAATTGTTTTGTGTCCTCATTTAGATAAGTTTTTTATTGTGTTTATTGATGACATATTGGTATATTCTAAAAATGAGGAAGAGCATGCCGAGCATTTGGAAACACAATTGAGGGTGTTGAGAGAGCATTAGTTGTATGATAATATCAGCAAATGCAGTTTCTTCTAAGAATGTATATGAGGTGAGATCATTCATGGGATTGGCAGGTTATTAAAGGAGGTTCATTAGGAAATTCTCATGGATTGATTATCCTATTACATCATTGCATATGAAAGGTAAGAAGTTTGATTGGATAGAGGAGTCTGAGGTTGGTTTTGAGAAGCTTAAGAATTTGTTGACACATGCTCTAATTTTAAATATTATAGATCCAGACAAGGATTTTGTAGTGTGTACATATGCATTTAAGAGAGGGCTTGGTGGGGTCCTAATGAAGGATGGATAGGTGGTAAGCTATGAATCACGAAAGCTGAATGAGTAAGAGTAGAACTACCTGACACATGACCTTGAGCTAGTAGCAATTATACATACACTGAAGACGTGGAGGGACTATCTTCTTGCTAGACGATTTTTACTTATGAGTGATCACAATGGGTTGAGGTACTTTTTTTACCATCCAAATTTTAATATCAGTAAGGCTATATGGTTGGGAAAGATCATAAAGTTTGACTTCAAGATCAGGTGCATCAAGGGAAAGGAGAATAGGGTCGCATATGCTCATAGCAGGTAGGTACAGTTAAAACACTTAGCCACGACGAGATCCTATGGGACAAATTTACAGGATAGGATCTTGCAGGCAGGTCAACAAGATCACAAGTATATGGATATTGTGTATAGGTTGGATTAGGGTATAGGTATAGGTATAGGTATAGGTGGTAGTACAAGTACAAGTACAAATGGTAGTACAGGTACAGGTACAGGTACACATGTATAGGATTTTTACTATCGTCTCACAACAAATGGGTTGGTTATAATTAGAGAAAAGATATATGTACTGGATAACAGTGAGATAAATAAGGTGATCTTGAGGGATTTTCATGCGAAACCATATTCGAATCACCCAGGCTACTAGACGACATTCACTGCAGTGAAGAGATTCTATTATTGGCTGAATCTAAAGAAGTATGTGGTGGGGTTTGTAGTTAGATGTTTGGATTGTGAGATGGTTAAGGCAGAGTGCAAACATCTAGGTGGATTTCTGTAGCCAATTTTGATTCTTCATCACGGGTTTTCCTAAGACAACTAGACAGCATGGTTCCATCATGGTTGTTGTAGACAAGTTAACAAAGGTTGCACATTTTAATACTCGTGAAGACTACATACTCAAATAGCGATGTAGCACAAGTGTTCATCAGAGACATAACCATATTGCAGGGTGTTCCAAATAATATTGTGTTGGACAAGGATGCAAATTTCACTTCCAATTTTTGGAAGGATTTGTTTGCAAGATTGGGCACCGATTTGGCCTTCAGCACATGTTATCATCTGTAGACATATGGACAAACTCAGAGGGTCAACATGATATTAGAAGATATGTTGAGGATGTATGTGTTGTATCAGCAGCACAAATGGGAATAATATCTTCCACTGGTAGAGTACACCTAGAACAACTGGTTATCGGGATTTATTAAATATGAGTCCATTTGAGGCTATGTATGGACAGAGTTGCAACACTCCTATTAGTTGGAGTGATCTCGTTAATAGGATACTAATTCGACCAAAGATGTTGGCAGAAATGGAATACAAAATGTAGTTGATCAAGAAGAACTTGAAGAAAGCGCAAGATAGGTAGAATATTTATGCAGACAAGAACAAGTTTTTCAAGGAGTTTTAAATTCGGGATCAGGTGTACTTGTGCATCAAGCCTAAGAAGAGCTCCTTGCAGATTGGATCATGTGTCAAGATGGCACCACGATTTTCTGGACACTTTAGAATCATTGAGAGGATCTGAGCAATGGATTACTGGCTTGCACTGCCTTCCACAGTGAAATTACATCATTTTTTGTATATATTTGCTTAAGAAATATGTTAAATATGTTGATCATGTGATTGAGTGGTCTATATTGCAGGTGGAACTCGGTTGTGAATTCAAACCAGAGCCTTAGTGTATATTGCAGAAAAAGGTGTTCATGCTCTAGAACCAAGAAATCGAGCAAGTTAAAGTGAAGCGGAAGCACTTTGGTACCAAAAACGTTACATGGAAGATGACAGAACATATGCGGGCCATGTATCCTGCCTTATTTCCCAGATGAGGAAAAGAAGTTTTGGTGTGTTGTTGGTATATGCTCGGCATCTCTTTTGGTGATGTTTTGATATAAGTTTTGATGTTATGTTTGGGTTTATGTAAATATGTGTATGGATGTAAATACTACCATGATATATGTTATAAATTTCCAATAAGTGGTACAGTTTCATGTCATTATAGTTGTCATATTTCTATGATGTCACATTGCTTTTCTTTTCAGCAAGGTGATCATTATAAATATTACATCGAGCTATGTTATAAAGATCCATGGGAAGTACAGTTTATTTTAAGTGGTTTTGTTGACGTATATATGTGGTTGAACAACGAGGACATTCTCCCCCAAGGGGGAGGGTTGTGTAATAGCCTTGGTGAAAATTCCATGAAATTAAGTTGAAAACAATAACCATGGCTGATGGAACACCTATTCGAAATTGAATGTTTGGAAAGACATCCCAATGGGTGTTCATTTGGTTTATTTTGGCTAAGTAAATTGGAAAAGGAAAAGGAAAATGCTTTGGAAATGCATTATAACATTTTTGGCACATTTATTTATGAAAATAATGGAAATTAGGAGAAAAGGGAGATGCAAGGTCTTAGCTTGCATGTGAGAAGGAAAATCAAGGAAAATAATGGAAAATGAAGAAAATAGAGACCTCTTCTATAAAAATGATTCTGAGGATTAGTTGTTACCTTTTATCAGTGCATATTTTTGAGCTCTCTCACTATTATTTCTCTCTCTCTCTCTCACTCTTGGACACTTGGAGTTTCTTGTAGCATTTTGGCATTGCACCAAGAAAGGCAAGGAAGCAGGAAGGAGGAAGAAAGCAAGGAAGAGCATGAATCAATGAGCTACAACATGATTCTTGACAGGTATTGGTTTGAATGTGTGTTTTCCTTGCTATATCTGACATGCATGGTATTGCATGTGTTTATTTTTGGTCTTGGCATGAGTTTTTTAGAGGTGTGATAGTATTTTCATCCTAGCCTTTCCATTTCTAGATAGCCATGGTGTTATCGAGTTCTCATGTTTTGGTTTAGCTAGATTACTAGATGGATTAAAAGCTTAGTGGGGTGGATCTCTGAATTGATATAACACACGGCCTACTAACCCCTTAACTGGACTCTTGGTTGTAGTAAATCTGGATACTTTGTTGCCTCTATAGGCCTAGGAATTTTTAACTAGTGAATAGTGGGATATACAGTAAATCCTAGAGGTAGTTTTCTCTCCATCGGGACTAGGAATCCCGAGTTGGGATATACGGTAAATATTAGAGAGCATGTCTTAGTTAAGGGCCTAGTGATCCCTGAGACAAGAAAATTCTTCATGGTTTACACCGAGAGAATCTGGTGATATCCATGCTTGTGTTGGCCTATTGATTAGGTTTAGATCACGGTAAAGTTGGCTATGACATGTTTAGTGTGTTGGTCCGGTGATCTGGGATGGATCAAAATATAACTAGATTTGTATTCATGAGGGTGAGGTGTTTTAGCGTCAGGATACCCTGGTTGGTTTTTTTTCTTGAGTCCCACATTCATACTTGGAATATGGCATGGGGGTGATTGGCTTAAGATATATTTGGCTCAGCCAATCTATGGTTGGGTGGAACGTGGAACTCCCATCTCTAGTTGTTTTTTAAATTAAAGAATGAAGAGCTCATTCCTTATGTATTTGGTATGCAAATGTATTGGTTTATGTATGCATTTTCTTTATGTTGTATCCAATTTATTTATGTGATTATTGTGTTAGTTATAAGCATGTATTTTGTCAGTAATTCTAATGTATGGTTCTATCCATGTTTTTACTTGTAAATGAATGCACAATGTCTATATGGTCAAATAGACTGTATTGCAGCTAATGATGTAAGGGATCAATGCTTCTTAGCAATTCTTAGATAAGTATGAGACCCATATGTTTCTAACATGTTTGATAAAATTATTGTCATGGCCAGGAGCAGTCCAAATGAATTCTTGATGATATGTTTGCTTCTACATCATTGTGTTGTTCTTATTTATTAGTACTAAAATTTTCATGAAGTTTTGGGCAGTGACACAGGCTCTGGGCCTGAAAAGGTGGCTTAAATCTCAGATCTGCAAGCACAAAACTGAGCATTCAGGGCCCTAAATACTCGCATTCAGTGTTATGCATGCACCTATATCCTCTTGTCTTCTTGCATGCAGTGCCATGCCTGCAGCTATGGCTTAAATAGGCCAAAAGGTCAATGTGACGCAGGGGTAAGAGGCCTTAAAGGTTTGGTTATCTCTTGGGGGTGGGTTGGGCTATCTCTTGGGGGTGTCATTGATGATGTACACAACCTATATTTTATGTTTCTATTGGTTCCACTTCCTTAAGGTAATCTAGGAGGTTCAATCTCATTACAATAGTCTCTTGTTGCATATTTACACCAGCTGGTTGGTTTCTTAGGTATAGATGTGGGAAGGGGGTGTTACAATTTTGGCATAGATTGGAACATGTCAAATAGCTTGGAGGAGAAGAATTTTAATACATAAATTTACAAATTCCCCTACAAGATCAAAATTAGAATGAACCAATGGTCTAATTAGAATAAACCGATGGTTCTAGTAGATTCTTGTTCCTTAGTCAATTTATTAGGCATTTCCATTTTAGTGATAACTATGGGTGTTTAAGGGTGTTATATTAAAGGATGCACTTTGGTAAGGTTTCCATTGTGTATCTACCCATGTTTCCCTATGTTGTCTTCTGGAAAGATCATTCAACCAGGTCTTAACTGCAACTCATTACATTCAAAGAGGGTGGATTCATACTATATATTTTTGATAATATCCAAATAATAGACAGGTCTATTGTTAGGAATGGGATTTGGCTAGGAATGTAACTGGAGACCCAATAAGGGTGGAAATTTTGGAGGGAGTTGGAGAGCAGAATGTGATGGTTCTCGTGACTAAGGAAATGACCCAAAAAATAGATCTGTAGGTCCAGAAAGGCGTTTCCAATTCTAGGACAAAATTGGTCCCTGTGTAGAGGAATTTTATTACCAATGGGACAGGTATAGGTTGTTTGAGGAAATTTTCCATGGGAGTGAAAAATATTGTTGATTAGGCTAGGAGGGCACAACAAATGGTTGATTTTCCTATGGGAGTGTAAAGTATGATGGAAATTTCCATGTAGTATTAAAATGTCGCTTCCACTATAATCTGGTAATCTGTTGTGGAGTATAGAGTCCATAAAAAAACAAAGTAGGGTCTTGGATCATGCCAGGAGGTCATGTTTTCCATTGATAGTGTTGCACCATAAGGTATGTCGACTCAAGATCTTCCTCTACATCCTTGTACACAACTTTCAGTCTTGGGAGCGAGGGAAGCATTGTATGGAATGATATTTGGCACCTATGGAACATATTTCGACTGTGTCTAGAAGAAACGCTTCGCGGATATGCTTCTTTTGACAACGAGAGAAAAAAATGGCTAAAGCCTATTCTACCTCTGCTTGTTTTTTATTTTCATGTAAGAAGCCAACTGTGTGGTTAGCATTATCAAAATGTCTGTTTTAAAATATTATAGGAGATTACCAATTTCTACATGAGTGACCCCTCCTACTATAGTCTTGTTATTTCTCTTGAGAGGATCTTGGATCCTCGATTTGGTTCGTGTACTTCCTCGTGAGAATCTGATACACAATTTTACGATGTCTTCATATTCTTCCTTAGAGATATCACCTTTTCTGATTAAATTGAGCGTTTGTATCCATTCATATTCCATAACTCTAATCAAAGAAGTATTCAATACTTCAATAGGTAAAGTGGTATAAGGTTATATTTGCAAGTTATATTGGAATATTTCGACATATTCCTCTAAAGTTTCATATTTTTTGGACATCATTTTAAATATTTCTTCCTTCAGATCCATAGACCGCCAATAGTCCCGATATTTAATGAGAAAAAGTTCTTTCATTTAATCCCATGAGTTTATAGTGCCTCCTCCTAATCCCATAAACCACCATAGAGTTTCTCTTTTTAAGGTGGAAGGAAATAGTTTCAATCTATGAGGATTAGTGGTATAGTAATAATCTCGGAATAAGACATAAAATTCAAACATGAACACATCACGATCCTTGAAAGCCATTCCATGAAAATTTGGATGATTCTGTAATGGGATGGATTTCATTAGTGCAATTGCACATGGATTGACAATAGGGTATTCTATGGTCGAAGTCTCTATTCCTTGTGTTGAGTTTGTCATTTAGTTAAAAATATGCTAATAATCCTCAAGGATCTTGTGATGAGGAGGTATTATCCAAAGGATAATATGTTGGTTAAACTCTGGGTTCTAAGTGGGTCTTATAATGTTATTTAGATCAGGAATTTCAGATTATCTTACTGCAACTCATGTTCTGGCTAAGGAATTTGTGGATGTGGCATAATTATCTCACCTTCCCCCTATATTGCATTGTAATAATGCCCCTATATTTCACTGTAAGGACTGTGATTATTAATTAATGTATTTTGGAAACTCTTATCAAACCTCACAGTTTTATTGTGAATGTCAGTGTGAGCTACAGATGATGATCCTATCGCTTGAGAGGGAATATTAGAACCCTTCCCATACGTTGTTTGGGGACCTACCGACACTTGATATTCCAAATGGAGAATGATTTCATTTATAAAATTCTTTCTCCCAATACCAGAGTGACCTTGAGATTTTTTGGTTTTCGAATAGGTTTTGAATATATAACTTCTTGATTTATAATCATAGGTTTTTTCATAGTCATGAACTCTAAGAAAATATAAATGTATTAGCTGAGGTTAGGCACTTGCACAATAGTTTTACTTGGTGTGTGTGCACGTTCTTACCTTCCTTCCTTAATACCCAACCCTAGAGGGATATACCTAACACTTCTTTGAAAACCTCCCTGGAAATGACGCCAAAATGTTAGGTTACTTAATTTCTCTTTAAAAAGACCAAGAGACCTTTAAACATTAGATTTCAACCCCACATTCATCTGGTTATTTGAAGATTCTCCACACTTTATTTGTAGAGAATAGTGTTTGCGTAAGCTAATATGTCTAGTCCTATCGAGAGAAAAATGCATGAAAATGCAAGAAAAAACTAGGATTTCCTAAAAGAGAAACTTTACTCACAACTTCATGAATTCAAAAAATTGAAATATCATCTAAGATAATCTAAGCATTAAACCTTCTACAAAAATTTCTTTTAAGCACAAGTTGTTTCCTACGAAACTACAACTACAAGAAAGGAACAACACGCTCAAATAGAAAGAGATCCGAAAGAAATATCAAAACTTGCAATCAAATATTCCTCCTAAATCATAATAAATGATAGGATAAATAGCACTTTTTGAAAATTAACCATTAGAAATAAAATTCAAATAAAACTTTCTCAAACTATTGTAACAACTATCATTGTAATGAACAATTTAGTAACAACTATGGCTCGAATGAACAATTCAATAAAAATAGTAAATTGTATAAATTAATTAGATACTCGTGAAACAAGAATTAAAAATATGAAATGTAAATTTAATAGAAAAATTATGGTAGTAATCATTCCAGGATTGGGCGTACGATTACTGGAGTTCAACTGCCTTAGAACGAAATCAGTGCAATAATTAAAGCTAAACCTTGGAAGTCTTTGTTATATTAATCAACAAAAATATTATGAAGTATGTCTATAAAAAATCACAGCACATATATGAGAATGATAGTTAAAGTGTTTTTTTAACAAGGCTTTGTTCCTCACTTGCATAGTTACAACCAAGTCTATAATTAAAAATAGAGAGATCTTGAAAATCTAAAGATTCTTAGGATGCTCAATTGAAGTTACAAAATGTCTTAAGTTCCCTCAGAATAGATGGAAAAAATCTCGTTCACAAATTGTCCTTCCATAATGATTGTTACTCTCGCACATCCAGGTCACAACTAACCCAAGCAGTTGGTTTCAATTTGTTCTTTTCTAGCTTTATGGGGAAAAAAATCTACTTTTCCAAATCCCTTTCAGTTATCATTTTAAATTTTAATCATAACACTTATTTTTATAGTTAAATCAATTTCTTTGAAGAATATAATGATGAAATTTAAATTCTTTGTAAAGTTCACAGCACACAAATGACCATATTATATACATAAAAGACTCAGAAAGCTAATGAAAGGATAAGAAAATAGGGTAGGAAAATGTGTCAATTCTGGAGCCCAACACAGGTGCAGGCACCATGTCCTTTTATTTTCTAGTTAAAACAAATATTCATATGTATATATGTTTATATTATTGTAAATACTATATTAAGCTACATTTATAAAGCTCCATGAACAGTATGGTTATTTGGTGGTTGAAGAAAATGCACATAATTATATGTGGTTGTTATCATAAATATCGTAATGAGTTGTGTTATAGAGCTCCAGTAAATAGTATGATTTACATGTTTTCAACAAGATTTAATTGTAAATGTTGCAACAATTTGGGTTATAAATCTCCATAAGCAATATGTTTTTCTTTTCAGCAGTTTTTCTTGTTCCAAGTGCCATAGAACATCGAGGATGGTGTTTCCCTAAGGGGGAGGGGCCTCTAATACCCTTGGGTTAAAAATTCATGTAATAAAGTTAATAAAGGAAAAATAATACCGATATGGTGGGACACATATTCGAAGATGAATGTTGGGAAAAATATCATAGTAGGAATCACTTGTTGTTTGTTATGGCTAAGGGGAAATTGAAAAAGGTAATGGGAGAGGTATTGAAAATTCAAAAATGTATTTTTGGCATATTATTTATGAAAATGAAGGAAATTGGGATAAAATGGATGTAAAAGGTCACAAGTTGCATGTGATGAGGGATTTGAAGGAAAATAGAGGAAATTGAAGAAAATATAGGGATCAATGATAGAAAAAGATTCTGAGGATTAGTTAACATCCTTTTGTAAGTTCATTTTTCGGATTAGTCTCACAGAGGAGAATATCACGAAGAGGATAAAGAAAAGTAAGAAAGAAAAGAAAGGACAAGGAAGGACTAGAAAAGAAAAGGAAAGTAAGGATCAAGGAAGGAAAAGTTGGGTCAAGTAGCTTTAGCAGAAATACTAGTAGGTAACGGGTTGCATGTATCATTTCTTAATTGGATTTTATATGCATGGAATATGCATGTGCGTATTTAGTTTCTTGGTAGTAATTGGCATGGATTTTATTGGGTTTTGACAATGGTTTTAGCCTTTCGTTGCTATTTTTGGATAGCCATGGTGTTATGGGATTCATTTTTGTTGAGCTCTAGATTGTCAGAAGGTTTTGGATCCACGTGAGATGGTCTCGGGAAAATCCCAAGGTTTGGGGGTGGAGATGGTTTTCCCTGGGAAGGCCTCAACAGGTGGGTGGAGACAGGAAAATCCCTCAAGGTATGGTGAAGGAATTCTAAGGCATCCAAGTTTGGTCTGGTTTTGTGATCTTGGGAGCAGTTTAAGTGAGATCACAGTATGGTGATAGAGGAGGTAGTTTAACCTTTGGATTCCCTTGGTTTCTTTTGTATTGGTTTATCCCATGAGATTCCACATTCATGCTTGGAATATGGCACGAGGGTGATTGGCTAAAAGAAATATTTGGTTCAGCCCAATCTTTTGTCACATGGCACATGGAAATCCCAGATCTAGTTGGATTTTGCATATGGTTAACAAGAGGTGATTTTCTCTTTCATTTGATGAGTAAATGTACTTGTGGTTTTGTGGCTTTCATGGTTGTTCTATCATTGTTATTTATCTAGTTATATGTTGGTTTTAAGCATGGTTATATGACATATCTAAGTATGGATCTTATCACATTTTCATTAATGAATGTCTAGTTCATGAATGTATGACCTAATTGGTGTTATGAGAGATATTGTGAGAAGGAATTGAGCCTTCTCGTTAAGCCTCAAATAATTTTTTATATCCTTATGTTCATATATTCATTCATTAACTATAGGTTATATGTTTACCAGGTTCTTAACGAAATTTTGGCGCTAATTGTGAAGGGTCATGTCAAGTCCTAGTTTAGATTTTGGTTTATAATATTTGTTTCTATATCACTCATTATTCCTGAAAGTTTCACTGAGTTTTGGGCAAAGACCTAAGTCCTAGCCTTGAAAACGGGGCTCATAATTCAAGTTTGCTAGCATAGAAATGATTTCTGCACACTTTAAGTTCTTCTAGAATTTTAGCTTCTTCTATGGTTTTTGGTTTAGGATGGATCAACCTTTTAGGATAGCAAAGTATGTTGGATTGATGAGTACTTATTCCCTTCACTTATAGAGAAGGTGGGTGAGAATTAGGAAGTACCTTCCTAGAGAAGGTGGGTAAGCATTAGGAAGTACCTTCCTAGATCTGAGGTTGATTTCTTAGATTTATACAACATAGGATAAGAGGTCTCTCAACTATATAATTTTTGGGACTACTTATTGTTCGGGTTGAGATTTGGTTCAGTAGGCATTTGGGGTTGCTTAGGTGGAATTTTATGGGGTATTCGAGGTTGAGGATGAGGAGGAAAAAAGGTAGGTGGTTGTGTTTCCCGAGGCTTCCATCCGTGTGATGGATTACCCCATTGAGGTGCTTAGTGTTGGTATGCTTGAAAAGGGGGAGTGACAGGTTGAGGAGGATATTGCAAGGAGAAGACATGGACCATGGTGAGTTGTTTGGAGGATACCAAGACTAAAAGAGTGCATTATGACTTGTATTGAGAGGAGGAGGATAGTGTATATCATGCATAACTTGTTGATATCACTTAGGGTCTTATGGCCTCCTTTGGTTGAAAAAGAAAAGTTGCAACATGCCACCTTTTGCTCCTTGATACATAGATTTCAGACCTATAAGAGATGGGAATTTTCCAATTCAATGTATTTCCTCACACATCGAGTATATTTCTATAAAATTCAATGGGAATTCATTTCTATGGTGTCTCTTAGTGCATCTAGGGCAATATATGACTAATGAACTTTCTTCCTCCTCTTGCTTTTTCTTAATCTGCATTGTGTCCATATATAGGGGAAAAGGATATAAATTTTCACTTCTAAAATCTTGTAACATACCTTGTATTTCGTTATTGATGGATGAAGCAGAATGTGAACGAATTACCAAACCTTTAGTGGATATACCTCTTTTCCTTACATCTCTAGAATGGTTTGCGAGCACTACTTTGATGTCCTCATAAATGAGATAGTAAATATCTCCATTAGACAAAAATTTTGGGGTCTCCATCAAATATTCTCTGACCCATAAGAGTATAACTATCTTCAATGATTCAGGATCATGGGTGTAGTTGAGTCTCCTATATCTTAGCTGAAATATTTCTTCAAAGTCCTCCAAGGATTCATCTGCCCCTTGATTCATTTTGAATATTTTTTCTTTTATGTCCATTTCCCTACAATAGTCTTTGAAATTTGTGTTTAATTCTTGTTTCATCTAAGCCCATGTGGTAATGTTTCCTCCTTCCAAACTCATGAACTAGCATAAGGTTACATCCTTCAGGAAAGAAAGAAAAAAAAAAGTTTCTTCTCATCAAAGTTCTAATTGTATGTCATGTAACCTACATCAAAGTCAAACATGAAGGTGTTAGGGTCCTCCAAAACCATTCCATGGAAGTGTGGGAGATAATTGGGGCTAGTATTTTTCATCTTGGCTTCCCCATTTGTATCTATGATAGGAAATACTTCAGGCTTCCTATTTCCAACCATATTTTCAGTGGGTGATTGAGGTTGTTATTTTCCTATGGGTACCTCAAAAATCACTATTTCTTAACTCAAAAGGACACCAAACCCTCTATATACAAATTAGGAGGTCCACAATCACCAAAAAATGAAGTTTTACTATATGTAGAAGAGGTGGTTCTAGGAAAAAAATTCCATGAGTTACCACTAGTTGTACAATGCATGAAATAAATGAATTCGTTTTTGTATTTTGTGTATCTTATAAATATAAATATTTTTTTTTTTGTTTTTCTTTCCATAAAAGTAATGAGAAAGAGCAAACATAAAGTAGGAAAATAATACCTAATTTGACACCTCTCAAGCAACTGAGGCAAAAAGTGATGCACCTTAGTATTACAACAAGAATGATGCAACTCCCAAAGATACCAACTTTATTTACAAATCTGGAGTTCGTATAAATGTAAGATATATTTGTACTATATGCACAATAGGAATTATTTTACTTAAGTTTATCTAATGAAATGAAGTGAATCGAGATGCGCAAAGACCACTATGCTATAGGGAATACTTGAAAGATTCAATAAATGGAAAAAAAACCAATCTTAACTTGTAGCAAAAGAAATGACTGAAATATAACATATTCTACTACAAAGAATTAAATGACATGAAAGAAACCCTAATCTTATTTCATGAAAGTAAATGACAGAAAGATCTTCTAATCTATATTACAGAAAGTATATGAAAGAAAGGTAATTGTAATCTATTTCTCCAAAAGTAAATGGTAGAATTAAATCCTAATGTATTGTTCAAGAAATAAATTTATTCTATTGCAAGAAAGAGGATGACTAAAGTAAATTCTATTCTACATGTAAGAATACAATCAAATGCTCAAGAATGTTGAAGGTACATCACTTTCATTCAATCTAACACTTCACATAAGCAGTATAACCTAGTTGCAAAAATGAATGTACAACTATGAAAGAAATGTATCTATGTCGTATTGAATATTATAAAATCCATATTAAAGGGTTAAGTTATGTTATGAAGTGATGTGAAATGAAAAACAAACTTTGGATGCAATTTTGGAAGCAATATGAATTGATCTTTGTGCTACTACAAGATTTATAAGGCATGCCTTTTTTTGTTACAGGAAAGCATTTGAGAGAAATATTATGGGATATAGGAGTAGTTTGAAGATGGAGGAAGGTGGTGGAAGGCTATCAAATGACATAGGAGACCTTACCAAAACCAGACCCACTCATTGAACCAACTTGTGCAAGGAAGGAGCAAGACTTGAAATATCTTGTAGCTTAGTGAGGAAATTTCCAACACATGGAAAATTTGCAGAAATGAGGAGTAGCGGAAGGAAAGGTGTTGCAGGAAGTGATGATCATGCATGAAAAATGATTAAAACCTACTCTATGAACCAATATATTCCATATACACACAAATAACATTATTATTTGATAAAAACAATATGATTAAGTAACTATCAAACCACTACCTACAGAAAGTAAAATGACATTGAAAGGATGAGTTGAATTTAGGATAGAATCTACTTATTACATAAAATAAAACTATTTTTGGTGTTGATTATCATAGGGTACATAACTGAGCTTCAATAAAGATCTCACTTATCAACCCTCATAGATAATTCTTTTCCCATAAACAATATTTGTATAAAATCATAGCTAGATTGAATGCATGCAAAAGAAATGTACAAAGGAAGTGGCTTGAGCACTTGTTTTTGGCCCTCATAGAAGGAAACTGAAGTCCCTTGAATTAAACTCAGGTTTATAACAAAATTATTATTTTCATTAAAATAAAGAGTGCTAAAAAATTCAACATAATAATGCAAATAATAAGTTCACGTATCCTTCTCTGATAATCACTATCTTGCCTCCAAAATTCAAATCACTACTAAGTTTATAAGATATATTATTTGTTAAAAACGTGGGTGAGGGGTAGCCTCCTTGAATGGAGGATTTATTCCCTCCAAAACTCCTAAAATGGTGGATTTGGTCTATTGGTCTACGCACAGATGAGCCTGTAGTAAGGGATAAGCCTCCTTGATTCTCTCTTTCTCATCTCCTACATGGTTTGCACAATAAATCCTTAATATCCTACACATTTAATGTATTAGTCCATAGTATATAGAAATTATCTCCTAACCTTCCTAAGAACACATTATAACTTGAAAAATATATAATGAAATGTAGAGGGAAAGGTTAAAACATAACAAAGGATGGTGGCATGGGCCTTAAATTGTACCTATTTGGGAGTTCCATCAAAAAATATTTCCCTTGATTTTTTTAACAAAAGTCTTTAGGAGGCAACGAGTATCTATCTAGTGATTTATAATTTACAAGTATTATGGGTTTTCCAAAATGTTTGTTAACGTAAAATCTCATCTAGGGCTATTTTTTTGCAATCTATGGTCGGAGACCTACATCATCAACAAATCGAAAGTTGTGAATAATTATAAAAAGTAAGGAAATGACCATAATTTGGTCCTATAGTTTCCTAAAGGTAATCCTCTTATTGATATGTGTATAAGATAAATAGAAGAGGGGAGAGAGGGCACCCATGTTTTATTGTAGTGGTAACAAAAATGTTTTATGTGAACCCTCTTATTTTTTGATTTTGTGATGTGATTCATATAGAGTGACATGATGGAAATTTGAATCCTTCCTGGTCTCTCCAATCCAATGCAACCTATCAAATAAAAGTTTCCTTGATACTTTTCTTGTTTCTTGAAAGGTCAATGTTATTGGAAGGATAGGAACTTCTTGATAGAATTTCTTAAATTATGCCTCTTAATGTGACTCCCATCATTGGTGTGTTAGATTTTGTAGAATCTTTCTTTCCTATTTTTCCACAAGATTTATTTTAGTAGTAAATTTCCAAACATTATTAAAGGAGTTCCTTTTTATGCCAAATAAAAGAAATAACTATGTTGCACTAAAATTTGAATAATTCTTTGAATATGACATTGATGGTGACTCTAAAGTAGTGCCGATATAACAAAATTTCAACTGATACATGAAATAAGGTTTGCAATTCTAAATAGGTTCTTTTCTTACTTGTTCAAAAGAAATATCTTTTGACTAATAATTTTCCATGGTCCCATTGCCAAAATTTTCTTGGAAATTTAGAAGGAAATTCTTCTTGGATGTTTTGGTAAATAATGTCTATTTTTTTGTTTAGTTTATTTAATATGTTATTTTAGTATTTCTTAACCATTAAGATCCATTTTAAAAGTGTGGGGAAGTTTACCTTGCTATTTCACTATAGAGGTTGGATAAATTTTCTTTTCAAACATGGGAATGAATTATTTTTTTGAGTATCTTTGTATCCTCTATTAAATGTTTGATATGAAATCATATTTTTAATTCTCCTGAAGGGGAAGGAAATGGGGAGTTGAAGCCCCATAAAAACCGGTGCAAATGTGTAGACACCAAACCAAAGTACTCTTAATCAATGAGTGGAAACTAAGCACAATTGGATATCACCTCAGCAATGGAGCATATTTAAAAAGGTGTTAGGAGGTTTTTATATCATCATAAATAATTCTCATGAAATCGAGATATTGGGATATTTCTTTCCAACCTTGAGTTTGTAAAATGGTGAGAGGCATAGAGGCTTTTATTTCTGCATGCATGTAAATGTTGATTGGTGCATCACGACTATTTTAGTAAGAATATCCAAGATGAATTAAGCATGATAAAAACTATAGTATGCATTTCCAAGGTCAAGTTGTACTTGGAAGTAGTTGTAACACATAATAACCAAATTGAATTGATAGTTACAACATAAAAATGAGTCATAGCAGGGAAATTTGATAGTCTATCATTAAACAAAGTGACTATCACTTCTGAAAACTAGTTCTAATCATTTCTCCCATGAAAATTCCATCATACAAAAAATTGACATCACTTTACTGATCTCCAATTTCTAACAAATAATATCTCTACAATTGTAAGATTGCAAATTGCTTTAGAAAACTAAAATCACATGTCGGTAGGGACTATTGCTACGCAATTTTCCTTCTTTTCTTTGGAGATATAAACATTTTTTATACTTTTTTTTATATACTAAATGCATATGATGTTCGACATTGGATAAACCAGCACTCCCCATGTGTTTCGTCACATGTTCTTAATGCCTCTCATGGATTCGTTAACTTTGAAGATGTGTTTGTTGACTAACACTTGTGGGTTTCAATGTAATGGAAATCATAATTCAAACAAGTGGTATTAGAGCCAAAGGTCTCGAGTTTGAATCACACCTGACTCGTGCTAGGGGGAAAATTTTTGGACATTGGATAAACCAACACTCCCCATGTGTTTCATGACATCTGCTTAACTGCGTCTCATGGACATATTAATTTTGGCTAAGCATCTGTTTACTATTACATACCAGTTTTGGTGTAATGGAAATCATTATTCCAACATATGAAATGTATAAATGGAGTTTAGAGGAAATCCTAGTCAAAATAAAACATGCGTGGGTAAGAAATTGTCAACTATATGTAACAAGGACCAAAATACGGGGCTCTCCATGTATGCTACATATTATAGGGAAGTCTACATTATAATGAAAGTGATATTTTCCATTAAGAAAGTTATGAAATATGTTACAAATATTTATGTCCTTTTATTATAGTATCCTCTCCTTCCTATATATGAAAATTTAGAAAAATGAACAATAAATGTAGACAATCACATCTGTTTTTTTCAAAATCTACATTTATTTATATTTTAGAAAATTTGAGCCAAGAAAAAGTGCATCTCATGCTTGGAATTCAATTTCTTGAGGATTAGATCAAGGCATCATCCTTAAAATCTATATTTTGTATGATTTTCTCCTTAGTCACCATATTTAGTTGGTGTTGAATAAGGGTTTTGGAATCCTATGAAGGAGATATAATAGAAATCAATCCATATCATGAACAATATGAACAAACTTAGGTGGCCATTTCACTTATAAAAAATTCCAACATTCAAGACAAACATAAATTTACCATAATAAATAAAATTCTCTAATTAAGGATAAAAGAAGTGAAATTTTAATATTATTAACCTCTCATCGTTTTAAATTTGATAGGTGCTTTCCAATTTCAAATAAGAAAAATTAGTTAAAAAATAATATAATTAAGATCAAATAATGAGAAGGAAGAGCGACAATGGTTATATTTCAAGTATAAATGGAAATTGAATATAGAGCCAACATTTCCCCCAACAAAGGTTATTACATGTCCCCATGCAATACTGAAATCCCAAAATCATGATGATAATTGTATCTACTTCAATAATTACTCAAATTATTTTCTCTCCCTTGGTAGCACATCCATGTTTTATGTGGAATCCCTATTGAATGGTTTTAATCTATTTTTGCATGAGGTTTTTGAACTTGAATCTCCATCCTTATAGCTTTAGTGATGGTTTATGTTTACATCATATATAGGCTCCATAGTGAATGTTGTTCTTTCAACCTATCATTTTCTTCCACCATTTGAATACTTGACCCTTTTAATATTTCATTTTATGTCTTGAGATTTTTCTCTGAAACTTGTAATTCCTTAATTTTTCTTTTGAATATTTTAAGAGGGTGTATCTCATTGACATTTTTTGAAAATTGACAAAGCTCCTTATGAAAAATGTAGTAAATGTAGAAAATTTGTTATATGTGTATGTAGAAAATAAAGATGGTTACCCATAATCAATTGTGGTAAAAGGACATTGTTCCCTATCATTACTTTATATTGTCTCAATATAATGGCATAAAATACTTACTGGTTCACATCCACTTTATGAATTGTTCAATTTTGTATAATGATTATCTTGTTACAAGTCTTTTTTCTAGCTTTGTAAACCTTGAACCCTCATTTTTAGTCTCTTCATTAGTTACCTTTTTCTTATGTCTAGCGCAATTGGCAACTAAGTTGGGCTTGCATTCGCATGACATAGGGTCGATTTTGACCTCCGCCACTATAATAATTGGGTGAACCCATTCACACTCTGATGCATGGCCAACATGGTTAATAAGGTGGGATTTGAACTTGGAACCTCAAAGTTCGCCAAAAAATTATAACATCACAATCACCAATTGAATGGTGCCCCTCGAGGATTGAAAATTAAGAACATGGTGATGGTTTTTAATATATTTATGTGTCCATGGATTAAGAGATAATTTAATATGCTCTCTCTAGATACAAGTACACATTTCACCACTACCTCAAAGTACCCCATAGCTTCACGTTAATTTCTCATGAAAATTTAACTTTGTCCAAAAAATAAAAAAACCTCTTTCTTTCCACCATTGAATCAACCCCTTTGGAATCTTAACTATTATCATGACCTTAATACCATACATTGATATGTTATAACTTATTTCCTATTACTACCCCTTTACTATATGTTTATTGTACCTTGTTTATTTTCATGCAATAGTATATTCTTCTCTTTCAATTTTCTATCCTATCCTTACTTTGAGGACCATTCTCTAACCGTTTATAGAACCAAGATATACCATTATTTTGTAATTCAGACACAAAAATCATTTTTACCAAACCATGATGATATAAACTATGGTTTACATTTTTTATTTGTCATTGAATGTCTTGTGGTACTTTTGTATTAATTTCAATAAATAGAATGACATATTAGTCAACTACTCAATTTTCAAATCTAACAGAATTTGTTGGAGTTTAACACAGCAGAAACATAACACAAACAACAGAAAGCATGAGACAAGCAGAGTTTAACGTGGTTCACCCAACCATTCTGGGCTACGTCCACACAACATAGGCATTGGCAATCTTTATTAATCAAACAGGAGATTACAAACTCTCACACTCTCAAAACCATCCGTATGAGTACCTGTTTTATAGCAAAGAGAATCTAACTGCCTCATAAATCCTCTCACATCAAATTTAGGATGCATTAACTCTCTCCCAACAAAATAGAGCTAATTTAGCAACACGCCTAATTTTTGTCACCTACGAGATTTGCAGCTATTTTAATGGTAATCTCAACAATCTCCACCTTGACAGCTTAATTATTTTGATACCTGTTTCTTTTATTATTTATTTTTAACATAAGCAAGAAAGTAGCACCAATGTGACTTCTCCAACAAAACTGGTTTCGTGAACATGTCTGCACAGTTTTCCTTTGTATGCACCTTTTCAAGAGAGACTCCCCTTTCAGTAATAACCTGTCTTACAAAATAGTACTTAATTGGAATATGCTTTGATTTACTATGATAGGCCGGATTCTTAGCCAAATGTATTGCACTTTGACTATCACAAAGTAACCTGATGTTGTCCTGCAACCTACCAAATTCACCAAGCAAACCTTTCAACCAAACCGCCTCTTTGCAAGCATGAGAAGCAGCAATGTATTCTGCTTCAGTAGTGGATAAAGTAACAATGTTCTGTAGCTTTGACATCCAGCTGATAGCTCCACCTGCAAGAGTAAAGACGTACCCTGAAGTTGACCTTCTCTTATCCAAATCACCTGCAAAATCGGAATCAACATATACGCAAACAAATTCACTACTCTTATTGTAAGTAATACAATAACTACTTGTGCCTCTCAAGTACCGAAGCACCCATTTCACTGCTGACCAGTGTTCTTTACCCGGATTTGCCATGTACCTGCTGACAACCCCAACTGCATGTGAAATATCTGGTCGAGTACAAACCATCGCATACATTAAACATCCTACTACATTGGCATATGGAATTCGAGACATATAATCCTTTTCTTCATCTGTATTAGGACATAAACTCGAAGAAAGCTTAAAATGGGAAGCTAAAGGGACTGACACAGGCTTCACATTGTTCATACCAAACCTCAAAAGTATCTTCTCAATATACTTCTGTTGTGATAGCCACAGCTTACCATTGCTCCTGTCTCTGAAAATCTCCATGCCCAAAATCTGTCTTGCTGCTCCTAGATCTTTCATATCAAATGTCCTTGCCATCTGAGTCTTCAACCTGTTGATTTCTTCAATGCTTTTGCTTGCTAAAAGCATATCGTCAACATACAACACTAAGATAATGAACATGCCATTACTTAACTTCTTAAAGTAAACACAATGATCATATTCACTTCTTATATATTTTTGACTCAACATGAAAGAATCAAATTTCTTGTACCACTGTCGAGGCGACTGCTTCAGACCATATAATGACTTCTTGAGCCTGCAGACAAATTTCTCATTGCGATGCTGAACAAACCCTTCCGGTTGTTCCATATAAATTTCCTCATCTAAGTCTCCATGTAGAAAAGCAGTCTTAACATCTAGTTGCTGTAACTCTAAATCAAACAAAGCAACTAAAGCTAACACAATTCGAATTGAAACTATTTTAACAACTGGTGAAAAAATCTCATGAAAGTCAATGCCTGCTTTCTGAGAAAACCCTTTTGCAACCAGTCGCGCTTTGTACCTGTCCTCCGTATCATTCACACCCGTTTCAGCTTGAAAACCCATTTACACCCCACAGTTTTCCTGTCTTTCGGAAGCTCAACCAGATCCCATGTGCCATTCTTACTCAAGGCCATCATTTCTTCCTTCATGGCTGCTTTCCACTTGTCACTTTTCGAACCTTCTATTGCTTCCTGATAGCACAGAGGTTCATTGTCATTAGCAGTAAATGCAACTGAAGTAACATAATCATCATACCTTCTCGGTGGCCGTTTGATTCTTGTCAACCTCCTTAAGGATGTTTCTGGTTGACTACCATCTGTAGGAACTTCTTGCCGATCAGTATCTGAGACCTGTTCATGATCTAAACCTAAACCCTGTTCATGTTCTGATTCTGAAACCTGTTCATGACTAGTATCTGAACTATGGTCATCATGACTATCATTAGAAATGCTATCAAATTGAATGTGCTGAAAGTCAGATACATCATCCTGTTTCAATCTACTATCTACATTTAACTGTACAAGAGAGGATTCATTAAACTTTACATCTCTATTGATGATGATTTTGCGGGTAGTAGGATCCCACAATCTATATCCCTTTGTTCCAACACCATACCCAACAAAGATATACCTTTTAGACTTTGGATCTAATTTAGTTCGCTGATGTTTAGGCACTAGAGCATATGCATCACAACCAAACACTATGAGTTTAGAATAGTCACAAGGGTGTCCTTTCCATACCTCTTGCGGAATCTTGCAGTCTATTGCCGTCGATGGAGATCGGTTTATCACATAACAAGTTGTTGCCACCGCTTCCATCCACAACTCCTTTTGCAACCCGACGTTACTCAGCATACTCCTTGCTCTCTCTAGAAGAGTCCTGTTCATGCGTTCAGCAACTCCATTTTGCTGAGGAGTATAAACCGTGGTCTTATGTCTCTCGATCCCTGCATCCTTGCAATAGCTATCAAACTCCTTGGAAGTAAACTCACCACCATTGTCAGTTCTTAAACACTTTATTGTTCTACCAGTGCTGTTTTCTACCAATGCTCTAAACTGCTTGAAAACTGAAAAAACATCAGACTTTCTTTTCAACATGTAGACCCACACTTTCCTAGAAAAATCATCAATAAACGACACAAAATATGATGAGCCACCATATGACGCTGTAGGGGCTGGACCCCAAACATCTGAATGAATATAATCAAGTATCCCTTTACTAGTATGTTTGCCTGTTTTAAATTTTTGTTTACTTTGTTTGCCAAATAGACAATGCTTACAGAAATCTAACTTTCCAGACTTTAGATTAGGAAGTAACTTGCGATCAGCCAAAATCTTTAACCCTCTTTCGCTCATATGGCCCAACCTTTGATGCCATAGGCGAATGGAACTACTGTCATGTTCAGACACCGTAGACACATGATCTGACCCTGTTCTTCCTTCTAACTGAAACAAATTTCCTACTTTCTTAGCTTTCATTACTAGTAAAATACCTTTGTAAATTTTCATTACTCAACCTTGAATTACAGTTTTATATCCATTTGTGTCAAGTGCTCCCAGTGAAATTAGATTTTTCCTTAAATCTGGTACATGTCTTACATCAGTTAACATTTTAGTTGTCCCATCAAACATTTGCAGCTGTATACTCCCTATTCCCACAATATTGCAAGTAACATCATTACCCATGTACACGACTCCATCATTAACTGATCTATACGTCTTAAACCATTCTCTATGAATACACATGTGGTTTGATGCACTGGAATCTAACAACCAATGTTGATCATGATTTGACAAATTAACTGATAACACTTCGTCGCTCATACCTGAACCAGATGCCGAACCTGTATCTGTCGTGTTTGCCTCCTTCTTTTCTGTTGAAGAGCCTTCTTTAGCAGCCTGCTGTCGCTTCCAGCAATCCTTCTTCAGGTATCCATCTTTCCCACAATGCCAGCACTTCACCTTTGTCTTATTTCCTTTAGACTTTGAACGAGAGTTGCTATGCTTACCCCCAGAGTGTCTCTCTCTCGAGCGACCTCTGGCCATCATTACCTCTGATGTAGAGGTGTCTGCATTCGACCTCTTCCTCGTCTCCTCAGACAACAAGGCTCCAACCACATCGTCAAACTCAAGGATGTCTTCCTTCATTCGCAAACCATAAAGCTGTCGCTTCAGGAGAATCTGATTTGTCAAGGATTTCATCATGTAGAGCTTCTCAAGCTTCGACCACAAGCCTGCGGCGGTCTTCTCTGACACAATGTTGAACAGAACGTCATCCGCCAGACATAACCGAATTGCGCTCAGAGCTCTGTCATCCAACTCATCCCATTCATCCTCCGTCAAGGAAGAAGGCTTTTCGCTTTTCTCCAACAACGCTTTCGCCACGCCTTGTTGTACCAGGAGATCATGCATCTTTACCTTCCAGATCTCGAAGTTGTTTTTTCCATTGAACTTCTCAATTTCAAACCGGGCATTTTGAGTTTTCGCCATCTTGTTTAAAACAAACAATCTCCAAATCCAACTTTCAAATAAAGAATGCCCTTTTTAAAAAAAAAGAATGCCCCTTTTAAAAATATATATATATTTCCTTCACCTTCATACCATATGTGAATTTGATACCAAATCGATTTTCATCCTTTTTAAAAAAACACCACTTCAAAAATTACCGTGTGCAAATGGTGCCAATACAAATCGATTTTCAATACAATCCAAATCGATATATATAAATCGCTTTAAAAAAAAAACTTTTAAATATGTATATCGATTTTAAATATAATCGATTTATATATTTAACCTTTTTACAAAACTCCAAAATCGATTTATGAAACAACACTTTCAAAAAAAATGGCATACGATTTGACTGTCAGATTACCAAGCAGCAGCGCCGTTCCTTTCTAAGTACCACCCACGACCATCAAAAAAATATTTTTCACTAATGCACAAGAGTTAGCATAGTATTCAAGGCGGAATTTCAACCTTCAACGCATGGATACCACTGCTCAAACGTACACGAACCACCAGGAATGACCAACGCACAATATTAATTTTCTCAAGCATGTAGACTTACAGTTGGGATAACAGTTAGAATCCAGTGATTTATTGTTGGGAGCTTTGATCACGTCAGGCCGAGTCTCGAGAAAATTGATCCAGCGTTGTTTTAACCTCCAATCAAACACACGCAGGTCTACGCTCCAGCGTTATGAACGCATCTCCACATAGCATCTCGACATACCTCTACGCTGGTTGGACAGCAGTCCAACACGCCACGCACCAGCACTTCCCTTCGCTGCTTGTGGATGAGCTCCATGCCTTACAGTTCTGTTGGACAGCGCTCAACTGCGCTCCACCTCCACGCAACACCAGCATGTAAACTCCAGGACAGCACTCAACAGCACCAGCACTCCAACAATGCTCCGATACCAATTGTTGGAGTTTAACACAGCAGAAACATAACACAAACAGCAGAAAGCATGAGACAAGCAGAGTTTAACGTGGTTCACCCAACCATTCTGGGCTACGTCCACACAACATAGGCATCGACAATCTTTATTAATCAAACAGGAGATTACAAACTCTCACACTCTCAAAACCATCCGTATGAGTACCTGTTTTATAGCAAAGAGAATCTAACTGCCTCATAAATCCTCTCACATCAAATTTAGGATGCATTAACTCTCTCCCAACAAAATAGAGCTAATTTAGCAACACAACCTAATTTTTGTCACCTACTGAGATTTTTGACTATTTTAATAAAACTGAAAATCTCAACAGAATTCTAGTATGGTAGAGGAAAAATAAGCTATACTTACCTTCACAAGTTATACGCTTTTGAATAAGGAAGACTTTTTTTTTCGAGGAGTTTCAGACCCGTATTTGAGAAAATGTACTTTCCCATTTTTTTTAATGTTGTCTCGCTCTGGTTGAGAAAATTTTTCCAAGCTTCTTCCTTCATCAATTCATTTTTAACTGAGTTCTCTCCACCTTAAGTTAGTCCAATGATAACTGAGAGCAAATGCAATTTTTATGAAATATATGGAGTTAAAGTTTCCTCCCTTGTGATATTATCCACCAGATGTCTATGAAAATGCCTTTTCCACCTCCGCATTATGTACCTAAAACTTTTTAAAAATTTATATAAAGCCAATCCACTATAACATTACATGACACCTAGGACGAACATCCAACAGTTTTGCTCCTTGGCATTTAAACCCAATCACTCCTTGGCTTGCCATTTGTGACTTGATTGCAATGTCACAGAACTATGTCAATCCAATTCTATGTATTTTGTTTGTGTAATAGAGCTCAAAAGAAAGGTGGTAGAGTATGGTATTTAACATTTCTAATTTTTAAGAAACTATTAATGGTTGGGTATGGTTTCATCATGATTTAATTACGACCAAAAATATTAACTCATAGTGATTGCGGATCAATTCATAGTATCATAATGAAATGAATTAAGTTTTTGTATGGAAAAATACAGATAGTCCTAGAACGGTCGACTTCAAATGAATGATTAAGAATGCACAAGAATATAAGTATTGTTATTAAAAAGTATATAAGCTAATTGTTTCTAATTTTGAATCGTTAATTTTAATAAAGTTAAAATATGTGAAAATTCTTTTTTTACCCTTGTCAATTGTTATAGTTTATTTTATATATAAAAGAATCAAAGCTAGTTATATCTTTAAGGCCATTTTTGGTACTAGAATGTTTTTATTTTTAACTCAGTTTTGTCTTATACTAGTTCTTAGTCTTTATTATGCCTACCATAGCAAGTATTTTTCTTTTTTTTCTTTTTTTCTTTTAATAAGACTATTTCTATTAAAAAAGCATATAGTATAAAATGGAGTTATTGTCAAGAGAGGCTATCAAGGAAGCCGGAAATGATAAACTATCAACCTCAGTCCCATTAAGTAACCAAGAGAGAAACAAAGAGGGTTAAAAAGATAAACATGGGAATTGTAAGAGGCAGACATAGGAATCTACCAAGAATGGGTTGAATCCTCAATACGACATTCCTTTCGTTTTTTTTTTGTAACTTTAACCTAGCCGTCATAGAGCTGATGGGCTAAAACCACTTGAAGACAGTTGTTGACTAAAGGAGTAGTCTCCTCATCAGAATCTGAGGAGGAGGACTCATGAGTTCATTTCTGATCAGTCGAAGAAACATTGGGCCCTCCAGGGTCCGCCGAGAGTATATCCCTCTCCTGCTTTGCAACCTCCTCATCTTCTTCAATCTTCTCCTCATCTGAGCTGAAGGAGTCAATGTCATCCATGGGAGGCGGTTCACAAGGTTTCTAGCTTTTAGAGTTTTATTTGCGATTTCTTCTCTTCTTTTGGGGAAGGAACGTAGTACAGGAGTTCTGAAGATGCCTTGTTTGATGGCAGTGAAAACATCGTAAAGAAATGTTCTCAGAGTCCAAGGTCAGTTTCCAATGGAAATCACCAACTTTAGATTGATATGATCGGGCTGGCCTTTACTTATGTCTATTTCAGTGCATATTCTACCATAGGTGTATATGCCCGTCTCCCCCTTGGAGGGATGCGTTGCCAAAAAGCATCCCAGGGTGTTTCCAATTCCTTGAAAGACAGAAAAGTGCCATAGAGGAGCAGGTGAATTTGGAAGCTTGACCCAAATAGGAAACTTTGTAATGACTGTCGTATAAGGGTCGAAGTCTGGGAACCAGGGTGTGAGGAATAGACCTAGTTTTCCCCAAAACCAAGGACCACATGTGAATGCGTTTTGATAATATTCATTGAAAGCAAGCATAACTATAAAGAAACCCTTCGAGCAAAAGATAACCTTGGTGTTATTTGTCCAAGTGGAATGAATCCATTGGTAGAGATCTGCTGAGCGAGGCCATAATCCATTAAATCGAAAAATAATGGCAGATTCTACATACATTCGAAACTGGTTTTCAAGTGTTGGATGGGAAATTTCTATAGAGGGAACATCCTCCATTTTATCAACAAAAAATGGCTTGGGAGCCTCAGAGGGTTTAACAGCTTTCTTGGGAGGTTGTGCATTAACAACATCCTTGTAAGAGAAGGCTTGATCGGAAGATGGTTGCGCGATTGCCCCTCCTCGCAGACGAAGGGCTAAAACCACAGAAGCATCTTTTTCAATATTATAAAATGAGAGCGGAAGAGAGACCTCTAGTTGTTTACCTCCATAGAAAAATCGCTGAAAGGCAGAAGGAATACCCAGCCTATGTTCAAGGGCATATGAAAGGCTCTTCACAAGATCAGTAGAGTGAACCTAAAGAATCATGGTTTTGTTAGTGAGCAGAGAGATGTCAATCTGAAAGGAGGGGGATAAAATGTTTGGGGACCCTTGGCTGCCAATGCTCATTCGGGAGGCTAGATTGACAAGTCCTAATGGCCTGTTGCTACCCAAGGCTACCTTTTCACATTTACCATTTTCCTTTTTGAGAAAACTGCATTGGCACATAGATCCCGGGGTTACGCTCTGGAGCGACGAAGCATTTAAGAGTAGGGGCAAGCCAGAACATTCAACGTCTTTCTCGCTGGTAAACATCACGCTAAAGATCGAGGCTTTCTTTGGCATCATATCGAGATAGAGATCCATCCAGATCTGACTAGCAGAGAAATCACCGACCTTCTCCACCTTCTCTCTGTCCCAACTACTTTCATGGTTGGGCACTAGACTAAACAATGGGTCCCCTAGTCTTAGAGCATCCATGTCCGCAAGGGAAAATTGTTCTGTCCATAGCCGCTTAGTGACACTATTCTGCTCCTGGAGCGCCATGGCTAAATAGTTTTAGTGTGCCAGTGGAGATCAATGGTGCAGGTATAAAGGTTCTCTCGGCTCCTGGTCATAGTTGGGTCAGGGAACCAATGGAGGGCATTGTCAACCATTTCCGAGGGGGTGGACCTACGGCGAGCTGACGCTTCCACGTCGAACCCAGCAAGAAGTTCCTGCACCGGTTCAGAGGTATTCTTCGCGTAGATACGAGCTGCATTGCGCGCCAAGGTCTTCGCCCTAGTAACCGGGTGACAATAGGGATTTTCCCAGTAGGAGTTGTGATTACGGCGAGGCTGGGGAGGGGGGTGGTGATGACGGGGAGCCATGAGAGACAGTTTTCACAGGGAGAGGGAGGGGTATACCTGAAGCCGAGAGCTGCAATTACTTCTCAGGGTGAAAGGGGAGCTGAACAGCGGGAGATAATGAGGAATGAATGTGAGGTGGGGAGGATTTAAGGAGGCATGCAAATGGGAAATAGGAGCGAGCGAACAGTTGTTACGCATGCAGTCATCGGTGATGGAGGCTGTCTTGGAGTAATGGTAATGCATGGAAGCATACCGAGGTGAGCTTACCAAAGCCCAGCCACCACCAAGATCATCCGTGAGAGAGAGTACTGCGTACGTTCTCATGATGAATGAAAGGAGCTAGCAGTTCTGACAAGACCCCTGCCTTTTGAAGGTCACTTTCATTAATGATCGTACAAGCGGTTTTTTCCGTTGGTGAGTCGTAAGTGGTCCAATCCTGGGAAACCAGTTTGGCTGAGGATTTAACTCCCTGGAACTTAGCCAGGTAGTCAGCCAACTTGTTAGCTTCCCCTATGACAACAGTGAAAGAGACCCCCCTCGCTTCCCTTATGCTTTCTTTGATTCTGTGTAAGATTTTGTTAATTCACTATCATTCGAAGACCTTAGCAACGCTACGCCCCTGCTGCAACTTCCTGCAATCTTGGGTAGCCACATTGGAATCACCTTCAATAAGAAGGGGCCAGTAGTTGTTTTTCTTGGCAATTGCCATTCCATTTGCTAGCGTGTGGAGCTCCGCAGCATTATTCATGGTGTGCCCTAGATTGTCGTAGTAAATCCAAAGAATGGAGCCTTGAGGGTTTTAAAACACACCGCCGAAGCCAACCATTCTTGGGTTGTTCTTTGACGCACCATCATAATTGAGCTTGGTGAAGGAATGGTCGGGAGGCTGCCAAATGGACAGAAGCAAGGGAAGGATAGATTCGGCATGGGTAAGGGTGTTGGGAGGGGGGGGGGGGGAAGTTGAGAAGGGAAAGGATTATGCATTCATCCACTGAGGGAGGGTGTGGGGGGTTCTAGAGATTTGCTATGCAGGATGATTCGTGCAAAGTGCATTTAATTTTGTAGAGAATATTTTCTTCCTATGAGGCTAAATTCTTGAAAATACAGGAGTTTCTCTCCTTCCAGAGGGCCCAGAAAATGATGCCTGGGAGGATATTCCAAGCTAAATTGATGAGGGGTTTTTTGGAGAATGCAGGGTGCCAATTTTCTAGCGTGCCATGGATGGAATCGAGAGTACTGTCAGAGGCTTTGAAGACATGAAGGAACCAGGACCAGATGTTGGAAGCATAAGGGCAAGTGTTGAGGATGTGATGGGTCATTTTATCTTGAGAGTGGCATAGCATGCAAACTGAGGGTCCTATGAAACCTTTCTTTTGAAGATTATCCCAAGTAAGAATTTTCCTATGCATAACCAACCAGAGAAAGAGAGTGAACTTCGGCCAATGTTTCCTACTCCAGAGTTTTTTCCATTTGTGATCTTGTTGAACAGGGGTAGGATTTTGCAAGATGTTGTATGCTTCTTTGATGTTGAAATTCCCTGCCACATTAGTGCCCCAACGCAGGATGTTCGGTCCTTATTCATTTTGAATTTTCCTTTTATTTAGTACCTCTGCAATAATATTGATCAGCTAATGGAGATGGATGGGGGTAAAATATTTGATGTTCACCCATTCTCTCCATTCTAAGACTCCCATGAGTTTCCATTAATCTTTGACTCTGCTTTTTTTTTGTGCATCGAGCTACCCTCTGGCTAGCTTGTAGATCTCCAAGTCATGTTTGGGGCATTTCTCCCAAGCATCCTCCCAGAATAAGGCATTATGACCATTACCTATCTCCCAGAAGCTATGATTTTGAATGAGCGATCTATTGTCCCAAGCCTGGTTCCAGATGGGAGAGCCTTTGAGATTGCCTGAGAGCCTAATAAGAGAGTCCCAAGGGAGAAAGGGGGCATATTTGGCTTTCCATAGCAAGGTCCAGTGGGTGGAGGGAATGGTGAGCCAACGCCACCAAGTCTTGGCACCCAGAGTCCTGGCCAGGAGACCAAGATCACAAAGGCCAAGAGCGCCATTGATCTTGGGTAAACAGACTTTATCCCAAGCCACCAAGGCCCACTTTCCATTGTTGAACTTGCCTTTCTAAAGAAAATATTGTTGAATGGCTCTGATCTGGTGCAAAATGGACCGAGGAGAAGCAATGGCAGAGAGTTGGTAAAGGGGCATGGCTTGAAGAATAAAGAAAACTAGGGTTAGTCTACCTGCTAGATTTAGGGACCTGAAGGTCCAATTCGAAATTTTTTTCTTGAGCTTGGAAATGAGGGGTTCCCAATTCGAGCATGCGAGAAGTTTGTCCGTAAGAGGAACACCCAGGTACTTGGATGGGAAACTGCTTTTCTGGAATCCGAGGATAAAGGCGATATGATTTTGGATGGCAGTGGGGGTGTTGAGAAAGAATATTTAAGACTTGGCTTTATTAACGGTAGATCTAGAGGCAAGGGAGAAGTCATCCAGAATATTTTTGAAGGCAAGGGCCTCCTTGGCTGTAGGGAAACCCATAAGGAGAGTGTCTTCCACAAATTGTTGGCGGGTAGAGGGAGGGAAGGGGGGGTATAGATTAAGGCCAGAGAGGTGATGGCATGTCGAGGCTGTCGAGATGGACCTGCCCAAACCCTCTGCCATGATGACAAAGAGGAAAGGGGAGAGAGGATCTCCTTGTCTGGTACCCCTCAAAGGGTTGATGATGGAGATGGGGGAGCCATTGAGAAGGATTAAGAAGAAAGCCCCAGAAACCATAGCCATGATCCATTTGATGCAGTCTTTGCTGAACCTGAAGGTTGTTAACATATGTCTGATGTAATTCCAGTTGAGCTTGTCAAAAGCTTTGGACATGTCAAGCTGGATTAACATACCTTGTTTGCCCTGGTCTTTGAGAGAGTGGATAATTTCCTGTGAGAGAATGATGCTATCCATGATTTGTCTGCCCTCAACATACCCCATTTGGTTAGACAAGATGAAAAGAGGCAAGAGAGGTTTGATGCAATTGGTGAGAACCTTGGAGATTATCTTGTATATAACATTACAGAGAGAAATGGGTCTAAATTGATCAGGAGAGTCTGCCCTGTCAGATTTAGGAATGAGCACCAGAAAAGTGGCATTGAGGGAGGGGAAGGTGGATTTCTTCAATCTATATTCCTCCACCAGATCGTAGACCTCATCCTTAATCGTGCTCCAGCAAGCTTTGTAGAAGTCGATGGTAAAGCCATCAGGCCCGGGTGCCTTGCCATTTGGCATTGACTGAATTGTTGCTTCCAATTCCTCCATGGTTATCCATTTTAGCATCATCTGATTGTGTTCTCTAGTCAATATGGACGAAATTTTTTTGGTGATCTTCCTGATATTATTCTCATTGTGCTAACTGCCCTCTCTGAGGATACTCGAGAAGTGTTGATGCAATTCTTCCTCAGTTTCTTGATGGGTATTTAGCACTTGACACTGCTTATTTTTTAGATTGAGAATCTTGTTGTGCTTTCTGTGTTGTATCATTGATTTATGGAGGAAGGCAGTGTTTTTCTCCCCATCCTTGATCCAGTTGATCCTTGATTTCTATCTCCAAAGGGTTTCTTCTTGGGAGACCCTAACCTCCCATTGTTTATGTAATTCGATTTCAAATTGTTTGGTTTCCTCTTTCATTCCATTTTGAATGGTTTTTTGTTGAATTTCTTTCATTTTTATCTCTATCACTTTTTTCTCCATAGTGATATCTCGAAAGGTTTCCTGGTTCCATTTTTTTAATTCTTGCTTGATGAATTTTAGTCTTTGATGGAAGCCTTGCATCTTGTTGCCTTGCTGAGGGAGCGAAGTGGTCCACCAATCCTTGAATCTGTCTTGGAAATCAGGGCGGGAGAGCCAGAACACCTCAAGCCTAAAGGGAGCATTCTTCGGCTGCTCAGAGATTTTGATAGTTAAAATTATCGGCCAATGGTCTGAGCCGACTTGTGGAGCAATACTGGCTTCTGTTTCTAGAGAGGAGAGGAATAACTCTTATGAGAGTAGAAAGCAATCAATTCTAGAGGCAATTTGATGCTCACCTCCTCTCTTGTTATTCCAGGTGTGGATTCCATTCTTAGTGGGGGTATCAATGAAGCCCAGGTCATCTATCATACTTTGGAAGGCTTGAGAGTCTGATTCAAGTCTGGGAGTCCTCCCCTTTTCTCACCCAAGTTTAGGATAATATTGAAAGCACCAGCCAGGAGCTGGTACTTATGATCTAGAGGTCGGAGGAAGGTTTTGAGATGATTGAGCCACGCAAGGCACTCATGAACAGTGTGAGGGCCGTAGACATTGGTAATACACAGCTTTTCTTTAGTTCCAGTTATTTGGGGAATCGTAGTGAGGGCATGTCTGGAGGCAAAGGAGTCAATCAGATGAAACCTAGAGTCCTTCCAGAATATAGCTATGCCTCCAGCCGTGCCCGAGGTGAAAATAGCTACATGACTGTATTGTTTCCTAAAGCAAGCTTGTTGAATGGTAATCATGTCAGTTGATCCACTTTTTGTTTCTTGTAGCATTAGAATGTCGGTTTTTCCTGAGGTAACTTTGGATTTGAGGATCCTTTTTTTTGTAGGACTGTTGAGTCCCCTTATATTCCAATATGTGTAGATCATGATTAAATATTGGGAGTTAGAGATAGAACCTTTACCTTGCCCGCATTGATGAGGCTGTTGCCGAGCTCTTGGAGATGTTGACTGTTTGTTTTCCGTCCCCTTCTTTTTGTTTGCCCCTTTGTGATCTGGTTGTTGGCTTTGAGGTTCGCTTTGATTCCTCCAACTTGGTTTTTTCCCTTGCTTTGGTGTTCTCGTTGCTTTTGGAAGTTTTGTTGCAGAGTACATGCTTCTTCAATTCTCTCGAGGTAGTCTTCTAGTATGCCTTCAAATCCTTTTGAGGTCCATTCCTTTGAGATCTTCTGCAGGTCCATATCCATCAGGATGTCCTCTATCGCTTTTTCCTCTGATGTGGGTAGGTCTTGTGTGAAATCCATTTCATTTTCTTCCTGTGACACTTGTTTTGCTTGAGAGAGAGTGATTGTGTTCTCCATGTTTGTGTCCATTTCCTTGTTTAGTTCACTGTTCTGATCCTTGCTGTTGCTTTGTTGTCTGGTTTCCTCTGTTAGAGGAGAAAGGATTTCATATATGTTTTGTTGTGCTTGCTTTGGGATTTCTCTTCCAGTGTTGTTCCTTCTACTTTTCCTATTTTTGTGACTTACTTTGATGAATCCTTGTTTGTCCTTCATGCCCAATGGACTTTCTTTTGGGGGTGGCGAGTTCTGAGGAAAGTCTCTAAAGAGATGCCCATGTTCATGGCATTTCCTACAGCGAAATGGTATGTGTTCATAGTCCACCGCTTGAGTCCATGTTTCATCTCGGAAGTTCAAGTTGATGGCTTTTGGAAGGGCGCCAAAGACATCAATATTGGCGCAGATTCGAGCATATGAAATATAATTCCCATTCTTTGTACCCTCTGACATCTTGATGTATTCTCCCAAGCTAAATGGCTTGGAGAACCGAGGGTGCCCAATAATCCATAGGGAGATAATAAATTCTGACCCAAACTGGGACACAAGTGAAGTCTTCTCTTTCAGAAGTACAGTTCTCCTTCCAAAGTCTCATGTAAAGACCAGCAGAGTTGAAAAAATACGGTCCCACCTCAAAGATTCTATCCTTATCTTCCAGGAGAGTGAAAACTATAGTGAAGAATCCCTTCGAGCTGAGTTGAAGTTCTATGGCCCCTTTAGGGTTCCATTTAGCTTGGATCTAGCCTTTAAGAGCTCTTTCAGAGGACCAGATTCACATAAATTTACATATGATGGCGTGTTCTCTCATGTACTCTCTGTAAAATCCTATATATGGATCCTGAGTGACTATTTCAGGGATCTTTGTTGCTTTTGGGTGGCAAACCTTCATATTTTGAGGCTTTTCCAGCTCCTTCTCTATAGCCGCAGAGTTGTTACCATCTGGGTTCTTTGACAGGTGAGTATTCTGTGCAGGTTCCCTTGTCTTATCTTTGATTCCATTGGCAGAGTCGTCTTTCTTGGGGCCAAGGACTTCTTTGTCTTTTTCCTGACAAGGGGAGTTCGGACGTAGCTCCAAATCTGAATGGGAAGAGGTCGAGGAGTTAATAAGGCGCATGAAGAACGAGAGGTTTGGTGCTAGGGAGGAGCCCACAACCTGCTCTTTGAAAGAGGACCCCACGTGGCTAAAATTCTGCTCCTTTGCAGGAGCCCACAAATATGCGTCCTGGGGAGCAAGGCAGGGCCACAGGTGGAGAGCCTGCAGCAACGCTAGTCAGGGCCGCAGAGGAACCCACTAATTAGGGCATGAGCTAGGGTTTAGTTGCAGAGCCTCCCAAAATTAACTATGATGGAAAACTTATGCGCCTAGCAGATTGGTCTTGGTGTGCAAAAAAGTTTGCGACTGATACGATTGGATCTTGAGAATTGTTCAGCCTCCAGCTCTTTCCTAAAATTATGCAGCAACCTCGTTACAACAGAGCCCCGGCAGAATTAAACAATTCGACGTCCACAAAATACTTTGACGGAACTCCCCGCCATGCAAATAAAACTCACGGTCTCCAACAAAGCTGGGCTTTAAATTTGTTGCATCGATATTCTGAAGTCAACATTAGTGCCATCTATTTTTTTGATTATTTGAGCACTTAGATAGAAACAATTTTCATTTTCCTGTAGGGACTGTTTTTTCGATGCCTTCGGCAAAACCCTTCATTATTCACTTCAATACTTCTCTGCAATGGGAGACTAAACCCTGCAGGCTGAGCCAAGATTGAGGCTCCGATACCACTGTAATATCCCGAATGGTATATTTTAACTAAAATGCAGAAAAATACTGAATACCACAATTTTCCGTAAAATAATCATTCATTCAACAGAAGATTGCCATGTAAAATTAAAAGACAGGAAACACTGCAATCCAATACCATATAGAATAGAAGAGAAATCTCAGCTTTTATTATAGATAATAAACAGGGGTTTACATATAGATCTGACCCAAGAAGAGCTGAGATAGAAAATTGGCCGCCAAGATAAGCTGCTGAACTGCGCTGGCCACAAACTGAGCTGCTGCACTCTCCCTCCGGCAACAGCTGACACTGAACCCACTGAAATGATGAAGCCCAAGTTGAAGATCTGAATGATCCTCACACCAAACTCTGAAGCTCTGTGAAACTCCTAAGTGAAGTCTCCTCAAAAGTATTGGGTTTCCGTCCAATACTCACAAATCACCCGAGGGTTTCCGTCCTGGGGCTACTGCATGAAGTAGAGAACCACGTCCTCAAACCTCTCATATACAAGCAAATAATCTACTCCAAAGATATCTCCCAATGGCCTCCTCCCTTTCTTTTATAGATCCCTTGGACCCTTCTAGAGCATTATTTTATTATTATTTTATTTATGGAGCACTTTTCCCTTTTATTAAAATATTATAAAATATTCCTTTTTAATGCAGAAAAGGGTATATCGGCTACCACGCCTCCTCCGGTCACTGAAATCTCTATCTAACTATCCCATCGTGTATGTCTCCTCGTCTCGGTTCCGATGAGCTATTACACTAAGGTGTTCCATCGTATATTCCTCCCAGAATGCCACATTGAGCATAATCAACTGAGTTAAGCCTATAAATAACTCAAAATTCTGAAAGTTATCGGAATGCATCGGAACGAAAGCCAAATTGCTCGGATGATGGAGTATATCAAGAGAATGCCTCCAAGCACCATGAAAACTCCTCAAAACTCCTCCGAAAAGCTCCTGAGCCCACTGATAGCACCAATCTGTACATGTGACCTGTCTGCTCCTAACCCTGGAAGTCCCTCCTAGCCCTGTCACAGGTGATACCAAAAATGGGAACATTACAAAACTCTCGCCCCAAGATTGCTTGCCCTCAAGCAATCGAAATATGTGGGCCACTCTGTTGGCCCGCTGCATCTCAGACCCAATGCCTGGATCCCATACCAACCTCTGGGTGCTGCTATGCACCTGTGTCAAACCTCTCGGAACAGATCCCTCAATGCCGGGATCCCAAATTGATCTCTCTCTGTCCCAGTCAACAAACAATCCTCCCGGATCCCAATGCCACCATGGCCAATCATCGCCCAAGTCCCACGGCTCAGGCTATGCACTGTCTCTGGCTATAGCTGATGCTCTCAGAGGTGAAGCCCACCAGCAAGCATCAATGCTCCCGGGCTCCTGCTGTGTTGTACCTGTAACGGCATATGCTGCCCCACCAACTGCATACCAACTCATCACCTCTCTCCAATCCAAGTCCTGACTCAATCCCATGCTGATCTTGTTCTCCTGGAATTGGGAAGGAGTCCTGAAGTAACGACAACCGGTGCCCTCCTGCCAACTGGAATCTGTAACATCTACTGTGTCTAAGGGCCCCTGCTCCACTATGCGCGCCACGAAAAATACCGTACCATCAAGAGGGTACCAACTCATGATCTCCCGCCAGTCCATCCTGGAAGAAGAATCCAATGTAGCAACAACCACACATGGAACACGCCCAGGGTGTTGCTGCCAGCCTGTAATCAACTCCCACTACTCTGCCCTGTCTACCAATGGAAGCTGCCTGTAGAAGGAAGCCCCTCTCTCTATAGTGGGCCAAAGTGGGCAAGACATTCTACTAGCCCCATCGATGTACTCCTAGAGAGTACTACTCATCGAAAGTGTTGCAGCCCGGCCGACTGTATGTACATCTGTCTGTACCTCATCAATGTGTCGGCCCAAAGATGGATTCTCCACCATCTCCAACAACTCATCCCTCTCATCGGGAACGTAAAACTCCTGCTGTCTCCTAGCTCCCTGCAAAACTATCCCATCGACCTCCAACATCTCTAGAGGATATGGATCTGCAACTGGTGTCTGTGCATCTGACTGCTCCTCCTCAAAGGCTGACCCCAATGTTAGCTGCATATCCATCATAGGCTCAATGTGGGCGCCCATCTGGATCTCCCCCAAAGGAACATCCTGCCTGATGTGAATAATATCCTCCTCTACTAACTCAGGCTCCATCATATGCTACTCTGGCTGAATCATCACAAGTGACTCATCACCCAGAGTATCACCTATACAGTCCCCTGACTGCTCACCCTGCATACTGGAATACAGCTCCGGTCTACTGTCATCATCTCTGCACGGCTGCTCTCGCTCCCCAGAAGCATCCTCATATGATCCCATGGAATCATCTGAAGAAGAGTCCTCATCCTGGCATACAGAAGGAACGTCTACCTGCTCTACCCCTGCCACCTCATCTGCATCTCTCACACATGAGTGATCAGGCCCCCAAGGTTCTTTGCAAATGAAGCAAAGTCCCTTCCTCCTCAGCTCATTTCTGCTGCCTGACCTACCAAACTGGAGCCGCTCCTCCCTGGTCAACTGTCTCCTGAGAAACTCAATGTTCTGCTCAAATAGCCCTTGGGCTAGCTCATAAGCAGCAGGCAAGACCAACCGCTTTCTCCTCCAAATGCTCAGCAACCTAGTCTGCAACTTTCGGAAAATGGTCTCATGGTCTCTCATACATGACGACAAGATGGACTACATGTGTGCTATGACAGTATCAGGATGATGTTTCCTAATGCTAAAGAAGCATCGGAACATCTGCAAAATCAGGTCATCACACTCAAGATCGATCATGACCTCCTAAGTTCGGGCCATAGCCATGACTTCTAGAACCTTAAGCTTCCTCCCAAATGTAGACCCTGCATAAGTGTCCAAATCCTGAAAGGTTCCTACTATCAATCTAAAAATTCTTCTCATAATATCATCATTGTAGGGAGGGAAGGGTGCTATTATCCTCAAGATATCGCTGAAACAAGAGGCAACTATCAGCTGGACTCTCTCACTTGGATGTTCCAAGAATCTGGCTTGTATCAATGCAAGCATAGATGGCTTCAAAGCCCAATTCAAACACCAATCAGATTGTTGTACCTTTGAGAGACAGGATTCCAGCTTCTCTAACATGGGCAAGTCATTCCCTAATCTTCCACTCTTCAAGTCCATCCCAAGTGCATAAAGCCAATTCCCCACTTCTTCCTCCTTCTGCAAATTCCTTGGATGCTCTTGTTGGAGAAAATTATGTACCTTCTTGGAGAAGGGTATGCTGTTCTGATTAGTTTTTGGGTTTTCTGATGCATGGTGGTTTAAGGAACCAACCTCTATTTTCATTTTCTTCAATCTATTTAGGAATTCCTCCATGGTTCAATCAAGGATATAATCACTGTTTTTCTGAGTTATTAATTTTCCCTTCCAGTCAGGATTTTAACCAAACATTTCATATACATGCTGCTATATGTATGAGTTGTACAAAATTCCTTCTCTAAAGAAATATTATAGGGAGATTTCAACCATTAATGAGGCTTCAAAATGGGGTAATCTTCCTAAACTCAGAGACAGATTTATTCTAGTTGATGATAGTATTTTTGAGGAAAGATAACAATATGGCATATAGTAAAGTATAGAAATTTTGAACCTGGTTATGTAGCTTGTGGAGAACCCATCAACTGGAGAGTGCATACCAGCAGCAGTAATAAATAAGCCCGTCCTGTTTCTGGAATGATGCCATCGGTTTGCACACATGGAACGATCTCTGATATAATTGATCTGCTACAACAATACTAAGATATCAGTTCTGGAATAACACTTTAAAGCGCTGTCCTCATGCAACCTTCATATTTATGTTCTCTATATTGTTACAACCACACATAATCAGCCATTAATATATACACCCAGCAAGGAAAGTAAGGTGCTCCGCCTCATAAGAGAACACACAGACTCATAGTCCCTTCCAACAGCTCCAATATTCTTTTCCAGCAATTTGTCTGAAGAATTTTTCCTTCTGGTGATGATGCTCAAGTAAAATCCCCCAAAATGGATTTTAATTTCTTGATCATTAAAAGGCAAGAGGCTTCAGCTTGCAATCTGATATTACTTGGCTCTCGACTGTCCAACAAATATGAATTTCACTCAATTGTCTGGAGGTTATGAGTCTGCCAATTCATGCTCCAATTTTTACTGCGGGTTCAGATGATGGCGGTTATGTTCAGGAATATAATGGACTTCTGGAATTATGCTTTACACTGAGAAATGAACAACAATTTGAGCATGTCTCTGATATATTGTTCAAGGAACAACCCGACAGGCACCCACGTCCAGCAATATGTAGTTGATCACGATTTGGCCGGTTTGGTCCGAGAGACCACCATTGTGCTGCACCAACAACTTAGCAGTGAGATTGCTCTTGGGCAGTCACAAATAAACGTGCTAATTTGAAGCGTTATGACTCCTTTAATCCATAAATTGACACTCTTCTATTGACATCGATGCCATGATTTCTCACTAATCGGCCTTCGACCATATATCACTGAAAATTGGCAGCACTGCAGAGTAATAGCCGGCTTCAACAACTTGTCCTGGATTCGTCTGCTCCTCAAAATTTTGCTGGTGGGTCGGATCAACCGTCTCACTGTTTAAATGACGACCCGTTAATTAGAATTCCCATGACCACATTCTTTATGCACGTCAGTGTTTAATTTGTTGACCCCGCATGACTGTCAGCTTGCAGATAATGGAAATTCGGATCGACATTAATATGCCACAATCCACCATAATAATTCGGCTTCTTTCTACCAAAAATAAATTGCCGTCACCCACGCAGACGTCTCAGCTTCTTCTTCAATCTCAACTTCACATTTTTGCAAATTCCCCAGACCACGCACAACAATTTCTTCGAATTTAAACTAGCAGCTCCCTCATATTTTCCGCAATTCGACCCTATGGAAATGGCTCCGCCAAACCTCTGGAATCACTAAATATAATTTGTGCATAGCAATCATCGAATTCGCTCGATGCTCTAAATGTTAAAGCTTCAGCTCTGAATAATTTGCCAAGAGAATAATTCGGCCGCTGTCACATTGTCGCAGCCCCGTCTTGAGTCTGCTCACGCCGCTGACTTAAATCCTTCCAAAAAAATTGGACTCCTGTTCATATAACATATGCGCTTAGCAGATTGGTCTCGGTGTGCAAAAAGGTTTGCAACTGATACGATTGGATCTTGAGAGTTGTTCAGCCTCCATCTCTTTCCTAAAATTATGCAGCAACCTCATTACAATAGAGCCCCGGCATAATTAAACAATTCGACGTCCACAAAATACTTTGACGGAACTCCCCGCCATGCAAATAAAACTCATGGCCTCCAGCAAAGCTGGGGTTTAAATTTTTTGCATCGATATTCTGAAGTCAACATTAGTGCCATCTATTTTGTCGATTATTTGAGCACTTAGATAGAAACAATTTTCATTTTCCTGTAGGGACTGTTTTTTCGATGCCTTCGGCAAAACCCTTCATTATTCACTTCAATACTTCTCTGCAATGGGAGACTAAACCCTGCAGGCTGAGCCAAGATTGAGGCTCCGATACCACTGTAATATCCCGGATGGGATATTTTAACTAAAATGCAGAAAAATACTGAATACCACAATTTGCCGTAAAATAATCATTCATTCAACAGAAGATTGCCATGTAAAATTAAAAGACAAGAAACACTGCAATCCAATACCATATAGAACAGAAGAGAAATCTCAGCTTTTATTATAGATAATAAATAGGGGTTTACATATAGATCTGACCCAAGAAGAGCTGAGATAGAAAACTGGCCACCAAGATAAGCTGCTGAACGGCGCTGGCCACAAATTGAGCTGTTGCACTCTCCCTCTGGCAACAACTGACACTGAACCCACTGAAATGATGAAGCCCAAGTTGAAGATCTGAATGATCCTCACACCAAACTCTGAAGCTCTGTGAAACTCCTAAGTGAAGTCTCCTCAAAAGTATTGGGTTTTTGTCCAATACTCACAAATCACCCGAGGGTTTCCGTCCTGGGGCTACTGCATGAAGTAGAGAACAACGTCCTCAAACCTCTCATATACAAGCAAATGATCTACTCCAAAGATGTCTCCCAATGGCCTCCTCCCTTTCTTTTATAGATCCCTTGGAGCCTTCTAGAGCATTATTTTATTATTATTTTATTTATGGAGCACTTTTCCCTTTTATTAAAATATTATAAAATATTCCTTTTAATGCAGAAAAGGGTATATCGGCTACCACGCCTCCTCCGGTCACTGAAATCTCTGTCTAACTGTCCCATCGCGTAGGTCTCCTCGTCCCGGTTCCGATGAGCTATTACACTAAGGTGTTCCATCGTATATTCCTCCCGGAATGCCACCTTGAGCATAATCAGCTGAGTTAAGCCCATAAATAACTCAAAATTTCGAAAGTTATCGGAATGGATCGGAATGAAAGCCAAACTGCTCGGATGATGGAGTATATCAGCGAATGCCTCCAAGCACCATGAAAACTCCTCAAAACTCCTCCGAAAAGCTCCTGAGCCCACTGATAGCACCAATCTGTACATGTGACCTGTCTGCTCCTAACCCTGGAAGTCCCTCCTAGCCCTGTCACGGGTGATACCAAAAATGGGAACATTACATAAAAATACTTGAAGACTGTTGTTGACTAAAGGAGTAGTCTCCTTATCAGAATCTGAGGAGGAGGACTCATGAGTTCATTTCTGATCAGTCGAAGAAACATTAGGCCCTCGAGGGTCCGCTGAGAGCATATCCCTCTCATGCTTTGCAACCTCCTCATCTGCTTCAATCTCCTCCTCATCTGAGCTGAAGGAGTCAATGTCATCCATGGGAGGCAGTTCATAGGGTTTCTAGCTTTTAGAGTTTTATTTGCGATTTCTTCTCTTCTTTTGGGGAAGGAACATAGTACAGGAGCTCTCAATATGCCCTGTTTGATGGCAGTGGCAACATCATAAAGAAGTATTCCCATAGTCCAAGGTCTATTTCCAATTGAAATCACCAACTTTGAGATTGATTTGATCGGGTAGGCCTTTACTTATGTCTATTTCAATGCATATTCCGCCATAGGTGTATATGCCCGTCTCCCTCTTGGAGCGATCCGTTAGTAGAAAGCATCCCAGTGTGTTTCCAATTCCTTGAAAGACAGAAAGGTGCCATAGAGGAGCAAGTAAATTTGGAATCCGGACCCAAATAGGAAGCTTTGTAATGACTGTCATAGAAGGGTCAAAGTCTGGGAAGCAGGGTGTGTGGAATAGGTCTAGTTTTCGCCAAAATCAAGGACCACATGTTAAGGTGTTTTGATAATCTTCATTCAAAGAAAACAGAACTATAAAGAAACCCTTCAAGCAAAAGATAACCTTGGTGTTATTTTTCCAAGTGGAATGAATCCGTTGGTAGAGATCTGCTGAGCGAGGCCATAATCCATTAAATCGGAAATTAATGGCAGATTCTGCATACATTCGAAACTGGTTTTCAAGTGTTGGATGGGAAATTTCTACAAAGGGAACATCCTCCAATTTATCAACCAAAAATGGCTTGGGAGCCTTAGAGGGTTGAGCAGCTTTCTTGGGAGGCTGTGCATGGACAACATCCTTGTAAGAGAAGGCTTGAGCGGAAGATGGTTGCGCGACTACCCCTCCTCGCAGACGAAGGGTTAAAACCACAAAAGCATCTTTTTCAATATTATAAAATGAGAGCGGAAGGGAGTCCTCTAGTTGTTTACCTCCACAGAAAAATCGCTGAAAGGCAGAAGGAATCCCCAGCCTGTGTTCAAGGGCATCCAAAAGGCTCTTCACGAGATTCGTAGAGCGAACCTAAAGAATCATGGTTTTGTTAGTGAGGAGAGAGATGTCAATCTGAAAGGAGGGGGATAAAATCTCTGGGGACTCTTGGCTGCCAACACTCATTCGAGAGGCCATATTGACAAGTCCTGATGGCCCGCTGCTGCCCAAGGCTACCATTTCACATTTTTGGTTTTCCTTTGTGAGAAAACTGCATTGGCAAATAGATCCTAAGGTTACGCTCTGGAGCGAGGAAGCATTGAAGAGTAGGGGCAAGCTGGAACGTTCAACGTCTTTCTTTCTGGTAAACATCACACTAGAGATCGTGGCTTTCTTTGCCATCATATCGGGAAGGAGATCCATTCCGATCTGACCAGCGGGGAAATCACCAACCTTCTCCGCCTTCTCTCTGTCCCAACTGCTTTCATGGTTGGGCACTAGACTAAACAGTGACACCCTTAGTCTCAGAGCGTCCATATCCGTAAGACTAAACTGTTTCATGACGGCAGTGAGAGATGTTGTGCAATGCAAACCTTAGTCCTCCATAACTCTCTAATTACTTGAAATTTTACAAAATTATTATTAAAATCAAATGATTTAGAACAAGTATTATGCATTGAATTTCATATTGACCATGTATTATTTTGGTCAAATATATTAAATAATTTTCAGTTTTACAATGTTTAACTTTATCAATTATTATTTTTATTTATTTTTTTAATTAACATTTATTTGTGATATTATTAAGTATAATTTTATTAATCTTATTAAAAAATGCCTAGTAACTAGTGATAACCCAATTTAATTTTCTGACTGCAAAAATATTAAAAATTGTAGCTGGCTCAAATACAAATCCGAAAACCATAGCCTTGCATTGCGTGGGCGTGTGGTACTGCAAAATGTCCCGGCTTAGTCAGTGGGCCGTAGGATTACGAGCGTACGTCGTGGGATTCGAAATAATTCAAATGAAATGTGTCAGAGCGAACATCATTGGAAAGTTCCGCTGTATAAGTTCATGTGAGCTAAGTAATATATCGAATTTATCTTAATAAATTAATATAAATTATTTTAACATTAAATCCATATAATTTTTAATATCCAAGGGATTATTATCAACTATTTCAACAAAATCATCTTCTCCTTCAGCCATTTTTTCGAGGAGTAAATTACACTATTTTTCTATGCTTTCACATCGCTAAGTAGCTGAACCTTCCGACTCTTCTCAGCACACAATTTACGCAAAACCTAGAGGAATAACAACAAAATCGTTTCCCTGGAAGCTGACACTAAATATTAACAGTTGAATTTTCAATTATTAAGGCGCCCCTCGCACCAATCTTCTTCGGCGAGCCTTATTTCCACTGCCATAGGCCCATAAATATGCCCAGGCAAGGAATGCTCACCGCACGATGATCTACAACGGCGGGCATTTCTTGCCTCGGCGTATTTATGGGCCTATGGCAGTGGAAATAAGGCTCACCATCTTTTAATGTTCACAGAACCAAATAATCTCCGACCCAGTTTCCTAGAACGTGGCATTAATTTATCTCAATATTGCTTTCCAAATACCAAAACACACAGAATAAATAAATAATGCATTTATTTATTTGTCGAAAGAGTTCAGTGGGTGAAATTGTCGGAAGCCAAAAAAATATATATACTAGTACTTGCTCATTAAATGAGCCGACGGGACACCGAAGGCGCTGCAGCGCGGGACGTGGAGCAGCACGGACGAAGGAAGGAAATGACGTGCTGGAAGGAGTTGAGAGCAGCACGGTGGGATGGATGGCTGCCAAGTGTCAATTTTTGACAGGGCATAAGGGCGACACGTGGAGCACAGAGATTGGCTGAGATGAACATGTTTCCCAGTGAATCTCATAAAAGGAAGAGACATCTTCGGTGTAATTAAGACAAGTAATTTTTCAAATATATAAATAAAACCAAATATTTTCTACTAATAAGCGATTGAAGCATATTTTTCTAATAAATTTATATTAAAGAAAAGGAAGCCGAAATTGGTCATGCTAATATCTTTCAAAGATACAGCAGAAAAAGTGCATTAAGAAAAAAAAAGGAGGCAATTGGTTATCCGAAAATCATTCAAAGAAACCGAAGAAAAATATCCAGAGGGAACTGTTCCTATACATATAAATGCTCACCATAAGAGAACGATTCGATCGGAAAAATGAAAAGGATAATCCCTCATTTAAACTAAAAATGTTAAAATAAATGCTCACCATTAGAGAACGATTCGATCGGGAAAATGCAAAAGGTAATCCCTCATTTAAACTAAAAATGTTAAAAGCGGTTACAAATAACAAATTCAACATTGACTGTCGCTTTAGAACAAAATAATAATGTAAAGTAATTTGAAAAAAAATAAATATATCATTACATTAAGATGCTAATTAGTTACCTTTAATTTTCCTGTCGAACAATAAAAAGAATTGATTTAACATTTACCGTTATCACTTTAAAATTTCCTTGAAAATATATTATACTAAATTTCACGAGAAGTGGTTTTTATTCTAATATAAAGTAATGTATTGATTTATTCGCTATATAATTTATTTTCTTTATATATATGATAAAATATTAAAAACTTTTTGGCATCAATATTTTATGTTAATCGAAAACTAATCTAAATAAACACTTTTCGGTGTCAATATTCTGTGTTATTAGAAAAAAATATCTAAATAAATTTTGGTGTCAAAACTATACGGGAATATTGACCATTTTTTTTATTTTAATAAATACTGAATGTCCACGCTATAGTTATCATTTACCCATCAAATAAAATTACAATATCTCTTCCCAAAAATTATCCAAAGAACAATGTACTGATATGTAAGTATGTATTATTAATATTTGAAATTTCGATGAATTCTCATTATAATTAGATAGTCTCTAACAAGCTTAAAATTATATCAACTTTTTTGTTAGGGATTTCTTTTTTTCGTAAGTTTAGTAGTCTCTTTCTATTTTCTATTAATAAAAAAATAGCAAGTTACATCATATCAAAACTTGATGGCCTCAATCTGCTCGAAGGAAACCACGTGCGTTGACCACTTTAAACAGTTATAAGCCATCAAGTACTGAAATTTTTTAAATCTTATACTATCAGCTATGTCCATTTTACTATCTACATATTTTAACTTCAAATAGTAAATGATATCCGCATAATACATAAACCAAAACTTGAGAAAATATTATGTCAATCATCTGATGACTCAATTGGTGTCAGGTCCCTTACACTAGAACCGGGCATGTCCACCTGGTGCATGGTTTGCAGCTGATGATCTATGCGGCCAAGAAAAATAGTCCCATGATGCTGGGACACACGAATTTCTTTAATCTCTCTTCTTATGTCTTGTAAAACAGAATCAAATTTTGGGTCTCCTCCAATTTCCTGTATACTCATGATTGCCTTCGACAAAACACATTTAAGCGTCCAGTAGGTATGGATAGACTGGTGGAATAATGATAGTCTACTTCTTGTGTTTCCAGCGTATTTTAGGAAATCCATTGCCTCCTCCTGAATTTATCCTTCCTCTTTGGTATTACATTCTCTCTCCCGTCGAGAGATAAAGTTTTGGACCTGTGGCGGAATGCCTATAGAATAGGCATAAAAGAGGTTTTGCACTACCTCTTTTCCTGACATTCTTCCTCTCTTGCTAGGCCCCATAGCAGGCTTGGTTTGTCTCTATTTCCGTTTATCTTTAGCCTCCTTCTTGGCCATCTTTCCTTTAACCATATTTGCATGCAATAGTTCCAACCGTTGAATATAATGACAATTTTGTAGCAAGTCCTTTCCCAGTGGTTCAGTAACACCAATAAATTTTTTATAGAAACCTGTGTATCGCAGTAGAAAGTCAGCCATTTTTTTATACAAACAACAATGAAAAAGACCTGCACTGCCAGTTGTGACATCCTGGCAATGAGTAAAGCAATAGTCGTCCACGTTCCCCCTTCTCAGGGTGGTGGGATTGGAAACATTTTTTTGATAGGGATGGGAATTCATGATGAGAAATAGACACTTCGACACCAACATTCGAATAGAAAAATTGAAATTCCTCAACACCAAGAGGTTATAGACCCATAAATAAGAAAACGCTCCCAACTCACAAATTTGACAAGGTGAGGACAGGACATCGACACATTAAGCCAGAGACCCATAGAAACCAAACTGCAACCTCTATAAATTGTGTTTAAACTTTTAAGAACCTTTTGAGACCTTAAGACAAGGATATCCTCCCACAATCCTGATAGAGAGCCGACCAAATGACACAATGAATGAGGGGGAGTAGGTCCAGAAACAAAATTGCGTCGAGCACAGTTGGCATGGTAGTCGTTCTAAGCCATACACTGTAAATCATAATTCTGGGACAAGAAATCCAATTCCCTGGCATTACACACAGTGTGCGGGGTGGAGGAAGGCTCTAAACCTGAGTGCATGGGGCAGTGAGATTGAAGTAGTGGATTAACAACGGAGGGAATGGAGGTAAGAAACGCTGAAACATTATACAAAAGACTGAAATGGAGAGGCTTTAAAGCAAATGAACATGAGTCCCCCTCAGTCGAAGCTATGCAGAGAAAATAAACACAATTTGAATAATGAGTGTAGCGTATAGAGCCATGCAAACCCACATAGGTTTTATAGGCTCCATAAAAAACCAGACAATAAACTATGGAGTTCCAATTATACAACAAAGGAAACATCTCCTCGCAGATATTTGTTTTGTAACATTCTAGAAGAATTTTCAAGTAGACTGCGACATACATAGTTAGGAGACAAACCACATACTAGGTGACAGGGTGTGATCGAAACACTCCAACCTTCTGTCACACAGTGTCTGCTCCTCCTTCCTTAGAATTCTGTCAGAAAGCGATACCGCCCTTTCCTACACTTGCTTTCATAAACACCTTAACGCGTCGGCATTGTTTCCAAAACTATTTTGACAGGGTTAGTTGGCCTCCACCATATATGTCACCAGTCATTATATCCTTTGTGTGGTGGTACCGCCCCCTCCAATTGACTATCGTCATTATCCTCAAGTGACCGTGTGGTACCCGCCGTGGCGTGCCACCTCACGCCTCCCATCTCTCGCATGGCACCCCGATCGGGGATTTTGTTACTTACTATTGTTTTGATTTGATTTAATTTTTTTTTCTTGACTTTTTGTATGAAAATAATCATTTTTCATTTATTTTGAATTTGAATTGAAAAGGTTTTCAAATTTTCTCTTTTTTTTGTTTTTTTCGTCTCTCTTTTCTTTCTTTTTCTCTTTACACCCATTATTTTTCTACTCCTCTTTTTTCTTCCACGTTGAATTTTTTTTCTTCATTAATCCACATTTATTCTTCCCAAATAATTAAGAGTTCCATAGTAATTTTTTTTTAATTATCTTATTTTGTTCCATATGTACTTGACGTTATTTGTACTTCTCTTGATTCTTCTATACTGAATGATTCCTCCTATACCACATGAGTTTTAGTTGTTATATTATTAGTAGGGTGGTTTATCTCAATTAGCGTGGTTTCTCTATTTATCCTAATAAATATTCCTATAGTATGCCTAGGTCTAACTAATCTATGTATATAGTACAGAAATTATGGGGATTTGTAAAGTCTCACTAATGTGAATGCACGTGTTCTTACATGTCTAAATTTTTTTATGGAAGAAAATGAATACAAGATGAATAAACTTATTATGAAGTGAAAAGGAACCTAATTTTGAAAATTAATTTTCTAAGCACATCTTTGCTAACATTGTGAAAATGTCACCAAAATTATTTTCTTAAATTTAAACATTTATTTATTGAGTTTGTTAGGTTTTGAAGTGAAAACATAGTTAGTATATAATTAGCTTAAATTTTTCCTAATTTTGTTTCTTTGCACTATCTATTGGCATAAATTGTTTGAAAAGAGATTGGTATAAAAGATCTAGTGCCACTATGAGTTGAATTGTGGCCATATAGGTTAAAAACACATTTATAAGTTATGTAACAAATATTCTATTCAAAATCAGTTAAGGTTTTCGACAACCATAGTGAGAATCAAGTAATATATGTATATATATATATATGAATTATACTCTATTTCTAGTGTAAAATTTATTTTTAGAAAATAAAATGAAATATGGTGTTTTAATAAAAACCTATTATAGCTTCAACAATAGAGATATATGGCACATAGTCTCATTCAATTCTGTATGTCTATGGTCCGATGTAAGTATGTCTAGATGATTTCTTTGAAAATACTCTCTTCACTACCTTTAAATAATGATTATAATAAATTCCCTATGTAATCATATTTCATATTAAAAATAAAGAAACCATGCAAATCAAGATGTAAACCAAAGAGAATATGAAATTTACAGTAAGGGGAAAATATGAAATATATAGAGGGAAAATTCATGAGAAAGTGTAAATTGAGATAATAAAACATATATGAACAAGAGACTTATAAACAAATATGTTGCATGAACCAAAATGAGGGCGCCCTCCAATTTTGATGCAATCCATGGGAAAGTCTACATGATAGAATTCATAATTTGCATAAAATGGATATAATACCATGTTTAGAATAAGTTACATAAACAAATATTTTTTTTTCTATACTATCTTTTCATTATGTATACTTTACTCTTTATAAGCAAAGAGAAGGTTGATCTCATGCTTGGGGATCTAATTTCCCAAGGATTAGACAAACTTATGATCCATGCGATTTATGTTGTGCATGATTTTATCCTTGGATACGATGTTCAATAAATGTTGAGTGTGGGTTCTAAAATACTCTTGAGGGGTATCTGATAGGAAACAATCCATCTCATGAAAAAAAACAAAATCCAAGTGATATTTTCACTTATAAACAACTAAATAGAATAAGTGTTTGTAGTTGTTGGTAAAAAACATGAAATTTTGAAAAGATTAACATGTCAATTTTCTGAAAATTAAAAATAAAACAACATAATACATTATATTCAGAAATCTGTTTAATGATTTAACTAGGCATAGTTGTTCAAAAATAGATATAATCATACCCAAATACGAAGAAAATCCAAAATAGTTGGATTTCAAATATCATTGAGATAAAAAAATATCCCAAAAATATACCTCATTTGGGATTATCTTATTTGGTGCTGCACTTTGACATATAGAGATGTTTTATAACATACGAATTGTAGGTTATTGAAATATATTTTTTTTTTTTTATGTATGGTAATAAATTTCCTACATCTTCTATTTTTCTTAGAATACTACTATAAAAAAATAATATTTTGTTTAGAACTAATATGATTATATTAGTAAGTTATTTGTATTAATGCAAAAATCTCATTTTCCCACACTATAGAAATCTAAGTTTCCCACACTTTTCCTCATCTTTTCCATTCTTTTCATAGTGCATATAACAATATTTGTCTTTTCTACTATTGCACTTCATTTTGATATGGGTGAATGTCGTGAGTCAACTTTTCATCAAACTCACTAACTGAGAACACACAAATTAAATTTAATTCCATGTCTTTATATGGTTCTTTAAACATTTATTCTCTTGCTTACAATTATGTATTTTTAATTTTCCTAACGTTTACGTTGTGTTTCTAAGATAAAATTTATATCAATATTTAAACACATAAACTATTTAATTCCATGTCTTTATATGGTTCTTTAAACATTTATTCTCTTGCTTACAATTATGTATTTTTAATCTTTCTAACGTTTACGTTGTGTTTCTAAGATATAATTTGTATCAATATTTAAACACATATACTATTAATATAAAACTAATTATTCAAGTACCAAAATTAATAAAATTTCTATAAAACCAAATTACACATTTATAATTATTTCAATGTTTTAAAATAACTATATTTATATAAACAAAATTTTACACTAACTAAACCATTATGCATTAAATAAATATAACATAAAATATAATATAAATAAATACGCATATATGATTAAATATTCATGAACCATATCTTAACCTACAGGAATGCAACATTCAAAATGAAAAAATATTTATCATATACAAAATTGTATTATGTTATTGGATATAATTTGAAATTTGGGTTGTACAATCTTCCCATTATCTTCCTATTTTTATGAACAAACCATTTTATTTTAATTAATTGCATATATGTACCAATAATATTACAAAAGAGTTTACTATGTACATTACTTCTTAAGGTTCTTACGTACTCGATTATCCTTTCAAATGCAAAATAATATAGGTTAACTAATCAATAAAGTCAATTTTTTTCTTTTATCTAATCGTTACTTTCTGCATATTTTTTCCAGACAATATACCAAAATGAATGTTGTGATAGGTTATCCTTTGATTAGCTTAGCAATTTCGAATAGAGGGATACGAAATTCTTGTTTCTTCTCCCTTTTAGTTTATTAATGCAAAAAATCTATTAGGTCACTCAATAGAAGGGGTCTATATTTAATTTGAAAAATGGGTACCTTGTAACCAACGTATCTAAAGATTCGTTGAAATAACCATCATTGTCGTGCTTGGATTTATAAATATATTACAAGAAATCCTTTACACCATAGTTAGTGAGCTAGATGTGAGATGAAATCAAGCTTATTTTCAATTAATGTAGCGGATATCTATTGGAAATCATATGCTTATATTATTCTCTTTAAATGGAGTTGTCATCCATGTGATGGACTTGTCATCCATGTGTTTGTCTCTGATTTTCCAGGTAAGGAATTCCCTACTAGTTGTTGCTATAGTAATATACTATAATGTTACTAATGATTAATGTTACTAATGATTAATGTTTTGAATAGTAATATACTATAATGTTGCTAATGATTAATGTTTTGAATGGGTTAGATGTTTGTATTATTTACAATGAAAATTTGATTTTCAATTCTTACTTATCAATGCTTTGAATGTGTTGATGTTGGTATTATTTATGATGAAAATATTGATTTTCTCTTTTTATTGGATGTGAAAAAATTAGTAGACTATGTTTTGATTTCTAGATTTTTAAGATTGTTTACCTGTTATTTTTTTTGTTTTTCTCAATAAGATTAAGATGGAATATGAATTTTGTGGAAGCTTGTATAGTTTTGATTGTTATATTGTAGACATAGTCCACTTATTGTTAGTAACTATTTCTTTTTTAGTAGTTTCATTCAAAACATGCTTCTTCATTGTCATCATTTTCTATCAAATGAAAAAGTTTACAAAGCTTTTAAAAGAGTAATAATATGATTATGTCGGGAAATTTATTTAGGAGGATATTATATCCATGATTTTGCAACCATAGTATTAATTTTTCTACCTACCTGCCATGTTTAGGAGTAGTGTCTCTAGCTAATCATCTTTTTTTCTCTTCATACTAAGGTGTTGGTGCCCTTCATAATGATTTATCAATTTTTTTTATTTAGAGATTTAAGACCTTCATTTTTGTATTCGTTCTTGAATAAATACTTTTTTCTCCTTCAAGCTCCATCTCATAAAAATTTCCTTTTTATTTAGGTAATTTTGTAGTATATTAATTGATATATCAATTCTAAGTTATTATACATAGATTCACAAAGTGGAAAAATGTCTTACATGTAATGTTCCAAATTGATTGAGAAGTAATCTAAATTATAATTTTATTGTTATTACTCTTATCTAAATCTTCCTCCTTTATTTTTTGTATGGTGAAATTAGAATCACTTATAAAAACCCTTTTCTAGGAGCCTTTGGTGGTGGTACAACCAAAAATATTTTCTACAGCGAGATTGAAGATATTATCATGTAGGCTAGTGACTTTTTAAGTTCATGAGTTGTAATTCAGGCCATCAATACTACTGCAACTAGTTATACAAAAATGTGTTAAGTGAAAGCTTTAAAGGTGAAGGTATACGGTAGGAGCATCATTTTCTTGTGTTTTCAATTTGGAAAGGACTATGAGTTTAGCTAATTAGTACGCTATCTCCATAGTATGATAACTCAAATAGTATTATCCTATTTAGGAAATGATTTGGAAATCTATGTGGAGGTAATGTCCAAGGAACACCTATAAATATGGATATAGATCCCACCTTGTTTTAATTATCAATCTCCTATTCAATCTAGCATGGTATATTCTTATTCAAAGATTCAGAAACATCGAATTGGAAAATCTAGCTCATAAAGAGGATTAACAAACACTTCATGAAGGTTTATAGAGTGAACATACTAGTTATACTTAAATAGTTTCCACTAATATATGGAAAAATGAAAAAGAAAGGGATGGTACACATCACAGAAGTCTGGGAAGGAACTCATGTTATAGGTTTCACCTTGGAAGAATAACACCATGTGAATCTAAGGGAACTAGAATTTCAGGTTCTACAAATTTTTTTACTATTACAATTATGTGAATAGATAGTATACTACTCAATTGAATAGGAAACCCATCCTCAACATCGAAGGAATTGTAATTATCCATTGTTCCTACAAGAAATCATTTTCACCATATAATCACCTAAGGAGCCTGATCACGTCCCTTAATAGTTCTCAAAAATGACAAATGACAAATATTTGATTGGAATATCTTGAATGATCTCCTTTCATTTCAATAAATTTCAATTATCTTCACACAAACATTATTATTTGCAAGTTTCTATACAAATAACTAGGAAGGCGCTCAAGGTGTAAATTTTTCATTGTAGGAATAACATGTCATGTTAAGGGAACTAGAATTTTTTATTTTCCACATGTTTCTTAACTATTATATTTATGTTAATAAATAATTAACTACTGTTGTTAAGAAGCGTATCTCTACATTAGCGTTTAAAAGAGGACAAATGTAGAAGAGAAAAAATAAATATCACCTAAGAACTCAATCAAACTGTTGAACTCGAATTTGACTATGACAAGTTGGATGACAATTATTACACCTCTTAGATAGAAAACGGTGTTGGAATTATTTTCTCCAACATCATAAACACCACGAAAAGAACTATAACTATCCATTGTAAAGTAGATAGAGAATTATTTTCCCCCATAATAATTTACTTAAGTAGCATGATCATGTCCATATAATTCTAAAAAATAGAAAGAGGAAGATAAATATTTAAATGGAAATTTTCAAAAATGAATTTTCCATTATTTTAGTTACTTTTCAAATTATTTTACATAGTCATTCTAACCTAAAAATTCTTACACAAATATTTTATCAATATGATTCTAGGTAATGAAAAATTTATAGGTAATGAAAAATTGAAAATAAATTTTGAAATATAAATACTATATATAACCTAGTTGATAATAAATTTATATAATAAATTTTCTTTTCCATTAAGAAATGAATCATCCATTGGCATAAGAAGATTTATGTGGATACTTGAAATTTCATATAATTGAAATAAATACAATAAATAAAAAATAAATTCCTTTTATGCTCTTTATCTTCACAAGATTTATAAGAATACTTGTAATTTCATATAATTGAAATAAACACTCTTGTAATTTTAATAAATACAAGAATCAATAGAAAAGAAGAGAACCTAGAGTTTTATGCTTGTAGAGCAACGTGAGAAACTTGCTTCTAAAAGGAAACTCTTAAATGAAACCTAAGAGACTCGTCTCCAACTTCACCCTCTGCCAACTGAATACCTGGAATTTATGTAATACTGCAAAGAAAATTGAGATATATAATGAACATGGAATAAAAATCACATTTGGATGAATGGAAACTCCAATTTACATAAAGATGTCCAACCCAATCACGTTCTTGCTCCATTTATAGTCAGTTATAATTCTAACATAGGCTATAATATTGAATTCTAGGTACTCTACAACGTCTGCGACTGGGTTGTGTTGAGATTTATTTTAATTAAATTTGGAGAAAATCTCATGAATGTGACAACAATAGGATTTGTTGGTAAATTGACTCCATTTAATCCTGATGTGGAGTTATTGCATCCTATATTTTTTGTGAGTGAATTTATGATTCAGTTTCTACTCCCAACTATAAAATATAAGCCCATAGAGGCAAATGTACATGAGGAATGTGAGGTGAGTGGAAGAGATGTGCAGAGGAAAAACTCTGCTATTGTAATCCTCTAGTTGATGAATGAGATTGCCGATGCCCCTGTTTGGTGGACATAGCCAAGATTGGTTTGGTGAACCATGTTAAAATCTCTATCTCTTTATGTTTTTCTGCTGTGTGTCTATGTGTTTATTTATGTTTCCGCTGTGTTTTGCTTAAAAATTGCTATCAAAGCATGAAGTTGGAGATAGGGCGATGTTGCTGGTAGCGGTAAGGAGCTCAAAGAAGCTACGTTTTGATTGCAACGTTCAATGTTGGATCAGACTGTCTGTGTCCTGAATTGGATCTACTGAGTGCGTTGAGCCGTGAGCTGGTTCGATGAGCAATTAGGTTGTCTGTATGCGTGCATGACAACCGAGTTTGAGCTGTTGTCGGAAGCTGTGTTGATTGGCATCTGTGAGCGTAAAGGAGCCAGCGGTGAAGAATGTTGTGAGGTTTTCGAGCGCCATGAGCTGGTGAAAGAGACTCATCCAGAGAGTCTGTGGGCTGAATGTGCCATCACTGCAATTCTCGAAACCCAGTCACCACAGACCGTGTGGCCGTGTCCATTGTGGAGAAAGCCACGGTCTGTGTGTTTTGTTTTTCTGTTGCTTGTCTATTGGTTCAAAGTTTTTCAATTACGACTGCTCCATTTAAATTACAAAAAAAAAAAGGCGAAGCTCCACAGTCAATGGATTGCAGATTGGTTTGGTTTGGTATATAAGGCTGCTGTTGATAATGAAATAAATAGTGTCGTGAGTTGAGTGGAGAAGGATGCCGCACTGGGTGGAGTAGGATGCCGCAGTTAACAACACAGAGTACCTCACATAAAAAATTAGTAAAATGCCCTGAGCTTGGTTCTACAGTTTTTTAAAGTGAGTCAAATCCCAATAGAATCATTTTATTCAAATGCCATTTTTTTTTTAAATCGATTTGCTTTAAAGTACATAATTGCAATATTTAAAAAAAATCGATTTGTATTTGAATCCTATTCAAATGCCTTTGTATTCATTTGGTATATGTACTTAGCTTGATGGACTATAATATGATTTATTATATATCAAAGTTATTGTAATATGCCATGATATTAGGAGAAGTGAATTTTTTATAAGGGAAGGGAATTTTTAATCAAAATTAATATTTTTGGTTAAAATAAAAAAAATTCATTTATTAAGAGTTGCGATTGGAGATTTTGTGACATGAGCTACTAAAAATGGAAAAAACACAAAGTTCTCGATTTGAGATCGAGAAGTTCAATGGGAAAAACAACTTCGAGATCTGGAAAGTTAAGATGTATGATCTACTCGTGCAACAAGGCGTGGCGAAGGTTCTATTGGGGAAAGACAAACAACCTTACACCATGACAAATAACGAATGGAGTGACATGGATGAAAGAGCACTGAGTGGCATTCGATTATGTTTGGCGGATGATGTTTTGTTTAACATCGTGTCAGAGAAAACTGTTGTTGGTTTGTGGACAAAGCTTGAAAAGCTATACATGACAAAATCCTTAACCAATAGGATTCTTCTGAAGCAACAGTTGTACAATTTGCGCATGAATACCTTTAATACCCTCTTGGTGCAGTTAGAAAGTATAGAAGTAAAATTTGAATCAGAAGATAAAGCTGTAACTTTATTATGCTCATTGCCTGAGTCATGGGATCATTTTTTTAATTCTATAAGTCTTAGTTCATCAGAAACCCTTGATTTTGATGATGTTGTTGGAGCTTTGCTGTCTGAAGAAACCAGAAAGAGGTCAAATTCAGAAACCTCTACATCAGAAGCAATGATGGTAAGAGGTCATTCTAAAGAAAGACGCTTCAGTAAGCACAAAAACTCGTCATCAAAGTCAAAAGGGTAGAAGAGTAAGGTAAAGTGTTGGTTTTGTGGCAAATCGGGACATTTGAAGAAGGAATGTTGGAAGAGACAACAAACATCCAAAGGAGACTCTTCCACAGAGAAGAAAGAAGAAAACACAACAAATACAGGTTTGGCATCTGTTTCAGGTATGAGTGATGAAGTGTTATCAGTTGGTTTTTCTAATCATGATCAACATTGGTTATTAGATTCTGGTGTGTCAAATCATATGTGCATTCATAGAGAGTGGTTTAATTCTTATAAATCAATCAATGATGGAGTGGTTTACATGGGAAATGATGTCTCATGTAATATTGTGCGAATTGGTAGCATCCAGATTAAAATGTTTGATGGGACAAATAAAATTTTAGCTGATGTAAGACATGTGCCTGAACTAAGAAAAAACCTCATTTCACTAGGAGTGCTAGACACAAATAGATATAAAACCTTTATTCAAGGTTGAGTAATGAAAGTTTATAAAGGAATTTTACTAGTAATGAAAGCAAATAAGGTTGGAAATATTTTTCAGTTAGAAGGAAGAACAAAGTCAGATCATGCTTTTACAGTATCTGAAAACGATAGTAATTCTATTCGTTTATGGCATCAACGGTTGGGCCATATGAGCGAAAGAGGGTTAAAAATTTTATCTGATCGTAAGTTACTTCCTAGTTTAAAATCTTCTAAGTTAGATTTCTGCAAACATTGTCTATTTGGGAAAAAAACCAAGCAGAAGTTTAAAACTGGAAAACATGCTAGTAAGGGAATCCTTGATTATATCCATTCTGATGTTTGGGGTCCATCTCCTACAATCTCATATGGAGGATCATCATATTTTGTATATTTTATTGATGGTTTCTCTAGAAAAGTGTGGGTCTATATGTTAAAGAAGAAGTCTGATGTATTCACAGTTTTCAAGTAGTTTAGAGCATTAGTTGAAAATATCACTGGAAGAACCATTAAATGTTTAAGAACTAACAATGGTGGTGAGTTTACTTCAAAGGAATTTGATAATTATTGCAAGGACGGTGGAATCGAAATACATAAAACTACTGTATATACTCAGCAAAATGGATTTGCTGAACGCATGAACAAGACTCTTTTAGAGAGAGCAAGAAGTATGCTTAGTAACGCCAATTTGCAGAAGGAAATATTGACAGAAGATGTATCTATGGCTTTCTATTTGATAAATCGATCACCATCAACCGCAATAGGATGAAAAATTTGTCAAGAGGTATGGAAAGGTCATCCTTGTGATTATTCTAAACTAAAAGTTTTTAGTTGTGATGCATATGCTCTAGTTCCAAAACATCAGCGTTCTAAATTAGATCCTAAATAAAAAAAGATATATATTTTTTGGATATGGTGATGGGACTAAGGGATACAATTTGTGGGATCCTACTACTCACAAGATCATCATTAACAGAGATGTTAAATTTAGTGAATCTTCACTTGAGAATCCAGATGTAGATGATAAATTGAAATAGGATAATGTACCTAAGCTTCAACACATTCTGTTTGAAACTAGTGCAAATACTGATGATAGTCTAGATGAAAAATTTTTAGATGCAGATCATGAACAAGTTTCAGATGTAGATCATGAACATGTTTCTGATGCAGATCACGAAGAAGTTCCTACAGATAATAATCAACAAATTGTGGAAGTACCACAAACATCTTTAAGGAGGTCTATGAGAATCAGACGTCCTCTTAAAAGGTATGATGATTATGTTACTTCAGTTTCTTTAACTTCTAATGATGATGAACCTTTGTGCTATCAGGAAGCTATAGAAGGTTCTAACAGTGATAAGTGGAAATAATCTATGAAGGACGAGATGATGGCATTAGACAAGAATGCCACATGGGATCTGGTAGAACTTCCTCAAGACAGAAAAATTGTGGGATGTAAATGGGTTTACAAATTGAAGAAGGGTGTTGATGATAAAGTAGACAGGTACAAAGCAAGGCTGGTCGCGAAAGGTTTTTCTCAGAAAGCAGGAATTGGCTTTCATGAGATATTTTCACCAGTTGTAAAAATTGTTTCAATTTGGATTGTGTTAGCATTAGTTGCTTTACTTGATTTAGAATTACAGCAACTAGATGTTAAAACTTCATTTTTACATGGAGATTTAGATGAGGAGATTTACATGGAACAACAGGAAGTGTTTGTTCAAAATCGCAACAAGAAATTTGTTTGGAGGGTCAACAAATCATTGTATGGTCTGAAGCAGTCGCCTCGACAATGGTACAAGAAATTTGATTCTTTCATGATGAGTCAAAATTATATAAGAAGTGAATATGATCATTGTGTTTACTTTAAGAAATTAAGTAATGGCATGTTCATTATCTTAGTGTTATATGTTGACGATATGCTTTTAGCAAGCAAAATCATAACATAGATCAACAGGTTAAAGGCTTAGATGGCTAGGACGTTTGATATGAAAGATCTAGGAGCACCAAGATAGATTTTGGGCATGGATATTTTCAGAGACAGGAGCAATGGTAAGCTATGGCTATCACAAAAGAAGTATATTGAGAAAATACTCTTGAGGTTTGGTATGAACAATGTGAAGCCTGTTTCAGTCCCTTTAGCTTCCCATTTTAAGCTTTCTTCAAGTTTATGTCCTAACACAAATGAAGAAAAGGAATATATGTCTCGAATTCCATATGCCAATGTAGTAGGTTGTTTGATGTATGCGATGGTTTGTACTCGACCAGATATTTCACATGCAGTTGGGGTTGTAAGTAGGTATCTGGAAAATCCAGGAAAAGAACACTGGTCGGCAGTGAAATGGGTGCTTCGGTATCTGAGAGGCACAAGTGATTATTGTATCACTTATAACACAATTAATGAATTTGTTTGCAGTTATGTTGATTCTGATTTTGCAGGTGATTTGGATAAGAGAAGGTCAACTTCAGGATATGTCTTTACTCTTGCAGGTGGAGCTATTAGCTGAATGTCAAAGCTACAGAACATTGTTGCTTTATCCACTACAGAAGCAGAATACATAGTTGTTCACATGCTTGCAAAGAAGCGGTTTGGTTGAAAGGTTTGTTTGGTGAGTTTGGTAGGTTGCAGGAAAACATCAAGTTATTTTGTGATAATCAAAGTGCAATTCACTTGGCTAGAAATCTGGCCTATCATAGTAAATCAAAGCATATACCCATCAAGTACCATTTTGTAAGACAGGTTATTACTGAATGGGGAGTCTCTCTTGAAAAAGTGCATACAAAGGAAAACTATGCAAACATGTTCACGAAACCAGTTTTGTTAGAGAAGCTACGATGGTGTCTGGCTTCTCTTGGCTTGCAGAAAAGATGAAAATAATAATGGAACAGGGTATCAGGCTAATTGTTGTCAAGGTGGAGATTGTTGAGATTTATTTTAATTAAATTTGGAGAAAATATCATGAATGTGACAACAATAGGATTTGTTGCTAAATTGACTCCATTTAATCCTGATGGAGTTATTGCATCCTATATTTGTTGTGAGTGAATTTATGATTCAGTTTCTACTCCCAGCTATAAAATGTAAGCCCGTAGAGGCAAATGTGCATGAGGAATGTTAGGTGAGTGGAAGAGACGTGCAGAGGAAAAAATTTGCTGTTGTAATCCTCCAGTTGATGAATGAGATTGCTGATGCCCTAGTTTGGTGGTCGTATCCCAGATTGGTTGGGTGAACCATGTTAAAATCTCTCTCTCTTTATGTTTTTCTGTTGTGTGTCTATGTGTTTGTGTTTTTCTTAACAGGTTGGTTCGATCAAAGTTTATGGTAAATCCCATAAATCCCCTGTATCTCACTCTTGCATTGACAAAGGCCAACAACAAACTGGAATTAGTAAAATTAATGCGAAATGTTAGAATCCAGAGCGATGAATCTCCTATCGCTTCCTTGATCATGGACTAATGATGAGAGAAAAAATTGAGTCACGGTGAGAACAGGGCTGCCTCGCGAATTTTCTTATATTACGAGTGATTTCCATGCCCAGTATCAAAATCTAGGTCTCCAATAGTCTTCTTCATGCATTCATCTATATAGGTAAAAGTGTTGGAAATTTTAATTATTCAAGTATGGAAGAGTTGGCTAAATTTGAAGAGTGAGTTAATTGAATGAGTTTGAGTTAGCTTATATATTGAGAAAAATAAAATTTAGTGTGTATATATTGAGTTATTTTATGTGAGTAATTACTCCAAAAAGTATAAATAACCTTGGTTCATTGTAATCAAGTTTTCTGTGATCAATAGAGAAAAGCAACATCTTTGTGTGTCAATTTTTGTGTTTCAGTCTCTGACTTTCCACCAACAAATTGGCAAAAGGGGTACTGCGATGGGTGTTGTTATTAACATAGAACTCGAAGGTGAGGGTTAAGAATTCTAATCACGAGTGCCTGGGTACTCCGGTCTTACATGCTGGGAATGATACCATCATTGTTCATTTGAACGTAGGCCCAGTGCGCACTCATTCTCATTGGAACAAAATTGAAGCTAATAGATAAGGTTCATATAGGTGGATACGGTTACAAGTTCATATGTCACTCAAGTCAGGTTGACCAAAATGAATGTGAGTGCTCCACTAAGCATTACAAGGATGAAAACTAGCATCATTTTGCTCTTGGAACTGTGGTAGTTATCTCTCACTCGCATTGAAATATGTGACGAGATTCTACGGTTGCATAAGGATATACGATAGTATACTCTCATGATAGTAGGATACCAGAAGATTTTGATTAGCAGTGATGACTCGACTTCACATTTGTCAATCGACAATCACAACTAGAATGATGAGTCGGTTTCCCGAACTCGCAAATATCCATGTGAACAATATAAGCTTCAAGAAGATTTTGGTTGGTTAGCAGTTCTGAGTGGACTTCACATTTGCCACTGACAATCATTTCTAGAAAGATGAGTGTGTTGGCCTAAGTCGCAAATATCCATGTGGATGATATGAGGTTGTTAATTCACGAATGAGAAGCCATAGTGAACTATGTTTGCATATATGTAATCGAAGACTAGGGCAAAGGCTAAGTCTCAAGTGCTTTATCAAGAAAAGGGTGATAGTAGATGTCAATGCATGGAGTTTTTGATTGTTGGAGAATTTTTTTTTCCTTTTTTTAGAATTTAGGTTTTTGTAATTTATGGTAAATATTTATTTATTTATTTATTTATTTTTTTTTATTTTTTTTTTAATTTTTTTTTTTTAATTTTTTAAAATTTGTTTTTTTTCCGGTAGTAATCATATATGAAAGAACATGTGAAAGAACATTGTTGACTCATTTCATATCGACATCTTTTGAACGCGTTTTGAACCAATCAGTCTGGTTCATCATCACGATTAGGTGAGAGATCATATCAATGTGTGGTTCATCATCAGGACTAGGTCAGAGATCAGATCAATGTGTGGTTCATCATGAGGACTAGGTGAGAGACATATGTGAGAGATCAGATCAATGTTTGGTTCATCAAGAGGGCTAGGTGAGAGGCATTGAGTTTAAATATATGTAGAGATGGCTAAACTAGCCATTACAATAACAACTAGTTTGTTATTTTTCAATTTTGATTTCAATTTTGTAGTTGTTGGTAAGAATATTAACATGTCAATTTTCTGAATATTAAGAATAAAACAACATAATACATTATATTCCCAAATCCCTTTGATGATTCAATTAGGCATAGTTGTTCAAAATTAGATATAATCATAGCCAAATACAAGGAGGAAAATCCAAAATAGTTAGATTTCAAATATAATTGGCATAAAAAATATCCCAAAAATGTACCTCATTTGGGATTATCTTATTTTGTGCAACACTTTGACATATAGAGATGTTTTATAAGATACTAATTATAAGTTATTGAAATATGTTATTTTTTATGTGTGGTAATAAAATTTCTACATCTATTTTTCTAAGAATATTACTATAAAAAGATATATTTTGTTTAAAACTAATGTGATTATATTCTTAAGTTATTTGTATTAATGGAAAAATCTCATTTTCCCATACTATAGAAATCTAAGTTTCCCACACTTTTCTTCATCTTTTCCATTCTTTTCATAGTGCATATAACAATATTTGTCTTTTCTACAATTGCACTTCTCTGAACACCATTATGAATAGAGTGAGAATATTTCTCAAGAGACTCATTTTGATATGGGTGAATGTCATGAGACAACTTTTCATCAATCTCACTAACTGAGAACACCCAAATTAAATTTAATTCCATGTCTTTATATGGTTCTTTAAATTTTTATTTTCTTGCTTACAATTATGTATTTTTAATCTTTCAAACGCTTACATTGTATTTCTAAAATAAAATTTGTATCAATATTTAAATACATAAACTATTAATATAAAACTAATCATTCAAGCACTAAAATTAATAAAATTCCTATAAAACCAAATTACACATTTACAATTATTTCAAAGATTTAAAATTACTATATTTATATAAACAAAATTTTACATTAACTAAACCATTATATATTAAATAAATATAACTTACAATATAATATAAATAAATACGCATATATGATTAAATATTCATGAATCATATCTTAACCTAAATGAATGAAACATTCAAAATGAAAAAATATTCATCATAAATCTAAATTGTATTATATTATTGGATATTATTTGAAATTTGGGTTGTACAATCTGCCCATTATCTTCCTACTTTTATGAACAAACCATTTTATTTTAATTCATTGCATATATGTACAAATAATATTACGAAAGAGTTTGATAGGTACATTACTTCTTAAGGTTCTTACGTACTCGATTATCCTTTCAAATGCAAAATAATATAGGTTAACTAATCAATAAAGTCAATTTTTTTCTTTTATCTAATCGTTACTTTCTGCATATTTTTTCCAGACAATATACCAAAATGAATGTTGTGATAGGTTATCCTTTGATTAGCTTAGCAATTTCGAATAGAGGGATACGAAATTCTTGTTTCTTCTCCCTTTTAGTTTATTAATGCAAAAAATCTATTAGGTCACTCAATAGAAGGGGTCTATATTTAATTTGAAAAATGGGTACCTTGTAACCAACGTATCTAAAGATTCGTTGAAATAACCATCATTGTCGTGCTTGGATTTATAAATATTATTTTCAATTAATGTAGCGGATATCTATTGGAAATCATATGCTTATATTATTCTCTTTAAATGGAGTTGTCATCCATGTGATGGACTTGTCATCCATGTGTTTGTCTCTGATTTTCCAGGTAAGGAATTCCCTACTAGTTGTTGCTATAGTAATATACTATAATGTTACTAATGATTAATGTTACTAATGATTAATGTTTTGAATAGTAATATACTATAATGTTGCTAATGATTAATGTTTTGAATGGGTTAGATGTTTGTATTATTTACAATGAAAATTTGATTTTCAATTCTTACTTATCAATGCTTTGAATGTGTTGATGTTGGTATTATTTATGATGAAAATATTGATTTTCTCTTTTTATTGGATGTGAAAAAATTAGTAGACTATGTTTTGATTTCTAGATTTTTAAGATTGTTTACCTGTTATTTTTTTTGTTTTTCTCAATAAGATTAAGATGGAATATGAATTTTGTGGAAGCTTGTATAGTTTTGATTGTTATATTGTAGACATAGTCCACTTATTGTTAGTAACTATTTCTTTTTTAGTAGTTTCATTCAAAACATGCTTCTTCATTGTCATCATTTTCTATCAAATGAAAAAGTTTACAAAGCTTTTAAAAGAGTAATAATATGATTATGTCGGGAAATTTATTTAGGAGGATATTATATCCATGATTTTGCAACCATAGTATTAATTTTTCTACCTACCTGCCATGTTTAGGAGTAGTGTCTCTAGCTAATCATCTTTTTTTCTCTTCATACTAAGGTGTTGGTGCCCTTCATAATGATTTATCAATTTTTTTTATTTAGAGATTTAAGACCTTCATTTTTGTATTCGTTCTTGAATAAATACTTTTTTCTCCTTCAAGCTCCATCTCATAAAAATTTCCTTTTTATTTAGGTAATTTTGTAGTATATTAATTGATATATCAATTCTAAGTTATTATACATAGATTCACAAAGTGGAAAAATGTCTTACATGTAATGTTCCAAATTGATTGAGAAGTAATCTAAATTATAATTTTATTGTTATTACTCTTATCTACATCTTCCTCCTTTATTTTTGTATGGTAAAAATTAGAATCACTTATAAAAACCCTTTTCTAGGAGCCTTTGGTGGTGGTACAACCAAAAAATATTTTCTACCGAAAATGATTGAAGATATTATCATGTAGGCTAGTGACTTTTAAGGATATGAGTTGTAATTAAAGGCCCATCACATCTACCACCTTCAAATTTATACAAAAATGTGTTCAAGTGAAAGCTTTAAAGGTGAAGGTATACAATAGGAGCATCATTTTCTTGTGTTTTTCAATTTGGAAAGGACTATGAATTTAGCTAATTAGTACGCTATCTCCATAGTATGATAACTCAAATAGTATTATCCTATTTAGGAAATGATTTGGAAATCTATGTGGAGGTAATGTCCAAGGAACACCTATAAATATGGATATAGATCCCACCTTGTTTTAATTATCAATCTCCTATTCAATCTAGCATGGTATATTCTTATTCAAAGATTTAGAAACATCGAATTGGAAAATCTAGCTCATAAAGAGGATTAACAAACACTTCATGAAGGTTTATAGAGTGAACATACTAGTTATACTTAAATAGTTTTCACTAATATATGGAAAAATGAAAAAGAAAGGGATGGTACACATCACAGAAGTCTGGGAAGGAACTCATGTTATAGGTTTCACCTTGGAAGAATAACACCATGTGAATCTAAGGGAACTAGAATTTCAGGTTCTACAAATTTTTTTACTATTACAATTATGTGAATAGATAGTATACTACTCAATTGAATAGGAAACCCATCCTCAACATCGAAGGAATTGTAATTATCCATTGTTCCTACAAGAAATCATTTTCACCATATAATCACCTAAGGAGCCTGATCACGTCCCTTAATAGTTCTCAAAAATGACAAATGACAAATATTTGATTGGAATATCTTGAATGATCTCCTTTCATTTCAATAAATTTCAATTATCTTCACACAAACATTCTTATTTGCAAGTTTCTATACAAATAACTAGGAAGGCGCTCAAGGTGTAAATTTTTCATTGTAGGAATAACATGTCATGTTAAGGGAACTAGAATTTTTTATTTTCCACATGTTTCTTAACTATTATATTTATGTTAATAAATAATTAACTACTCTATTCCATAAGAACCGTATCCTCTGTTAACGTTTAAAAGAGGACAAATGTAGAGAGAAAAATAAATATCACCTAGAACTCAATCAAACTAGACTGAACTCAATTTGACTGTGACAACTGGATTGACAATTATTACACCTCTTAGATAGAAACATGTGGTTGGAATTATTTTCTCCAACATCATCAACACACAAAGAACTATAACTATCCATTGTAAGAGTAGATAGAGAATTATTTTCCCCCATATAATTACTTAAGTAGCATGATCATGTCCCTTAATAATTCTAAAAAATAAGAAGGAAGATAAATATTTAAATGGAAATTTTCAAATAATTTTCCATTATTTTAGTTACTTTCAATTATTTTTACATAGTCATTCTTACCTAAAAATTCTTACACAAATATTTTATCAATATGATTCTAGGTAATGAAAAATTTATAGGTAATGAAAAATTGAAAATAAATTTTGAAATATAAATACTATATATAACCTAGTTGATAATAAATTTATATAATAAATTTTCTTTTCCATTAAGCAATGAATCATCTGTTGGCATAAGAAGATTTATGTGGATACTTGAAATTTCATATAATTGAAATAAATACAATAAATAAAAAATAAATTCCTTTTATGCTCTTTATCTTCACAAGATTTATAAGAATACTTGTAATTTCATATAATTGAAATAAATACTCTTGTAATTTTAATAAATACAAGAATCAATAGAAAATAAGAGAACCTAGAGTTTTCTGCTTGTAGAGCAACGTGATAAACCCGCTTCTAAAAGGAACTCTTAAATGAAACCTAAGAGACTCCTCTCCAACTTCACCCTCTGCCAACTGAATACCTAGAATTTATGTAATACTGCAAAGAAAATTGAGATATATAATGAACATGGAATAAAAATCACATTTGGATGAATGGAAACTCCAATTTACATAAAGATGTCCAACCCAATCACGTTCTTGCTCCTTCATTTATAGTCAGTTATATTTCTAACATAGGCTATAATATTGAATTCCAGGTACTCTACAATGTCTGCGACTGGGTTGTGTTGAGATTTATTTTAATTAAATTTGGAGAAAATCTCATGAATGTGACAACAATAGGATTTTTTGGTAAATTGACTCCATTTAATCCTGATGTGGAGTTATTGCATCCTATATTTGTTGTGAGTGAATTTATGATTCAGTTTCTACTCCCAACTATAAAATATAAGCCCATAGAGGGAAATGTGCATGAGGAATGTGAGGTGAGTGGAAGAGATGTGCAGAGGAAAAACTCTGCTATTGTAATCCTCTAGTTGATGAATGAGATTGCCGATGCCCCTGTTTGGTGGACATAGCCAAGATTGGTTGGGTGAACCATGTCAAAATCTCTATCTCTTTATGTTTTTCTACTGTGTATCTATGTGTTTATCTATGTTTCCGTTGTGTTTTTCTTAACAATTGGTATCGAAGCATGAAGTTGGAGATAGGGCGACGTTGCTGGTAGCGGTAAGGAGCTCAAAGAAGCTACGTTTTGATTGCAACGTTCAGTGTTGGATCAGACTGTCTGCGTCCTGAATTGGATTTGCTAAGTGTGTTGAGCCGTGACCTGGTTCGATGAGCAATTAGGTTGTCTGTATGCGTGCATGACAGCCGAGTCTGAGCTGTTGTCGGAAGCTGTGCTGATTGGCATCTGTGAGCGTAAAGGAGCCGGCGATGCAGAACGTTGTGAGGTTGTCGAGCGCCATGAGCTGGTGAAAGAGACTCATCTGGAGAATCTGTGGGCTGAATGTGCCATCACTACAATTCTTGAAACCCAGTCACCGTAGACCGTGAGGCTGTGTCCATTGTGGAGAAAGCCATGGTCTGTGTGTTTTGTTTTTATGTTGCTTGTCTACTGGTTCAAAGTTTTTCAATTACGACTGCTCCATTGAAATTACAAAAAAAAAGAAAAGGCGAAGCTCCACAGTCAATGGATTGTAGATTGGTTTGGTATGGTATATAAGGCTGCTGTTGATAATGAAATAAACGGTGTCGTGGGTTGAGTGGAGAAGGATGCCGCACTGGGTGGAGTAGGATGCCACAGTTAACAACACATAGTACCTCACATAAAAAATTAGTAAAATGCCCAAAGCTTGGTTCTACAGTTTTTTAAAGTGAGTGAAATCCCAATAGAATTAGTTTATTCAAATGCCATTTTTTTAAAAATCGATTTGCATTGAAGTACATAATTGCAATATTTAAAAAAAAAATCGATTTGTATTTGAATCCTATTCAAATGCCTTTGTATTCATTTGGTATATGTACTTAACTTGATGGACTATAATATGATTTATTATATATCAAAATTATTGTAATATGCCATGATATTAGGCGAAGTGAATTTTTTATAAGGGAAGGGAATTTTTAATCAAAATTAATATTTTTGGTTAAAATAAAAAAAATTCATTTATTAAGAGTTGCGATTGGAGATTTTGTGACACGAGCTACTAAACATGGAAAAAACACAAAGTGCTCGATTTGAGATCGAGAAGTTCAATGGGAAAAACAACTTCGAGATCTGGAAAGTTAAGATGTATGATATACTCGTGCAACAAGGCGTGGCGAAGGTTCTGTTGGGAAAAAACAAACAACCTTACACCATGACAGATAACGAATGGAGTGAAATGGATGAAAGAGCACTGAGAGGCATTCGATTATGTTTGGCGGATGATGTTTTGTTTAACATCGTGTCAGAGAAAACTGCTGCTGGTTTGTGGACAAAGCTTGAAAAGCTATACATGAAAAGATCCTTAACCAATAGGATTCTTCTGAAGCGAAAGTTGTACAATTTGTGCATGAAGGAAGGTACGACGATAACTGGTCATCTGAATACCTTTAATACTCTCTTGGTGCAGTTAGAAAGTATAGAAGTAAAATTTGAATCAGAAGATAAAGCTGTAACTTTATTATGCTCATTGCCTGAGTCATGGGATCATTTTGTTACTTCTACAAGTCTTAGTTCATCAGAAACCCTTGATTTTGATGATGTTGTTGGAGCTTTGCTGTCTGAAGAAACCAGAAAGAGGTCAAATTCAGAAACCTCTACATTAGAAGCAATGATGGTAAGAGGTCATTCTAAAGAAAGAGGCTTCAGTAAGCACAACAACTCATCGTCAAAATCAAAAGGGTAGAAGAGTAAGGTAAAGTGCTGGTTTTGTGGCAAATTAGGACATTTCAAGAAGGACTGTTGGAAGAGACAACAAACATCCAAAGAAGACTCTTCGACAGAGAAGAAAGAAGAAAACACAACAGATACAGGTTTGGCATCCGTTTCAAGTATGAGTGATGAAGTGTTATCAATTGGTTTTTCTAATCATGATCAACATTGGTTATTAGATTCTGGTATGTCAAATCACATGTGCATTCATAGAGAGTGGTTTAAATCTTATAAATCAATCAATGATGGAGTGGTTTAGATGGGAAATGATGTCTCGTGTAATATTGTGGGAATTGGTAGCATCTAGATTAAAATGTTTGATGGGACAAATAAAATTTTAGCTGATGTAAGACATGTGCCTGAACTAAGAAAAAACCTCATTTCACTAGGAGTGCTAGACACAAATAGATATAAAACCTTTATTCAAGGTGGAGTAATGAAAGTTTATAAAGGAATTTTACTAGTAATGAAAGCAAAGAAGGTTGGAAATATTTTTCAGTTAGAAGGAAGAAAAAAGTCAGATCATGCTTTTACAGTATCTGAAAACGACAGTAATTCTATTCATTTATGGCATCAACGGTTGGGCCATATGAGCGAAAGAGGGTTAAAATTTTTATCTGATTGTAAGTTACTTCCTAGTTTAAAATCTTCTAAGTTAGATTTCTGCAAAGATTGTCTATTTTGGGAAAAAAGCAAGCAGAAGTTTAAAACTGGAAAACATACTAGTAAGGGAATCCTTGATTATATCCATTCTGATGTTTGGGGTCCATCTCCTACAATCTCATATGGAGGATCGTCATATTTTGTATCTTTTATTGATGGTTTCTCTAGAAAAGTGTGGGTCTATATGTTAAAGAAGAAGTATGATGTATTCACAGTTTTCAAGTAGTTTAGAGCATTAGTTGAAAATATCACTGGAAGAACTATTAAATGTTTAAGAACTAACAATGGTGGTGAGTTTAATTCAAAGGAATTTGATAATTATTGCAAGGACGCTGGGATCGAAAGACATAAAACTACTGTATATACTCAGCAAAATGGAGTTGCTGAACACATGAACATGACTCTTTTAGAGAGAGCAAGAAGTATGCTTAGTAACGCCAATTTGCAGAAGGAATTATTGACAAAAGATGTATCTATGGCTTTCTATTTGATAAATCGATCACCATCAACTGCAATAGGATGAAAAATTTGTCAAGAGGTATGGAAAGGTCATCCTTGTGATTATTCTAAACTAAAAGTTTTTAGTTGTGATGCATATGCTCTAGTTCCGAAACATCAGCGTTCTAAATTAGATCCTAAATAAAAAAGATATATCTTTTTTGGATATGGTGATGGGACTAAGGGATACAAGTTGTGGGATCCTACTACTCACAAGATCATCATTAACAGAGATGTTAAATTTAATTAATCTTCACTTCAGAATCCAGATGTAGATGATAAATTGAAACAGGATAATGTACCTAAGCTTCAACACATTATATTTGAAACTAGTTCAAATACTGATGATAGTCTAGATGGACAAGTTTTAGATGCAGATCATGAACAAGTTTCAGATGTAGATCATGAACATGTTTCAGATGCAGATCATGAAGAAGTTCCTACAGATAATAATCAACAAATTGTGGAAGTACCACAAACATCTTTAAGGAGGTATACGAGAATCAGATGTCCTCTTAAAAGGTATGATGATTATGTTACTTCAGTTGCTTTAACCGCCAATGATGATGAACCTTTGTTCTATCAGGAAACTGTAGAAGGTTCTAACAGTGATAAGTGGAAAGAATCTATGAAGGACGAGATGATGGCATTAGACAAGAATGCCACATGGGATCTGGTAGAACTTCCTCAAGACAGAAAAACTGTGGGATGTAAATGGGTTTACAAATTGAAGAAGGGTGTTGATGATAAAGTAGACAGGTACAAAGCAAGGTTGGTCGCAAAAGGTTTTTCTCAGAAAGCAGGAATTGGCTTTCATGAGATATTTTCACCAGTTGTAAAAATTGTTTCAATTTGGATTGTGTTAGCATTAGTTGCTTTACTTGATTTAGAATTACAACAACTAGATGTTAAAACTTCATTTTTACATGGATATTTAGATGAGTAGATTTACATGGAACAACCGGAAGTGTTTGTTCAAAATCGCAACAAGAAATTTGTCTGGAGGGTCAACAAATCATTGTATGGTCTGAAGCAGTTGCCTCGACAATGGTACAAGAAATTTGATTCTTTCATGATGAGTCAAAATTATATAAGAAGTGAATATGATCATTGTGTTTACTTTAAGAAATTAAGCAATGGAATCTTCATTATCTTAGTTTTATATGTTGACGATATGATTTTAGCAAGCATAAGAATAATAGAGATCAATAGGTTAAAGGCTCAGATGGCTAGGACGTTTGATATGAAAGATCTAGGAGCAGCAAAACAGATTTTGGGCATCGATATTTTCAGAGACAGGAGCAATGGTAAGTTGTGGCTATCACAAAAGAAGAATATTGAGAAAATAATCTTGAGGTTTGGTATGAACAATGTGAAGCCTGTTTCACTCCCTTTAGCTTCCCATTTTAAGCTTTCTTCAAGTTTATGTCCTAACACAAATGAAGAAAAGGAATATATGTCTCTAATTCCATATGCCAATGTAGTAGGTTGTTTGATGTATGTGATGGTTTGTACTCGACCAAATATTTCACATGCAGTTGGGGTTGCAAGCAGGTATATGGAAAAATCAGGAAAAGAACACTGGTCGGCAATGAAATGGGTGCTTCGGTATCTGAGAGGCACAAGTGATTATTGTATCACTTATAACACAATTAATGAATTTGTTTGCGTTTATGTTGATTATGACTTTGCAGGGGATTTGGATAAGAGAAGGTCAACTTCAGGATATGTCTTTACTCTTGCAGGTGGAGCTATTAGCTGGATGTCAAAGCTACAGAACATTGTTTCTTTATCCACTACAGAAGCAGAATACATAGTTGTTCACATGCTTGCAAAGAAGCGGTTTGGTTGAAAGGTTTGTTTGGTGAGTTTGGTAGGTTGCAGGACAACATCAAGTTATTTTGTAATAGTCAAAGTGCAATTCACTTGGCTAGAAATCTGGCCTATCATAGTAAATCAAAGCATATACCCATCAAGTACCAGTTTGTAAGACAGGTTATTACTGAATGGGGAGTCTCTCTTGAAAAGGTGCATACAAAGGAAAACTATGCAGACATGTTCACGAAACCAGTTTTTTTAGATAAGCTACGATGGTGTCTGGCTTCTCTTGGCTTGCAGAAAAGATGAAAATAATAATGGAACAGGGTATCAGGCTAATTGTTGTCAAGGTGGAGATTGCTGAGATTTTTTTTAATTAAATTTGGAGAAAATATCATGAATGTGACAACAATAGGATTTGTTGCTAAATTGACACCATCTAATCCTGATGGTGTTATTGCATCCTATATTTGTTGAGTGAATTTATGATTCAGTTTCTACTCCCAGCTATAAAATGTAAGCCTGTAGAGGCAAATGTGCATGAGGAATGTTAGGTGAGTGGAAGAGATGTGCAGAGGAAAAACTTTTCTGTTGTAATCCTCCAGTTGATGAATGAGATTGCCGATGCCCCAGTTTGGTGGACATAGCCTAGATTGGTTGGGTGAACCATGTTAAAATCTCTGTCTCTTTATGTTTTTCTGCTGTGTGTCTGTGTGTTTGTGTTTTTCTTAATAGGTTGGTTTGATCAAAGTTTATGGTAAATCCCATAAATCGCCTGTATCTCACTCTTGCATTGACAAAGGCCAACAACAAACTGGAATTAGTAAAATTAATGCAAAATGTTAGAATCCAGAGCGATGAATCTCCTATCGCTTCCCTGATCATGGACTAATGATGAGAGAACAAATTGAGTCATGGTGAGAACAGGGCTGCCTTGCGAATTTTATTATATTACAAGTGCTTTCCATGCCCAGTATCAAAATCTAGGTCTCCAATAGTCTTCTTCATGCATTCATCTATATAGGTAAAAGTGTTGGAAATTTTAATTATTCAAGTATGGAAGAGTTGGCTAAATTTGAAGAGTGAGTTAATTGAATGAGTTTGAGTTATCTTATATCTTGAGAAAAATAAAATTTAGTGTGTATATATTGAGTTATTTTGTGTGAGTAATTACTCCAAAAAGTATAAATAACCTTGGTTCATTGTAATCAAGTTTTCTGTGATCAATAGAGAAAAGCAACATCTTTGTGTGTCAATTTTTGTGTTTCAGTCTCTGACTTTCCACCAACAAATTGGCAAAAGGGGTACTGCGATGGGTGTTGTTATTAACATAGAACTCGAAGGTGAGGGTTAAGAATTCTAATCACGAGTGCCTGGGTACTCTGGTCTTACACGTTGGGAATGATTCCATCATTGTTCATTTGAACGTAGGCCCAGTGCACACTCATTCTCATTAGAACAAAATGGAAGCAAATATAGAAGGTTCATATAGGTGGATACGGTTACAAGTCGATATGTCACTCAAGTCAGGTTGACCAAAATGAATGTGAGTGCTCCACTAAGCATTACAAGGATGAAAACTAGCATCATTTTTCTCTTGGAACTGTGGTAGTTATCTCTCACTTGCATTGAAATATGCGACGAGATTCTACCGTTGCATAAGGATATACGATAGTATAGTCTCATGATAGTAGGATACCAGAATATTTTGATTAGCAGTGATGACTCGACTTCACATTTGTCAATCGAAAATCACAACTAGAATGATGAGTTGGTTGCCCTAACTCGCAAATATCCATGTGAACAATATAAGCTTCAAGAAGATTTTGGTTGGTTAGCAGTTCTGAGTGGACTTCACATTTGCCACTGACAATCAGTTCTAGAAATATGAGTGGGTTGGCCTAAGTCACAAATATCCATGTGGATGATATGAGGTTGTTAATTCACGAATGAGAAGCCATAGTGAACTATGTTTGCATCTATGTAATCGAAGGCTAGGGAAAAGGCTAAGTCTCAAGTGCTTTATCAAGAAAAGGGTGATAGTAGATGTCAATGCATGGAGTTTTTAATTGTTGGAGAAATATTTTTTTTTTTTTTTAGAATTTAGGTTTTTGTAATTTATGGTAAATATTTAGTTTTTTTTTTTTGTTTTTCGGTAGTAATCATATATGAAAGAATATGTGAAAGAACATTGTTGACTCATTTCATATCGACGTCTTTTGAACGCGTTTTGAACCAATCAGTCTGGTTCATCATCACAATTAGGTGAGAGATCATATCAATGTGTGGTTCATCATCAGGACTAGGTTAGAGATCAGATCAATGTATGGTCCATCATGAGGACTAGGTGAGAGACATATGTGAGAGATCAGATCAATGTGTGGTTCATCAGGAGGGCTAGGTGAGAGGCATTGAGTTTAAATATATGTAGAGATGGCTAAACTAGCCATTACAATAACAACTAGTTTGTTATTTTTCAATTTTGATTTCAATTTTGTAGTTGTTGGTAAGAATATTAACATGTCAATTTTCTGAAAATTAAGTATAAAACAACATAATACATTATATTCCCAAATCCCTTTGATGATTCAATTAGGCATAGTTGTTCAAAATTAGATATAATCATAGCCAAATACAAGGAGGAAAATCCAAAATAGTTAGATTTCAAATATAATTGGCATAAAAAATATCCCAAAAATGTACCTCATTTGGGATTATCTTATTTTGTGCAACACTTTGACATATAGAGATGTTTTATAAGATACTAATTATAAGTTATGATATGTTATTTTTTATGTGTGGTAATGAAATTCCTACATCTATTTTTCTAGGAATATTACTATAAAAAAAGATATATTTTGTTTAAAACTAATGTGATTATATTCTTAAGTTATTTGTATTAATGAAAAAATCTCATTTTCCCATACTATAGAAATCTAAGTTTCCCACACTTTTCTTCATCTTTTCCATTCTTTTCATAGTGCATATAACAATATTTGTCTTTTCTACAATTGCACTTCTCTGAACACCCTTATGAATAGAGTGAGAATATTTCTCAAGAGACTCATTTTGATATGGGTGAATGTCATGAGACAAATTTTCATCAATCTCACTAACTCAGAACACCCAAATTAAATTTAATTCCATGTCTTTATATGGTTCTTTAAATATTTATTTTCTTGTTTACAATTATGTATTTTTAATCTTTCTAACGCTTACATTGTATTTCTAAAATAAAATTTGTATCAATATTTAAATACATAAACTATTAATATAAAACTAATCATTCAAGCACTAAAATTAATAAAATTCCTATAAAACCAAATTACACATTTACAATTATTTCAAAGATTTAAAATTACTATATTTATATAAACAAAATTTTACATTAACTAAACCATTATATATTAAATAAATATTACTTACAATATAATATAAATAAATACGCATATATGATTAAATATTCATGAATCATATCTTAACCTAAATGAATGAAACATTCAAAATGAAAAAATATTCATCATAAATCTAAATTGTATTATATTATTGGATATTATTTGAAATTTGGGTTGTACAATCTGCCCATTATCTTCCTACTTTTATGAACAAACCATTTTATTTTTTATTTTAATTCATTGCATATATGTACCAATAATATTACGAAAGAGTTTGATATGTACATTACTTCTTAAGGTTCTTACATACTCGATTATCCTTTCAAATGCAAAATAATTTAGGTTAATTTTTTTATTATTTTATCTAATTTTTTTCTTTTATCTAATCGTTACTTCTGCATATTCTTTCCAAACAATATACAAACATGAATGTTGCGATAGGTTATTCTTTGATTAGCTTAGCAATTTTGGATAGAGGGACACGAAATTCTTGTTTCTTGTCCCTTTTTGTTTATTAATGCAAAAAATCTATTAAGTCACTCAATAGAAGGGGTCCATATTTAATTTGAAAAATGGGTACATTGTAACCAACGTACCTAAAGATTCGTTGAAATAACCATCATTGTCGTGCTTGGATGTATAAATATATTACAAGAATTCCTTTACACTATAGTTAGTGAGCTAGATGTGAGATGAAATCAAGATTATTAATTTATAGTTAGTGAGCTAGATGTGAGATGAAATCAAGATTATTTTCAATTAATGTAGTGGATATCTGTTGGAAATCATATGCTTATATTATTCTCTTTAAATGGAGTTGTCATCCGTGTGTTTTTCTCTCATTTTCCATGTAAGGAAATCCCTACTAGTTGTCGCTATAGTAATATACTATAATGTTACTAATGATCTTTGAATGTGTGAGATGTTGGTATTATTTACAATGAAAATTTGATTTTCTCTTTTTATTTATCAATGCTTTGAATGTGTTGATGTTGGTATTATTTATAATGAAATTTTTTATTTTCTCTTCTCATTGAATATGAAAAGATTAGTAGAGTATGTTTTGATTTGTATACTATATCACTTTATTTTTGAGATTGTTTACATGTTAGTTTTTTTGTTTTTCTCAATAAGATTGAATATGAATTTTGTGGAAACTTGTATAGTTTTGAATGTTATATTGTAGATATAGTCCACTTATTGTTAGTAACTATTTTTTGGTAGTTTCATTCAAAACATGATTCTTCATTGTCATCATTTTCTATCAAATGAAAAAGTTTAAAAGGATTTTAAAAGAGTAATAATATAATTATGGCGGGAACTTTATTTAGGAGGATATTATATGCATGATTTTGCAACCATAGTATTAATTTTTCTACCTACCTGCCATGTATAGGAGTAGTGTCTCTAGCTAATCATCTTTTTTTCTCTTCATACTAAGTTTTTGGTGCCCTTCATAATGATTTCTCAATTTTTTTTTCTTTAGAGCTTTAATACCTTCATTATTGTGTTCGTTCTTGAATAAATACTTTTTTCTCCTTCAAGCTCCATCTCATAAAAATTTCCTTTTTATTTAGGTAATTTTGCACTATATTAAAATTGATTTGTCCATTCTGAGTTATTATACATAGATTCACAAAGTGGGAAAATGTCTTACATGTAATGTTCCAATTTGATTGAAAAGTAATCTAAATTATTTTTTTATTGTTATTAATCTTATCTACATCTTCCTCCTTTATTTTTTGTATGGTAAAAATTAGAATCACTTATAAAAACCCTTTTCTAGAAGCCTTTGGTGGTGGTACAACCAAAAAATATTTTCTACCTACAATGATTGAAGATATTATCATGTGGGTTAGTGAATTTGAAGTATATGAGTTGTAATTAAAGGCCCATCACATTTACGCCCTTCAAATTTATAGAAAAATGTGTTCAAGTGATAACTTTAAAGGTGAAGGTATACAGTAGGAGCATTATTTTCTTGTGTTTTTCAATTTGGAAAGGAATATGAATTTAGCTAATTAGTACGCTATCTCCATAGTATGATAACTCAACTAGTATTATCCTATTTAGGAAATAATTTGGAAATCTATGTGGAGGTAAGGAACACCTATAAATATGGGTATAGATCCCACCTTATTTTAATTATCAATCTACTATTGAATCTAGCATGGCCTATTCTTATTCAAAGAATCAGAAACATGGAACTGGAAAATCTAGCTCATAAAGAGGACTAACAAACACTTCATGAAGGTTTATAGAGTGCACCTACTAGTTATACTTCAATAGTTTCCACTAATATATGGAAAAATGAGAAAAAAAATATTGTTACACATCATAGAGGCAAGAATAACACTGTGTGAATAGAAGGGAACTAGAATTTCGGGTTCTACAATTTTTTTTTACTATTACAATTATTTGAATAAATAATATACTACTCAATTTAATAGGAAACCCATCCTCAACATACAAGGAATTGTAATTATTCATTGTTCTTACAAGACATCATTTTCACCATATAATCACCTAAGACAAATGAGAAATCATGTCCCTTAATAGTTCTCAAAAATAACAAATGAGAAATATCTCATTGGAATATATTGAATGATCTCCCTTCATTTCAATAAATTTCAATTATCTTCACACAAACATTCTTAGTTGCAAGTTTTTATACAAATAACTAGGAAGGCACTCAAGGTGTAAATTTTTCATTGTAAGAATAACATGTCATGTTGAGGGAACTAGAATTTTTTGTTTTCCACACGTTTCTTAACTATTATATTTATGTTAATAAATAATTTACTACTCTATTCCATCATAACCGTATCCTCTGTTAACGTTTGAAAGAGGACAAAATTAGAAAGATGAATAAACTTGAAATAGGAAATAGAGAGAAATCTATATTCATATAAGGCCAGGAGTAATAAATATCTGAACTAGAAATCACCTAGAACTCAATCAAACTGACTCAACTCAATTTGACTATGAAGGCTAGATTGACAATTACACCTAGTAGATAGAAACAGGTAGTTGGAATTATTTTCTCAACATCACCAACACCCAAAAAAACTATAATTATCCATTGTAAGAGTAGATAGAGAATTGTTTTCCCCCATATAATTACTTAAGTAGCATGATCATGTCCCTTAATAATTCTAAAAAATAACAAGAAAGATAAATATTTACATGGAAATTTTCAAATAATTTTCCATTATTTTAGTTACTTTCAATTATTTTTACATAACCATTTTTACCTACAAATTCTTACACAAATATTTTATCAATATGATTTTAGGTATGAAAATTTGAAAATAAATTTTGAAATATAAATACTATATATATAACCTAGTTCATAATAAATTTATATAATAAATTTTCCTTTCCATTAAGCAATGAATCATCCGTTGGCATAAGAATATTTATGTGGATACTTGTAATTTCAGATAATTGAAATAAATACTCTCGTAATTTTAATAAATACACTGAATTCACACTGTAATACAGTGTAATTTTAAAGAATACACTGTAATTTTAAATACTTGTAATACGCTAGGGAAATGAGAGTAAGGTTCCATGGGAAAAAACACTTAAAAATGAAATCGCAGTTTAAAAAATGTGAAGATAAACCTTTATCATGAATAAAATCGTAGTTTAGAAAATGTGAAGATAAATCGTTATCGTGTTATTTATGTTTAACCGTTAATAGATGGCTAGGTAGAAGAGGAATGAGCCGCATTTATAGGACTATCACACTCCCACACACAAGGAGGTCATTGTGGGAAGTTAGTGAAACGCACCAGTTCCAACGAGAGTATCACATGTATTAAAGTGAACCTCTAAGTCGGTCTCGCATAAGGACTTATGTTCTCTTATCTCACATGGAGATGCTGATGCTATTGATGTTATTGGTAAAGGGGTTCAGTGGTAATGGTAAGTTTAGAGTCAAGAATCAATACAAAAGAAGAGAACCTAGTGTTTTCTGCTGATAGAGCAAGGTGAGAAACCCGCTTCTAAAAGGAAACTCTTAAATGAAACTTAAGAGACTCCTCTCCAACTTCACCTTCTACCAATGAATACCTGCAATGTATGTAATACTGCAAAGAAAATTGAGATATATAATGAACACGGAATAAAAATCACATTTGGATGAATGGAAACTCCAATTTACATAAAGATGTCCAACCCAATCGCGTTCTTGCTCCTTCATTTACAGCCAGTTATACCTCTAACTTAGGCTACAATATTGAATTCCAGGTAGTCTACAACGTCTGGGACTGGGTTGGCTCGATCAAAGTTTATGGTAAATCCCATAAATTGCCTCGTCTGTATCTCACTCTTGCATTGACAGAGGCCAACAACAAATTGGAATTAGTAAAAGTAATGCGAAATGTCAGAATCCAGAGCGATGAATCTCCAATCGCTTCCCTGATCATGGACTAATGATGAGAGAACAAATTGAGGCACGGTGAGAATAGGGCTACCTCGCGACTTTTCTTATATTACGAGCGCTTTCCATGCCGAGTATCAAAATCTAGGTCTCCAACAGTCTTCTTCATGCATTCATCTATATAGGTAAAAGTGTTTGGAAATTGTAATTATTCCAGTATGGAAGAGTTGGATAAATTTGAAGAGTGAGTTAATGGAATGAGTTCGAGTTAGCTTACATCTTGAGAAAATAAAATTTAGTGCGTATATATTGAGTTATTTTGTGTGAGTAATTACTCCAAAAAGTATAAATACCTCTGGTCAATTGTAATGAAGTTTTCTGTGATCAATAGAGAAAAGCAACATCTTTGTGTGTCAATTTTTGTGTTTCAGTCTCTGACTTTCCACCAACAAATTGGCAAAAGGGGTACTGCGATGGGTGTTGTTATTACCATCGAACTCGAAGGTTAGGGTTAAGAATTCTAATCACGAGTGCCTCGGTACTCTGGTCTTACACGCTGGGAATGATTCCATCATTCTTCATTTGAACGCAGGCCCAGTGCGCACTCATTCTTGTTGGAACAAAATGGAAGCAAATAGATAAGGTTCATATAGGTGGATACGGTTACAAGTTCATATTGTTGGAAATTAATTCCAACTGTAAACAGAACAGAAATTCAAATTTTTGATTTGACAGGAGCAGTGAAGTCTTGATCTATTTTTTTTACACTCAACCGCGCATTAAATTTCTGTTGAATCCCTTCATCAGCAGCATGACATCAACCATCTCCCGATCCATCAAATTGTGGTCTGCACCACGTTACCTCCCACCTACTGTATTTGAAAAAGGAGCGCGAAAGGACAGAATTTGAATTTTGAATTTTAAAGTTTTATGTCATAGAGTTTTATAATGTAATAGATAGTAATATTTTTTTAGAGCAGATAGAGTCCGTAGAAAGAGAGAGAAGATAGAGAGATAGAGCAGAAAACAGAGAAAAATAGGAGCACTGTGTTTTGGAAGTCTTGCCGCAACTGTTCTGGGTATTGCCGCAACTGTTTCTGTGAGTTGCCGCAATTGGAACTGGGTGTTGCCGCAACTGACACTGTGTGTGAAGTAGCTACGGGAAGCTCTGTGTGTTGCCGCAACTAGACTGTGTTGCCGCAAAGGAGACTGTGTGTTGCCGCAACTGAAAGCTGGGTGTTGCTGCAACAGAAAAACTGTGTGAAAGCAGCAAATGAAAAACACAGTGAGGAATGTTTTGATAAATCCAGAACTGTAGTTCTGATGAACTATTGTATTTTTTAATAATTTTCAAGTTTAATGAAATAGAAAGTTTTACTCCATTTCTCTGTCCACATCTCTATCATCTTTAATCTTTGTGTTTGAGTTGAGGAATATTATTTTCTCTGTGTGTTCGAAATTATCAGAAATTTCCAACATGGTATCGGAGCTTATTTAGGCTCTTTGAAGGTGTCAAAGAAGCTAAAGGAAGAAGGATTTGTTGCAGCAGTTCACTAGCAGAACTCCAGCAAGCCGAGCAGAAGTAAAGTCTAGGTATTTCTCAGAAAAATAGAGTTGTTGTTTTGTTTAAAAGAGCAGTCTTCAGAGACAGAGTTTTGTCCTTTAAAGAAGGAAAGATAGTTTGTTTAAAAAAAAAACATAGTCAAGTTTATTTAAAAGTTCAGTTTATAAGCAATGGCTAGACCAAGCACAAACATGAGTATTGGAAATGCTCAGCTCCCACAATTTAATGGGAAGAACTATGATTATTGGGCCATTACCATGAGAAATCTGTTTTCCTCCCAAGACTTATGAGAATTTTTTGAAGATGGTTTTGAAGAACCAGTAGATGAAAATGAGTTTAATGCCTTAACACAGGCAGAGAAGGACTTGTTGAAGAGAAATAGGAAGAAAGACTCTAAAGCCCTCTTCTATTTGTATCAAGAAGTACATGAGAGTGTGTTTCCAATGATAGCAATAACTAATAAATCAAAGGATGCATGGGATACTCTGAAGACAGCCTATCAAGGTATGGAGAAAGTGAAGACAGAAAAACTACAATTGCTGAGGAGAGATTTTGAAACTCTCTGCATAAAAGAGTCTGATAACATAGACTCATTCTTCACATATGTGATTGGGATGGTAAATCATATAAGGTCTCATGGAGATACACTTGAAGAAAAAAGTATTGTGGAGAAAGTTTTGAGGAACTTACCCTCAAAGTTTGATGTTATTGTCACCACCATAGAAGAGACAAAGGATCTCTCAAAATTTTCAGTTGATGAGCTTCATGCATCACTGATGACACATGAACAAAGATTGGGTAGAAATGAAAACTCATATTTGCAGCATGCCTTCAAGACCTAAATGTCCTTTGGAAGAGGAAGAGGTGAAGGTAGAGGAAGAGGAAGAGGCAGAAGCAAAAACAGAGAAGGAATAAACAACTGTTCACATTCACATGGAAGGAGAAACAGTCAGAATCAAAGCCACGACCAATGCAGTAGCCAGCAAGGTGGACACCAACATGCTCAAGGACAAAGGTATGACAAATCCAATGTCCAATGTCATTATTGCAAAGAATATGGGCACTATGCCAATGAGTGTATGAAAAAGAAAAATGACATGAATAATAGGCAGAATGCTAATGTAGCAAGAGAATAAAATAACCCAAAGAATGTGCTGTTAACATGTAATGTAGCACAAGATAGACATGATGATGTATGGTTCTTAGATTCAGGCTGTAGTAATCACATGACTACAAACATAGCAATGTTTGCTAATCTTGATGAAGAAGTTAAATCAGAAGTAACAACTGGAACTGATACTAAGATTTCTGTCAAGGGAAAAGGCAGCGTTAGTATCCGTGCAAGAAATGGCAAGAAGAAATTTGTGCCAGACGTGTACTATGTTCCAGGCTTGAAGTGTAATCTTTTGAGCATTAGGTAGCTCATAAAAAAAGGTTACAATGTAGTTTTTAAAAATGATGTGTGCACAATAATGGACATACCTCTAAGCTAGAAGATTATTGCTGAAATTCAAATGACCAGCAATAGAATGTTTCCACTCAAACTCAATACAGATTTGAAGGGAAAAGAAAAAAATGTAGCAGCTATAACTCAAGAGGTCTTTCAGAAGAAAGTGAAATATGAGAATTGGTTATGGCACTTGAGATTTCGACATCTCAATTTCGGAGGTCCGAATTTGATGCATAGAAAATGAATGGTAAGAGGACTACCATTGATTGAGAAACTGGACAGCCTATGTGAAGGCTGCATCTTGGGAAAACAACACAGAGAGAACTTTCCATCAGGAAAGAGCATAAGGGTGAAATCACCCTTAGAAATTATTCATTCAGATTTATGTGGGCCGATGAAAACAACATCAGTTTCAGGCAACAATTACATGCTAACTTTTATTGATGATTTTACAAGGAAAAATTGGGTTTATTTCTTGAAACATAAAAGTGAAGTGTTTGAAAAATTCTGCAATTTTAAAGCACTTGTGGAGAACCAAAGTGGGCAACATATCAAGATCATAAGGACTGATAGAGGAGGTGAGTACATCTCTAAAGAGTTTTTGCATTTTTTCAGAGAGAATGGCATACATAAACAATTTACTACAAGGTACACACCGTAACAAAATGGTGTCGCTAAAAGGAAGAATCGAACCATAATGGAAATGGTGAGAAGTATGCTAAAGGAAAAACACTTTCTAAATGAGTATTGGGCAGAAGCTACAAATTGTGTTGTGTATATTTTAAATAGATGCCCAAAAAAAGCTGTAATGAACAAAGTTCCAGAAGAAGCGTGGAGTGGCAGAAAACAGGGAGTCACCCACATGAGAGTTTTTGAGTGTGTGGCTTATGCACAGATTCCAGATCAGTTGAGGAAGAAGTTGGACAGTAAGGGGGAGAAGTGCATCTTCCTTGGATATTGTGAAGACTCCAAGGGATATAGATTATATAACCCATCCAAAAGAAATTTTTTATAAGAAGAGATGTGTAATTCATTGAAGAAGAAGCATGGGATGGAAGCATTGAGAAAACAGTCAATGTCAAAAGTTGTTTGTCTCATGATGAAGATGAGGAAGATGTGGCTGAAAATAACACCTCATCGGTAGCACAACCTCCACCAACACAAGAGTAGCAAGGAACACCACAAGTAGGAGTAAGAACACACTTGAGAAGAAATGAGAGTGCTTGTCCAAGCACACCACATGGAGCAGATTTGAGTGCTACTTCAAGCACAAGTACACCAAGTGAAAGAGGAACAAGATTCATAAATTCAAATGAAATCTATGAGAAAGAAGCAACAAATGAAGGTATGAACTCCTTATTTTCTTTTTACTGTCATGTTGATGATTCTATTCATTTTGAAGATGCAATAAAATATAGAAAATGGTTAGAAGCCATGGATAAAGAAATTAATGCAATAGAGAAGAACAAAACATGGGATTTGGTTGAACTCCCAGAAAGTAAAGAAGTAATTGGAGTAAAATGGATCTACAAGACCAAAAGTAATGCTAAAGGTAAGATAGAAAGGCACAAGGCCAGACTTGTTGTCAAAGGTTATAAGTAGCAACATGGAATAGACTATGAAGAAACTTTTGCACCAGTTGCAAGAATGAAAACAGTGAGAGCAATGTTGTCTATAGAAGCACAACACAAATGGAAGGTTTACCAAATGGATGTAAAATCAACATTCCTAAATGGAGTTTTAATGGAAGAGGTTTATGTTGAACAACCTCTAGGATATGAGAAAAAGGGCCAAGAGCACAAAGTTCGCAGATTGAAGAAAGCTCTTTATGGGCTGAAGCAAGCACCAAGAGCATGGTATGGTAGGATAGATTCCTATCTACGGGAGAATGGGTTTGAAAAATGTGAAGGAGAACCCACATTATACATCAAAGAGAAATATGGTAAGACGCTGATAGTTGTTTTATATGTTGATGATGTGATATTCACAGGTAATGATAATTACCTCATTGAAAATTTTAAAACAGTCATGAAAGATGAATTTGAAATGATTGATATGGGATTGCTGAGATACTTCTTAGGAATAGAAGTAGAGAAAAATGAAAATGGGATTTTTATCTCACAAGAAAAATATGTTAATGAAGTTTTGGAAAGATTAATATGCAGGATTGCAAGGGAGCAATAAAATTCACAGTAATGGGACTGAAACTCAGCAAAGAGGATAGCAGCAAGGATTTTGATCCTAGCTTGTACAAGAGCATAGTTGGTAGCCTTATATATTTGACAGCAACTAGGCCAGATATTATGCATGTTGTTAGTTTGATTTCCAGATTCATGGAGAGGCCAAAAGAAGCACATTGGCATGCAACAAAAATAATTTTGAGGTATGTGAAAGGAACTAAAAAGTATGGTATTTTGTATACTACTTCAGAAAAATCTGAGTTGATTGGATATACTGATAGTGATTGGGATGGAAGTATTGATGACTAGAAAAATACTTCTGGTTATGTTTTTCGTATGGGTTCAGGAGCCATTTCATGGGCTTCTAAGAAATAGCCTATTGTAGCATTATCTACAGCAGACGCAGAGTATGTGGCAGCTACAACAGCAGCATGTCAAGCAGTGTGGATGAGAAGAATGTTGAGAAGTTTATGCCAAGAATAGGTAAAATAGATAGTGATTTATTGTGACAATAGGTTAGCTATTGCATTGTCAAAGAATTATGTGTTTCAGAAAAGAACGAAACACATAGATGCCAAGTTTCACTACATTAGGGAGCTAGTGAACAATGGAGAACTTGTTCTAAAACATTGCGGAACAGAGGAGAAATTTGCTGACATTTTGACAAAACCATTAGGGATTTTTTTTTTTTAATTATCTCAGATAATGTCTGGGTATGCAAGAGAACAACAGTTGTAATTAAGGGGGAGTGTTGGAAATTAATTTCAACTGCAAACTGAACAGAATAAGGACAGAAATTCAAATTTTTGATTTGCCGGGAGCAGCGAAGTCTTGATTTATTTTTTTTACACTCAACCACGCATTAAATTTCTATTGAATCCTTGCATCAGTAGCATGAAATAAACCATATCCCGATCCATCAAATCGTGGTCTACACCACGTTACCTCCCACCTACCTGTATTTGAAAAAGGAACGCGAAAGGACAAAATTTGAATTTTGAATTTTAAAGTTTTATGTCATAGAGTTTTATAATGTAATAGACAGTAGTATTTTGTTAGAGCAGATAGAGTGCAGAGTGAGAGAGAGAGAATACAGAGAGACTGAGTAGAAAACAAAGAAAAATAGGAGAACTGTATTTTGGAGCAGCTACAGGAAACTATGTGTGTTGCCGCAACTATTGTGGGTATTGCTGCAACTGTGTCTGTGAGTTTCCACAAATGGAACTGGGTGTTGCCACAACTGACGCTATGTGTGAAGCAGCTACATGAAGCTTTGTCTATTTCTGCAAAGGATACTGTGTGTTGCCACAACTGAAAACTAGGTGTTTCCGCAACAGAAAAACTGTGTGAAAGCAACAAATGAAAAACACAGTGAGGAATATTTTGATGAATCCAGAACTGTAGTTCTGATGAAATATTGTATTTTGTAATAGTTTTCAAGTTTAATTAAATAGAAAGTTTTACTCCATCTTTGTATCCACATCTCTATCATCTTTAATATCTGTGTTTGAGTTGAGGAATATTATTTCCTCTGTGTTTGAAATTATCAGAAATTTCCAACACATATGTCACTCAAGTCGTGCTGACCAAAATGAATGTGAGTGCTCTACTAAGCATTACAAGGATGAAAACTAGGATCATTTTTCTCTTGGAAATGTGGTAGCTATATCTCACTCACACTAAAATATGCTACGAGAGTCTACCGTTGCATAAGGATATACGATAATATACTATCACTATAGTATGATACTAGAAGATTTTGATTAGCAGTTATGACTCGACTACACATTTGTCAATTAACAGTCACAACTATAATGATGAGCCGATTGGAAGAACTCGCAAATATACATGTGAACATATAAGCTTCAAGAAGATTCTGGTTAGCAGTTCTGAGTGGACTTCACATTTGCCACTCACAATCAGTTCTATAAAGATGAGTGGGTTAGCCTAAGTCCCAAATATCCATGTGGACGATATGAGGTTGTTAATCCAGGAATGAGAAGTCATAGTGAACTATGTTTGCATCTATGTAATCTAAGGCTAAGGCAAAGGCTAAGTCTCAAATGCTTTAGCCAGAAAAGGGTGATAGTAGATGCCAATGCATGGAGTTTTTAATTATTGGAGAAATTATTTTTATATTTTTATAATTTAGGTTTTGTAATCTATGGTAGATATTTATATATTTTTCTGTAATAATCATATGTGAAAGAACAAACGCGATGTTTTTTGAACCAGTAAGTGTGGTTCATCATCAGGACTAAGTGAGAGATCAGATCAATGTGTGGTTCATCATAAGGACTAGGTGAGAGGCATAGGTGAGAGATCAGATCAATGTGTGGTTCATCATGAGGACTAGGTGAGAGGCATTGAGTTTAAATAGATGTAAAGATGGCTAAACTAGCGGTTACAATACCAAGTAGTTTGACTGAGAAGGAAAAAAGGGAAAAAATATGATTAATTTTATTCAAATAATAATTTTATAAATAAATTTATTTATTTGTTTATTTATTTATTCATTTCTAATTATTATTTATATTTAAATATTTTTTTTTTTGAATTTCTGTATTAAATTCTTATAATAATAATTTATTTATTTATACATTTTTATTTTTTTCTTTATTTTTAAATTTTTGATTTTGATTTCAATTATAATTTATTAATTTATTAATTTATTCAATTATTTATTCATTAAGTATTTTTTTTTTTTTTTTTTCTCAGATTATGTTACTAAGCTTTAAAAGGGTTTTAAGAAGAAGAGATCAATAATTAAAAAATAATAACTTTTTTTTATTAAAAATAAATAAATATATTAATAATAAATAAATATATAATTGAAGGAAGGAAAGGGCGAAAACTAAACCACTTAAGAATGTAATGCAGTAATCTAACACCTACTAATATTCCAACCATCTTCTCTATTGAGATTAACAGGTCTTTTTTCGATTTCTAAGGCCTCCCTTAACTTACGGTGATGAAAATGATCAATCCTAGCAATAACCTTAGCCTCTTCAATGCAAATATGATGGTTATAAGGCACAAGAGCAAGATCTTCCATGCTTAATGTCAACAACGTCCTGACAAATCCTTTGATTAATAGACTGCCCACTTTCACTAATGTAAGGTGTCCCACAAGAGCATGGAATGATGTAGACACCTTTCCCATCTCTAGGGTTTACTGGATCTTTAACAGATTTGAGAGAGTTGTGAATAGTGTTAAGAGGTTTGAAATAAGAAGAAACGTTATGCTTCTTAAGGATATTAGCAATCCTATCAATGGTTCCCTGAATAAAAGGAAGGCAAGCACTGGAGGACCATTCACTAGGCTTTTTTTTACTATTCGAAGGACCTTTTTCTGCTTTAGGGAAAGCTCGAAGGCCCTCAAACCTACTATAACAATTCTCACAAAAGACCTCCACGAGGTTGGTCTTTTATCCTTCAAGGTCAGTCTACATCATTCCATGCTCTTGTGGGACACCTTCCGTTGGTGAAATTGGTTGGTCTATTAATCAAAGGATTTGTGAGCTCACTGCTGACATTAAGCATGAAAGATCTCGCTCTTCTGTTTTAGTTGAGCATGTAGAAAAAACTAACCATCATATTTGCATCAAAGAGGCTAAGGCTATTGCTAGGATTGACCATTTTCATCACCGTATGTTAAGGGAGGTCTTAGAAATCGAAAAAAGACTTGTTAATCTCAATAGAAATGATGGCTAGAATATTAGCAGGTGTTGGATCCATGCCTTATATTCTTAAGTGATTTTAGTTTCTACCCTTTCCTTCCTTCAATTATATATTTATTTATTATTAATGCACTTATTTATTTTTAATAATTTTTTCTTTTAAACTATTGGCTAAGTCTTCTTAAAATCCTTTTAAACCTTAGTAACATAATGATAAAAAAAAATTAATAAATTAAAATTAAAAAATAAAAGTAAAAATAAAAATGAATAAATAAATAAATTATTATAGTAAGAATTTAATATAAAAATTGAAAGAAAAAAATATTATTTAAATATGAATAATAAATAAAAATGAATAAATAAATAAACAAATAAATAAATTTATTTATAAAATTATTATTTGAATAAAATCAATTCTATTTTTTTCCTTCTAAGTTAAACTAGCCATTATTGTAACTTAATTATTTAATCTGATCTCTCACCTAGTCTTAATCATAAATCACACTGGATGATTCAAAACAAGTAGGTAGTATTCTTTCACATGAGACTTTCACATGATATGAGAGTTCAATCTGCATAAGACTCTCCATAAGAGAAGTAGATATCAAAATCAAGAAATAGACGAGGAGGAATAGCCATCTCTGAAGAAGCACTTCTGTCAAGAAGCCAGTTATTGCATAGCCAATGAAAGAAGGCCAAGAAGCAAGCACCAAACAAATTGTTGACAGATCCATCAATCAAAGTTGGAATTTTTTTTCTTCCCGTAAGCAGGTTCACAGCAACGCTCCCCAGGGTTTGTTAGAAAGCGCGTTTTCTCACATGGAAAGCTCAGAAAATTTCCCAAACTAACGCGATTTCAATCACAAAGTGCGTTATAGCCATAAAATAAAAAGAAGAAGGAAGGCATGTAAACAGAGTGTGCAGACTCAGCGGAAAAGTGGGACCAAAATTTAGCAGCACGTAGCAGCTTTTAAGAAAGGGATGGTTTGAGGTCTGCAGCACGAAGTGAGAAGCTAGTCACAAAAACAACAACCACCCACGTTAAAGGTGTTTTATAAAATTTGATTTAAAATGAAGGGTGGCGTTGCATTTGAAATATGAGAAATTACAAAAAAGAGGTATTTAAATTACAATTAAGAAGTATTTATGTTTTTTTTTTCAACACGAAAAAATACTCTGGTTTATATAATGTAATAGGGCAAAAGAGATATAGCCAAAAAACAGTTATATTTTCTTTTTTTTGCACATCAATGCAAAGTCTATTCTAGTCAAAAAAACCAAAACAAAAGATAAACCCGTCCTATCTATGATCATCATATAAATATAGGAATCAAACTAGGTAGTTAATTCAAAACAGTATCACAGAATAAAGCAAAGGAGATCCAATAGTCTGAAAATGACAAGAAAACAAAATATTTAGCCATCAAAACCAAAAATGACAGCTCCAACTCAATAGAAATTAACTTTTCCATTCACTCCTAGACCATCCGAGTTGAAGAGCTAATAGTGCATTTCTCCAAAACTACCTTCCAGTCCTTTTTTAGATAAGTGGTCCGCAACAAAGTTTTTCTCCCTGTAAATATGGTGAAAAGATATAGAAGAGAGTAAATTTTCAAATATCGATTCTTTCCAGCAAGTGAGTAAGAAAACCTAGATTAATTGTGACTTTCTGGTTCATGTGATCAATAAGGACTTTTGAGTCCCCGACTACCCAAATCTTATCCATATAGAACTGACAAGAAAACCATAAAAGTCCCCTGAGTGCCAAACATTCAGCCTTCATATTTGTCCCATTCCCACCATTCCAGAAAATTTTGTACTGATAACCTGGAGATAACATTAACCAAGCCCCACAGCCACAAATTGACTGCTATGAGGCCCCATCGAAAAATCTGACAGGAAAATGAACCTCATGCGGATGTAGTCTGTTGGATAAATCTCTGGTAGGCTTCAAGCCAGTCTTTAGACTTTCCCAAGAGCTATATATCTGAAAATCTATTTTAACAGGAGATCATGGCATGCCTTCGAAGAGTTTTCTGTTTTGACAACACCATATATACCAATGAAACAATATTGGAATAGCCCTCTAGGTCTTCCCTCTACTTAGCCACCATCTCATACAATCCTCAGTCGATCTATATGTAGAAACTTGAATCTATAATCTATTACATAGTATAGACAATTTTTTGAAGGCAAAAGGACAAAAATAGAATAGATGTAGGTTATCTTTCTCTTCTTCACGACATAGAAAACACAAACCTGACCCCTGCCACCCTCTTTTCTATAGATTTTTCCAGGTGACATTTTTATCTTTCCATACTAGCCATAAAAAAGGATCATTTTAACTTGAACTCTGGTTTTCCAAATAACCTTAAACCAATAGTCCAAATCCAGATTCATCTTGTTTATTATCAGGGCGGAGTAAATTCCATTTTCTTTCAACCCTTCCTTTGATTTAGTGCCCTCCCATAGAAGTCTGTCACCCTCTGCATTACTACCCAGCCCCAGTGATCTGAGCATATTGGTAAACCTCATCGAGACTTCTTCCCATCTTTGATCGAGCCCCAACTCAGAGATGTTTTTCCATCTCGGAGCCACCCCAACCCAGCCTTCAATGATCTGTTGTAGGTAGAAGACCCCCCTTTGATTTAAAATATTGATTAAAGCCTCAAATAAATAGAAATGATTATCAAAACCTGACAACTTACAATAGCCAATAAGGATTTTAAATCCATTACCAAAATGCCAATTCAGATGCTCCTTGAATATTGGCCACAATTTACCAAAGCCTTTCCAAATATAAGATCTGCAGCGGGCATCTTTCCAGCTCGTGATGACCAGGTTCTCCAAAGACTCACACCCCAAATATTTGTTTTTTATAATGTATTGCCAAATACCTCTACTATGGAGACACCACGAAAGGGACTTAATAATGAGGGAGTGCCCGAAAACCTCGAAGTCTAAAATGCCCCAGCCTCGCTTATCTTTTGGAATATTCAGAATTTACCACCTCGCTAAATGATTGGATCTTTGATCTCTTCCCGCTCCTCAAATTAATTTGGCCATAATCCTTCTAATTTCCATATATGTTTTATTCGGAATAATGTAAAGATGTGCCCAGTACACAGTGATTTGTTGTAGAACAGCCTGCGTCAAAATCAATCTGCCACCTCTGGATAACCACTTAAATTAACAAATGTTTAGTTTTTTATATATTTGTTGATCAACCATTTCCAGTCCTCTGCAGTATAGTTCAGAGCTTTCATCCTGAAGCCCAAATATGTAAATTTATCTTTTAAATAAGCCTTTTTGAAACTAAACAGATCAACTAAGTCACTGAATTCCTTTTTGTCCCTAGCTATAAAATATACACAAGATTTATTTAAGCTATCAAAATCACTTTGGAATTAGAACTTGTAATATTTTCATTATAAAATATCTTAACAACACACTCTTCACCATAAAACCAAACCCATTAAAATTAAATTTACCCTTGATTGTGCTTAAACCCTCCAATCCCCTCATTCGAATGTCCTTTGGTTATGCTTCCATGTGAAACCCTTTGATCATTCAGATTTACTCTTGATTGTGCTTAAACCCTCCAATTCCCTCATTAGAATGTCCCGTGGTTATGCTTCCATGTCAAACACTTTGATCATTTCAATGAGTTGCCTCATTCTTTTTTTCTTAAAAATTATTTTTGAATGACCTTTTCCTATTAAAAGTTTATTAAAAAAGGGACAAAGGTCTTTTACAAAAAGGGAGCCATATCATATGCCGGAAGATGTATTTGAGAGCTTTGGGATTTCATGAAATAATTTTATTGAGCTTTAAAAAAGGAAATATGTGGGAGTTTTATTTGAGAGCTTTATGAAAGAATTTTATTTTATTTGGAAAACAGGTAAAAAGAAGCAGGTGTATGTGACTTTTTAAGGAAATTATTTGATTTTAGAAAGCACTTATTAAAAAAATAAAGTCATTGTAATATTGAAAAAGGGGTTTGTAATTTTTTTTTCTGAAAGCATTTCCTTTGTAAAGAATTTGTAGACTCATTTATTTGTAGAAGCTAAACAAAAAATAACCCACCATAGAGGCATTTTTTATTGCATGAAACTGCTATGTCTACAAGTTGATTTTCTTGTTGAATGTGAATGAAAAAAGATCAAGAAATAGGAAAATTCAGGAGACTTGGACTGTTAAAGAAAAAACAAGAGTTGTTTCAAGTCTATTTTGAAAGAATTGGAAGACAAAAGGCAAAGAATGCCTTCACATTGAAATGCATAAGGGAATGCATAGATGAAAACATTATTCCCCTCATTGCAGATGCAAAGACAACCAAGGAGGCTTGGGATACCCTTGAGAGGAATTTTGGTGTAAGGGGGAGTATTCAAGTTGAAAATGAAAGTTGATCTACAAGAACATATCTATAGTGAGATGAAGAGTTTCTTGAATCCCATTTGAAAGTGGATGATGGCGATGATAATGAATAATTTGGAGAAGAAGAAGAAAAATATCACACAGATGCTCCTGAGTCCCTTTGTGCACAACCACAAGTGGAAAATGAATTGATGAATCCAACAAAAATACTTGTTGATAACAATGAAGCTTCCATTGGAGCAACCAATGTTATGGTGAATCTATAATTCAATTTTGTGATGTTAAGTTTGATGAATAGTAGTAAACTAATGATGAATGGTTGCATATGCTATAACAAAAACATCTTACTGGTAAACTATTATTTGATGAGAGAATCCCACTTGGGTCTGAAAACCAGGTGGAAGCAAACCTCTATCAAGGAGTTGAAGCGACATAGGCAGAGAAGGAAGCATAACGAGAGAAAGCTCTCATTGAATAACCAAAATAAAAAAAAATTATATGGTTCTGCATATATTTTTAATCCTAGCATTTATTTCAAGTGTCCATGTAAACAATATTATTATGAAGAAGAATTAAAGTTCCTTGAAGCATGGTTTGCAACACCATGTCTTGATAAATTCTGCATATAAATTTCATATAAAATGAATGTTGAAAACGACATGGGCGATGATATCATTAATGATATTTTTTTGCATTGGAGTCCTAAAGAGATAAATTTGTATTATAGACTTATGTTGCAACATAATATTGATGATGAAAAGCACACAACAAAATATGAAATGTGGCAATAGGCCACATATAAGACGAATTTTGAAGAAGTCAAGGGAATTCTTGGATAACCTAGAAGAATGGAAGAGTTGCACTAGAAACTAAAATTTGAAGCCTGCAACAAAAAGAAAAAGTCGAAAAAATTCATAACCTACATGATTTGAAAGTAAAAAAGAAAAGAAAAGGAAACCTAGCTCATGTCAAATGTTTTTGATTTGTAAGCCTAGTTGAGAATCAAACCAACAAACATCTAAGCTTAATTTTTTTGTGGTTGTAATTAAGGGTGTAAGATCCCAAACAACTAAATAATTAAAATATTTGAAACATTTCAGTGTTCTAATTGGAAAACTAAGAAGCGAAACACAAAACACACGAGATCTGAAAAGAAAGGTGCAACCCTTATTTATATTATTATCTGAAAGTAATACATACGAGGATGATCAATCATGAAATCCTCTTGCCAAATGGCATGCACATCTTCTCAAAAAGACTAAACTAAACACTGAAGCCCAATCATGGACCTTGAATGGATCCAACAGAAAATTACACCAACGCGATTTTCATCCCTCAGATCATACTATAATTGGAATAGCCATGTTGTCAATAAAACAAAAATAGATAGATAGACTCTGGATGCCCTCAATGCCTAGCTCATATCCCCTTGTATAGGCTTGATGGTCTCTCTAGAAGATTTTTTTATTATTTTCCTTCGAAAAATGAAGGAGAATACCATGGGTAAATACCATGGTAAATACCATGGGTAGACTCCATCTATTTTGACCTTATCTAGAAAATGAAATATTACAAATCCTATTGCCCAAATATTTCTTGCCCTCAACCCATCCAATGTTATCCACAACAGAAACATCTGGACATTAATATTAGGATCCCATACAACCCTGTATCTTATTCTATGCTTCCATAATAAATGATCCTGAATGGATCCTTCAATACGTAGATCCCAAACAATCATCTGGTCAATCCTTCCCTCGATAGATTCACCTGGATCCAAAATAATCCTACCCCCAATGGATTCTCCTGGATCCCAATGCCACCTAAGTCCTGGGACCTGTGCGTTGTGATACCATCTCAACCCTTGATCACTGCCTGTGTTTAATTTCCCGAGCTACAATATACCCAGGGATGTGAGTATCCTCCTAGGAATAAACCCATCAATAGAGTACCAACTCATAATATCTTGCCAATCCATGCCTTGGGAATAATGAATACCTGCAAATCTACTATGTCGATGTTGCTCAATGCTCAATTCATGCCGCTCCACTCAGTGACCCAACATGATGCATTTGGATAACTATGCCATGCCCTTCCAAGTGTATAAAGGTGGATTGGTAGCATTTGCAAGCCTTATATATGTACTCCTGTAGAGATTTGTTGCAGAACTCCTAAATGTAATCCTCTTGCTGCCTTGTGAGGGACTTGAGTCATTCCTCAACACAAGAAAACTTGGTCGTTGATTTGGCACATACCCCTATGAGCTCCTCAAATTTTCTGTTGTCTTGTAAGACAGTGTATCAGACTATCAAGACTCTCTACTATAACACCATAATATATATCGTGAATGCATGATCCTTTCCTGAAAGTCCTCTACTAGTATTTCTAGTGCTTCATTGAATGTCTCTGTATTTTTCTACACCAGATCCCCCACGACCGCAGCTTCAACTTGAACCTTTGACTAACCCTCCCGAAATGGCTCATCCTTCATACTATATTCGTCTTGCTACACCACATGATCATGCGCATCATGTCCATTTAATACTACTAGCTCCTCATTTGCTTCTCCTTGAATGTCTTCTTCCTGGCCTTCTCCACACGCGGGGATAATTTTTCCATCCTCTCTGGTTGTCAAACATGGATGTATTGGTGGAATGTTATTTGCACCTGATTTCACATACTCTTTATGGATGTTATCCTCAATATCTATAGACTCAAATACTACATCATCAGGAGGAATTACTTCCTTGCTTTCCCCATGTACTTTGTCAACTTGACTGATTATCATCTACTTGTCTTGTAAGTTTATGTGAAAAACATGGTGTTGATGATCACCATTTTTACTTGACTGCTTGGGTTCTTCATAGGTCATTTTCTAAAAATCAGTGAACCAAATTATGGATGAATCTCCATGATTTGAATAAATCTCTAACTGTTCTGCCCTTCTTTCCTCCTTATCACATGGACATGAATGGTTAAGGGCTAAAGGTTTCTTGCACATAGATCATAGTCCTCTCCTCCTTAGTTCATTCTTGTTGTAGATTTTCTTCTTTCTTCCTCCATCGATTCTTTTCAACCCTTCCAAGTCAACACTGTTGTGAGAAAATTTACGTTTTGTCTGACCAACTTGTCGACTAGATCATAGGCAACTGGTGATACCATAATTTCCTTCCTTCAAATGGTTAAAAAATTGGATTTTAGTATCTTGCGGATGTTGGCATATCCTTTTAAGAGCATGGACATAATATTTTGCATGCATGTTTTGACATGATTTGAATGAGTTGATGTAATATTGCTCTAAACGTTTTGGAGAAGCTGAAAGGTCAACTCGCCAGACTCTAGATTCAGTATGAATGTGCCAAAGCTGAACTCTTCCATCAGTTCTATAGTTTATTGTTGCCTTTGAAAAGTAGGAAGCTTGATGTTGTTCAACCCTTGAAGGGATTCTACCATGAGCTGCAATATCTCCCTCATGTTATTATTTTTTTAATGCCATAGTAGTGATGTTAAAGTTATGATCTTGATGAAGCAAGATGCAACTGCGAGTCTCACCTTTTCACAACAATGCTCCAAGAACATGGGTTGCATCAAATAAATCATTGATGTATTCAAGGCCCAACCTCACCTTTTCTAATCTAATTTCGTTATCAGTGACCAAGACATATCTAATGTGTCTAATCGTAAGAGTACATCTTTGAACTTTGTATATTCAAATTTGGATCCAATTTTAAAGAGACACTTGCTTTTCACACCTTCCCTTCAGATATCCTTTGACTGCTGAAGGATAGCATGAAACTTTCGAGAGAAAGGTTTTTTGTTCTGGTCTTGCTGCTAATCTGTAAGTTTTGGCCATTTTTTATCCACAAAAGCATTGTAGCCCAGAGGACTCATCAATGTATTACCATGACAATTCCTGAGATGTTTCCATAAATAGAATGAGGACATTATATTTTAACCTTCCTTCTCTCTCCCCATATCTCTTTAATAAAATCGATTTACCCCTCGGTGTCTTGGCACTCCACAATAATGGGCTTGGGCCCGAGAAAGGGACTGTTTTGGCAAGAATGACTTCACATACTGAGATTTGGCAGACTACATGAGGTCGTGTGACCTATTGAAATATTCTAATGTGGTGCATGCAAATGGGAAGGGTACACAATGGTCTGCCCTATCGGCCTTGTGCCCCTTGCAGCGGATGATGGGGACTTTTGAGCTCTGATTCCAATGAGAAAGTTGGGGAAGAAAAAAAATGGTGCCAGAAATATGTTCGTGTTGGCCACCAAATGCATAATTCAGTCTTTAATCAATGAGATCGGCCACGTGAAAATAATAATGAGTTTCTATCCTCCCAAATATGATAAACCATATTTGACAAAAGAGAGATCCAACCCGGTAAGACAAATGGAATTCGACTCTCTTAGTGAAAAACAATTTTTCCTCCTCATTTGTTAATTGAAATCTAAATATGGACCACCTGAATTTTCGTTCTTGGCTCAATTCTTGTTTAAGAATGCTTCCGCACACACCTAAATAGGCTAACCGGCTATAATTAATTTAATAGGTCAATGGTTTGTAGGATATGGAATTCCCATGTTTACCATTCCTCCTGCCACACATAGTTCAACAATCATGTGGCGTATTCAGGTCAGTTGTCCACCATGCATGAGAGGTGACTTTGACCAAACACTACTGCAATCAAATAGCCAGTGTTCCACTTGTAAATCAACGTGGGGTTCCTTTTTGCCTCTTTGTTCAGAACCTACAACTTTGAAGATTTTGTAATTGAGGCTCGGTGTAGCTTAATCTATTCATTCAACATCAATGCGTCCAGTGATCAAGCAAGGATTCGTGGACTCGGTTGGAATGAGAAGACTGTTGCATTTTTTTCCCTCACTTATCTGAGGTATGGGTAACCCTAGCGTGGCTAGTATATGATTGATCTCGTTATGGCTTAAGCCACGATGCCTTTATCCCAATGGTGCATATATGAAAATATTGAGAGGAATTTACCCTTTGATACTCCACATGACAATGATACGGTCATCTACCCTCTATTTGACCAACACACTCCTCTCGCACCCTAAGGTTTAGATTTATTTTGAGATGGGCATGCAACCACTCAGATCGATAGCCCTGTATTTAACAATTAAATATAGTGTGGAATCGCTTATATCCGACATGGGTCTTATAGGTTTTCAGTTTCCCCTAGTAAACACCCTTGTAAATATCTCGGTTGTAGACAAACCCTCCTGTAATATGTATGACTAGGTCCCATCAATGTGTGAATGGCCCTTTGGTTGAATGGCATCACCACTCTTACGCTTCTACATAACCAGCTACTTTCCCAACGTGTCGAATCTATCGCCAAAAGCTCATTAAATATGGAATTGAAACAATCACAATTGTTTGATTACGCCATATGGATTTCCCACTTTCACGGGAAGTTTTAATTTAATGAATTTATGCCTAATGGTTTCAGGGCAAGTCTTGCCCTCTAAGGTACTTAATAATAGGTGTTGGTATCACTCCATACATTCATCCGCTTTACAGCAACTGCACCGATGGATGGCTCGGAAAGAAGGATGAGGGAATGTCTAGTGAATCATGAGACTGGAAGATGCATTCTATAAGAAGGATCTGGTAATCGAAAAAAAGAGAGGTATCTCACAAAATGCACTAATGAAAATGAGAGAGAACTTTTTTTTGACGCTGAAAGTGACAAGGGCATCGAGCAGTATTTGAAAAAAAATGTAAATGTGCTCAGAAATCTTATGTATTGATAAGATAAACATTTGATTCAGTGGTAAATATTTTTCCTCTGAACTCACAAGAATTGAAAAATGAAAAGAAACGGAGGAGGGGATTGCTCTTCTCAATATTACGAATGACTTAAATAAGATTAGATTGGAGACACCAATATTAAATGACTGAAATGAGACTAAACTAAAATTAGAACAAGTGAAACTGAACTGTGACACTTGGATGGACGGTTTCGACACCTAGAAGGTGGTTGGAATTAGATTCTTCAACCCTCCCCTTAATTACAAGAACATAAAAATTCAATTAAGATACCCGGTCTATGTCTCAGTGAGGCTTACAGTTTAAAAAATATTGAGCTCAACTAGATTTAGTTTTCTTCTTCTCTTCTTCCAGATTCTATAGCTTCTAAATTGTTTCAACATTTTCTTCTTGTTGAATTATTCAAACCTCAGTTTCTTCATTTTTTGGTGCAGGTATTCTATTGTTCCAGAATGTCTAAGCATGTCCTAGAATTCTTTAAGAAATGTGGGCTGCTGCCACATATTGTCTTTTGAAGTGCGCTTTTCATCATCAATTTTCTACAACATAAGTTGAGAATAATATTTTATCTCTTCAAAAGTCCAATACCTGAATATTTCATTGAGGTGTTCGTCATGCATGTAGCCTTCAACATTCATATCTAAAACCTCTATGTAGGCCTCATATAGACATGGTGTTGCAAGCCATGTTTCAAGAAAATTCAACTCTTTTTCATAATCATCATGTGTACCTGCACATTGGAAATAAAAATTAGAATTAAAAATATTTGCATATCGACATTGGTTCTGGTATTTCTTCTCTTCAATGAGAGAATTCTCATGTTGTGCTTCCTTCGCTGCCTCTATCTTTGTCTCTGCTTTCTCTTTGTAGGCTTCTTTCTTTGCATCTGTGTTTATCTCTATCTTTGTTTTTCTTTATCTTTGTCTCTGTCTTTGTCTTTTCTTCACTAACTTGTGTTGCTGCAAATAGGTTGTCTTACACTGACTCAAGTGGGGTTATGTCACCAAATAGAATCATGATAATATGATGTTTTTGTTGCATCATCTGCAACCAATCATCATTAGCCAAAAAATATTTATGAAATTTTACATCAACAATATTAGTCACTATATTTACCATAGTATTTTAATCTCATCAGCAAGCTCTGTTGTTGGAATAGCCAAATCCTCATCAGAAAGCTATGTTGCTGGAATCACAATGTCTTCATCAGCAAACTATGATGCTGGATTGATCAAATTGTCATCAACAATCTGTGTTGCTGGATTCACCAAATTTTCGCTAGCAAGTTGTGTTGGTAGATTCATCAAATCTTCGTCGACTTATGGTTGTGCACAGTGGGGTTCGTGAGCATCTTCGTGCTCCCTCTCTGATTCTTCTGCAATTTCTTCATAGACATCATCCACTTGTTGTTGAACACAGTGAGATTCAACAAACTCTTCATCTCGATGTAGATCTACTGCTTTAGATCCACCTTCATCTTCAACTTCAATGCCCCCCCTTCCACCAAAACACCTCTCAAGGATATCCCAAGGCTCCTTGGTTGTCTTGGCATCTGAAATCAGATGGAGAATGCTGACATCCAATGATTCTTTTATGAATTTTAATGCAAAGGCGTCCTTTTGCCTCTTCACTTCCAGATCTAAAAATATCTCAAACATTTCCTGTTTTTTCTTTAGCCTCTTAGGTTTTCCCATTTGTTGAGTATTCGTTGACTATGGATCAACAAGAAAACTGATTTGTAGACATATTTTGTGGTAGCTTCTCCGTTTCTCTTCCACGAATGGATGGGTTCGATGCTTTCAAAAAAGCTTTAAAAAAATCACAATGTCTAGAGCCAATTTGAACAAACCCCTTTTCTAAATATCTCTTTTTTTAACAAAAAAGATGCAACACCCCTTTTTTTAATAACAAAATTGAATCAACCAACCACCTCCTTAAAATAAATCCCTTATATTTCATAAAAAATTCAAGTTTTTTATAAAAAAAATCTTAAAAAAATCATAAAACCTCTTTTTGTTTTAAATTACTCTTTTTAAAATAATATTCTCAAAACCTTTTTAACAAATCCCATAAGCCCAAAACATAATAGCATTTTCTTAAGAAAACAACGAATCACTCAAAGATGTCTTTTTTTTAAAAGAAAAAATAAAGGGCTTGCGAATGCACCATGTCCTTATTGGTTCTCTTAAAAAAAGTTGTGTTGTCTTGTGATGCCTCATATCATCGAACCTTCGTTATATATCACTTACGAGAATCCTACTTTGATGAGAAATTTTAAGTGGTAGAATGCAGTGGCCGTGTCTACAGAGATGGTGGAAAATGCGGCACAGTGGACGTCGATTGATTTGAAAATTATCTCTATGACGAAGGCATCTGAAAGATCTCGCATGAGTCGTCAGTGCACAAAGGCTTCTGTACTAGCTTTGTGGAGAACCACTTGTATTTAGAAGGGCTGACGAAGGAATGTAGATATTCTTGTTGTTTAGTTGTTGTTTTTTAAAACCGATTTTGAGTTAACCTTTTTTAATTTGTCCGCAGATCGCTCACACATTGGCGCATCTCTATGACACATCTTCCACGCTGATCGTGTTGGAGTCAGATTGGCATAAGTTATATCTTGATCAACGTGACTATATTTTTGGCATCTGTGTTGATCGATACCTTCTTGCTGAACTGGCATTAGTTTGATTGATGCGTTCGTTCCTCTTGAAAACGCATTGATCGACATCTTTTCAATTCAAAAAAAAAATTGCTGCTCCAAAAAAAAAAATTGGAGCTTTGATTACCTGAGTGCATTATCTTCGCTTCAGATTTAAAAAAAATCTTGGTTGTCTTCTCAAATTAGTTTTTATCTGCCGAGACTTATTCAAATTTCTTAAAACTTATGTTGCTCTCTCATGGTGTCTTATGTAGGCTCCTCTCTTCTCTTTGTTGCTCTAATTTCTCTCACGTTGCTTCTCTCTCCAGAAGTCTTAGGAAAACTAGCTCTCATACCATAAAAGAATTGAAAACTGAAAATAAGTGGAGCATAGGATTTCTCTTATAAATATCATGAATGACTTAAATAAGATTACGTTCAAGACATCAACATTAATGACTGCAATGAGATTGAACTAAAACTGGACTAAGTGAAACTGAACTGGGACACTTTGATGGATGGTTTCAACACCTAGCAGGCTGTTGGAATTAGATTCTCCAACATGAACTTCAAAGAAAATATCCTGGAAATAAAGACCATCGAAATATATTCTGCATGAGATCTCGAATATTTGACCATCTGGTTAATGTTTAGTCGAAACACATAAAAAACCAAAATAAAAATCCTCAAAAGAAGCATTTACTGTGCAAATGGCCGATGCACTGGAAAAGAAATGATCCTCAATCTCATCCTATTAACGATCAGGTCACGTAAAAAAACGAGATCTAATGGTCCACCTCCATGAATCAAAACATAAGAGACCAATTAGGGGATATCAAATACCACAGAAGATGGTAATGTTGGCTAGGGTGAGAATAAATTCCACTAAATTTCCTTATATAAAACCCTCATTCTAGAAGGATGCGCAACTTTGATACCATTATAAGATCCCAAACAACGAAATAATTAATAGATCTGGAACATTTCATTGTTCTAATTGAAAAAATAAGGAGGAAAACATGGAACACATGAGATTTGAAAAGGAGGTGAACCCATTATTTATAATATTATCTAAAAGTAATACATCCCAAGATGATCAATCATGAAATCCCCTTACTATATGTCATACACGGCTACTCAACAAGACTAAACTAAACACTTAAGCACAATCGTGGACGTTGAATGTATCCACCAGAAAATTACACCCACGGGGGTTTTCGTCCCTTGGATCAAACTAGATATGACCTCACCAAGTTATCAATAAAACATAAATAGATATATAGAATCTGGATGCCCTCAATGCATAGCTCATATCCCTTTTTATAGGCTTGATGATATCTCTAGAAGCTTTATTTTATTATTTTCCCTCGAAAAATGAAGGAGAATATTGTGGGAAGATACCATGGATAAATACCATGGATATACTCAGTCCATTTTAACCATTTCTAGAAAATAGAATATTACAAAGGGGAAGTGTTGGAGAAACTATTGCCAACCACCTATTAAGTGTCATAACTGTCCATCCAAGTGTCACAATTAGATAGAGTTTAGTCTAATTCATTTGAGTTTTCATTCAGTAATTTATTATTTATGTCTCCTATATAATGTTATTTAATTTTTATTCATTAATGAGAATTGTGATACTTCTGCTCGACCATATTTCATTCTCTAACATTAAATTTAAAAGGGGTGATAAAACAACATCGCGATCTGCTCCACCATATTTCATTCTCTAACATTAACTTTTAAGGGGTGATAGAACAACATCATGATCTGTAGTATAAAGGGAAGTGAAGAAACAACTCACGGTTACTAGAGATAGAGCTAAAAAAGATAAAATGGTTATGTGCATTTAACAGAATATTGTTGCATTCAGTGGAGCTATTAAGAATATATATGCATTTAAGAGAAGGAATTTTGTTGTAATGGGGAGAGCGATTGAGTATATACATATCAAAATCATGAAGGGAGATTCTAAAAATAACTTGGGAATATTTTAAATATTTGATCCGTATTTTAAAATATATAATATATTGTGTTTTCAAATTTAATGGAATAAAGTTTCTAATGTATAAAACTATTTTAGATGTATGTTTCATTGTATATGTTTATTGTTGAATATTTATTTAGAAATCCTATCAAATTGATATGCATTTTGAAAGATGTAAAATATTGTGACCTTGGATTTAATAGAATAAAGGATTAAATATAAAAAAATAAAAATTGGATATATATTAGGTTTTATATGTTTATTGTAGATAATCTAAAAATTATTATGTGTTTAATTTATTTCAGCGAATAATTAATTGGATAAGAAAGAGTTAAAATATAGTGTTTGTTTCAATTAAAGGGATAATCTACATAGAATTCATTCATGTGAGTAAGAAAATGTTATTTTTTTAATGGTTGTGTTTTAATATAGGGTATTTATAGAATATTGTAATGATATATTGTAATAGTCAAAGTGTTATGAGCAATGTTACCCTAATGTAATGGGTTGATAAACTTCATAGAGTAGGGTCATGTCATCACAAGAAGGACTCAAATTACCAACTTCTATGTTTTAAACTAGAAAGTGAGGATTGCAGATCTTACCTGTTTATCCTTTGTTTGTAGTAGAGCCCATAGGTTTCAAACCCCGTGCAACTCCTCGTGCTCCAGAACCTACAAATTAGCAAAGAACAAGCACAAAAACCTAGCTGCACAACATATATGTCCTAGATGTTAGCAACATAGCATACATAAACTCATGAAGACAACAAGAAATAAACTATTTAAGATTATTAAGCATGTATAAGATATATATGACACATGAACATTAGGAACAAGATGACACTTCTTTTATTGATATCATGTACATAAGGCAATAGTGTAGAGATCACCTAAGATCTGCCATGACCTTGAGCAAAACCGTCCAATGGATTCGTCCAGCCCTAGCCTCACAAAGCTTCTTCCATGAATGATGCACAAAAGATATCACATAGAATGAGGTTGATCATCACAAGGAAACAAGGGTTTCCTGAAAATATGGGAAGTGCAGGAGGCATAGGGAAATTTTATATTTTTTAATAGTTTAAATAACATATATAGGTTTGCTATAGATGGACCCATGTGCATGCTGAAAAAATTGGGCAGAGTCGCATATGGATTTTAAAATACTGTTTTTTGAGAAGTGTGACCAAGTTTGAATGGAAGGGCTGCCCAAGGCCAATGAATAATTTATCAAGTATATAGTGGGGATAAATGATACTATAATAGATGCCACCTAATATGTTAGGTCAGAAGGGTTACATGATGGCCGAAATGTATTATGTGCATAGAAAGAACGTTGTGAGGGCTAGAGAGGACTTCACTGGATTTGAGTCTGCCAAAATCCAATGATTGAAATAAGAAAGATAGCACATGTCTGAGGTTGGCATACCCATGCTCAATGAAAGAAAAGCATGTCCTCATATGAAGTATGGAGCAGATCCAATATGTATACAAGTATAATTTAAATGTAAAGTACATAATGAATCATATGATCACTGCCTGGAAGTATAAGTTAAAGTCCTGTCCATGTATCACATATAAAATATTGATTAATGATGCTGCATAGTTATCTGATCACTGAAGTCACAACTGAATCTTCAAGTACGAAATCATAAGTGGTGTAACAAATGGTACAACCCCTAACTCGGGCGCCAACATATAAGATGCTGGTGTGATGAAACTAAAATATATAAGGGTGGATGGTGTCACTGGCAGGAAACTAAAGGAGTTGTCAAAGTGAGCCAAAACATGATGATGAAAACCTGAGGTCTTCACCGATCACCATGGCACAATGGGAATAAATGAGCTAAGGTCGACCATGTGAGAAATCGTTTGATTACCGGTCATTAATGTATACTATTAACAAACACGAGAAAATCCACCAAGAATGTTAATGAGTGTTAAGGTGCCCCAGTACAATCCAATAAGTGCAAATGAATGAGTTGAAGTCGAACACTTGAGAGAATCTATCAATCAAGATACAATGATGTATTCTCACTGTCGATAACGAAAAGTCTGCCACTGATGACTGCAAACCCTAAGGTACTGGCAAAAGGACTCTACACATTATTCCCAGAGAAATGAGTCAGAGTTGATGGGAAACGTTCTGCTGGAAGGAAGGCATTAAGGCATCCCACATCATTCCAATGCGAGTGTAACCCACAAGCCAAGGTTTGGAAGGAATTGAATGAAGAAAAGTGAAGTAACAAACTCGAAGTACATTTATTGCATGCAAAAACTAGAGCTAGCGCATGGAAAAATCCCTCTGAACCAAAAAATAAGGAAAGATGAAAAAGAGGTGAGATATCCAAGGATAGGGTCAAATGGAAATCAAGGTACTACACGAATCCCAGGTGTGATAATGTAAGCTCAAGTCAAACACAAGGGAAACCACTATGTCAAAGACCCATTATGTTGATCAAATTCTGAGCACAAGGTCACCTATCAATGATGTAAATAGGGCCAGGGTGCAGCTCTAGGTTTACTCTCAGAGAAATATATCATAGTTGATGAGAGACAAACCTGTCGGCAAGAAGTCAATGGAGACCTTCTCAAACTAGCACAAGCAAAGGACCAAATAGCTGATGTGATAGAACAAGATATTGAAAAAACTGAGATGGCCGACTGAAAAATGAGTCAAGAGACACTGCAGAAAGGCCAACTTAGGTTAAATTCCCTTGAAAAAAATCACAACTCATGTTGACTATGGCAGCAAATGATAACTTTGTATAATTTTGTCATGCAGGAGGCATAAACAAACCCTCCATACCATTTGGAAGAGATAACCAACTGGGGGAGTATTGACTCGATAACAAGGTTATGGCTTCTCCTAAGTAAAAAACTAAAACCATCCCAAAATGGAGAAAAGACTTAGCTTTGTTGTGCTTTGTTCAAGGGTGACACAATAACACTGTAGATGCCATCAATGATGGAAGTATTGTCCTGTTCCTGCTCCTTTTCAAATATTTTCTTTTGTCTTTTTTATATTCCAAAGCCTGAAAAAGAATAAAAGAACTCCTATAGTACAATGGATAGATCGAGTGTCAATAAACAGATGCACTAATTCCCGGGATAGGAACAATCCTATGGTCAATGCAAGGTGGCGAAAACTAGTAAGTGACAGTTAAAAGGGTGTTCCATAGATGGGTAAAGGTGTCAAGTCGCAAAGGCTAAGTGATTGCATATTTAACTTGTAGAGAAAGAAATGGTCAAAAGAGGGCCTAAACATGAGTCCAATTGAAGCTGGCTAAAGGCCAAGATAAACAAGTAGTCAATATGCAATGCAGTAATACAACTTGAGAACATATGGGATCCTTTAAGGTAAATGACCAGAATAAAGATAGCGAAGAAGAAGAAGAATGAAGCTTCAACGTATAAGTCATGGTGGGACTAAAGAGGACTCTAAGCCTACATAAATTGTAGCATGGGAGATGAACTAACTAGGAAGCCCATGTAAAGTATGGCGCTACCACCAAGTCATGATTTAAAAAATCGGTGAGTGAAATGGGTTAAATAGTCATCAAATGATGGGATCGACCCTATGGCAAGTGACTAGAATGGAGGCTAGTATATAAAAATGCAATGGAAAGTGAATTCCCTAACCTATATGCCAGTTTAGAATCAAATACCTGCCATGACAAGTTAACAGTCATGGATCCGAAGGAAAACTAGAAATATCTCAAATTCACCAAAATGTACCGGAAAATAACTTTTCCCAATGCTTACAAGCCAAAATTTTAAACAACCTTAATGCAATTCAAAAAATAGACACAAACGAAATTTATGAAAAAAATCAAATTCTGGTCATAAACAAACATTTTGATTCACATTTTGATCATTTGTGTAGTGCAGAAGTGGAAAAAGAGCTCTGGAGCGAAAAATCCTCTTCTTACATATGGATCAGTCAGCCATCGAATCACCTCAAATGAGTTAGATAAGCCTTGTACTCATCTCATTTATCAATTTTGAATCCAATTTCCAAAAAAAATTTCAATTTTTGACTGTAGGAAATATATTTTCTTTGAAACCCTCTGTGTATATGCGAGTTCGTTATGAGGAACTCATGTATAGACTCGACTATGTACAAATTAGGTCGCTTATGCGCAGAGAAAAATTCAAAAACTTGTATCTAATTGGTCAATGGATGAATTTTCCCAGGATGACTATCAGTTGGATAGAATGAGAGCACAATGCAATTGATAATGAAGTGATGGAGGACCAACAATCGTTAGATATACTTCAGAATTGTGGTTTACTCAAAATTTTCAAAATGCCAAACATGAAAAGAAACCCTCGGTTGCTTGATATGTTGGTTGATCATTGGGAAAAGGATGAAGACTTGTTTATAATTTATCAGATGCCATTGAGAATCGTACTAGAAGACATATATCTTATCACTGGAATTTCTTGTAGGGGAGACCTAGTTGATTTGCATGGTAAGCCCACTAGAGAGCTTAATGTAGATGACTATGTCCAGGCCTATTGTGTAGATGATGCAAAGAAGGTGGGGACTCATATCCCAATTAAAGATGTACGAGAATTATACATGAGAATCCTTCTCTTCACTATTGGTAGAGTGGCAGGATCAACATCTCTACACCAGGCTTCATGCACTCACCTGAGTCTGGCAGTGGAGTGGTTGGTCCATCTCCATGATTGGTGCACAGCCTTATTGGCTAATCTAAAAAACCATCTGAATTCTATCTGGCGGACAAAGGAAAAACACTTGGATATGAAATTATTCTGTTGAAATTCTTCTTTGAGAGAGTCTTAGGGCTTCGGCTCAAGGTTATCTCTACTATCAAAAACCTAAGGGATCCGAGGATAGTCCGATTGGTATATTTGATGAAGAGTCTGGGGGGGAAGTGAAGTTCCCTGAACCACATGAAATGATCAGTTCTTCTAGTGGTGGGCTGAACAAGTCATCTCATTGGAGGACTATCCATATGATGGGATGGATTTTTGAGAGGATCCTAATTTGGTTCTTCCACCCAGAGTAGCATGGGGTGCAATTGGTAATATTTCACATTTGATTGTTTGATTATATCATTTTTTTATTTTTTCAAATTATATGTAAAAATGAAAAAAAAATTGATAGGACAACATGACTTACAAAATTTTAATGATCATGATGCAGGTATGGGACCAGTTAGGGAAAAGGCCTACCTAAGGCACAAGCGCCGCGGAGGCATGGAAGATACTAAATACCTAGGAAGGACCCTCCATTCCATCTAGAGAAACTTAGAGATTTTAACTCGCCAAGTACCCATGGCAGCTATATAGGACCTTTCGAAGGCTACCAAGAGGTAGGTGGTTGGAGTACCATGAGACTGGGTGCAGTTATTCCGCTGTGTAGTTACTGTGATCGTGTTATATTAGAATAGAAATGTTGGGAAGGGAACTCAATAGTAGATTTATATTTGATTGGATGACTATAGTAATTTTTGATGACAAACATGATCGGGCATAAGATCTAAATTTGTAGGATGTCATGGTCAAATTTGTTATATTTTGAACACTTTGATGTATATATATATACAACGATTTATATGATGCGATTATCCAAAATTTATAATCATGAATGGCGTTTTGATATATTTAAAGTATTGTGATTAATGTGCCAATCAAGTGCTTGATTAGATAATGAGTCTACTAACCAATTATAAGATCAAGGAATATGAACGTAATAAATTGAAATGAATGTTGTAACAAACATACCTTCAGAAATAATCGATGAAAAAATGGGTCTCTGACATGATAGATGTTGTTTAATTATGAAACCACCAGTTGTGAATCCAAGTAAACTAATAACGAATAAAAAACAAGAGATATTTCCTCCGAGAGTAGGTTGACCACTGCTGTGTATTCTGCCAAATTGTTCGAAGTAGGACCAATGCAGACACCCCTTGAAACTAACAACTCACTGGATGGATAGTGGATTAGCCAAGCCGAGGAAGCTAGGTTCCGCGTATGTCTACTAGTACCATCAGCAAAGCCTAAATGACTTATGTCATCCAATAATACCTACCAAAACAGATCAAAATCATCAAAGTCACACCAAAAATTGAAAAAAATACATGTACAAAATTAAAATATATACAAAAAAGAAGATGCTAGGCCAAAGCCTAAGAAAAATACTTTTTTTCAAATAGAGCCCATTTCTGGGCTCCGCCAAATCGTTCCCATCAAAGTCAACCAAGTCGTAAGCTCCCTTTTTCAATACCTTTTTTATGATAAAGGGGCCATACCACATAAATTTGAACCTGCCTTCCCCCAAGGCATCCTTCTCTTGGGCATAAACCAAGCCGAGATCACCTTCAGAGAAAATCCCAGGTTTGATCGCCTTATCGTACTGAACCTTCACCCGTTTCTTATGCACCTCATTCATCGTAGCTGCATCTCGGTGTTGATCATTGAGATATTATATATGGATAAGACATTCTTCGAGACTGGAAGTGTTGGGAAGAAGCTCAACTTCCAGCTTAAGGGAAATAATTTTGCATTCAATTGGAAATATATATTCCAACACATAAGCTAATTGAAACGGAGTGAAATCGGTTGTAGTCTTTACTGACATCTAGTATTCCCAAAGAGTAGGGTACAACATGATGTGCTAATTGAATCTAGATTTATAAATTGTCTGTTGAAGAATTATCTTCAAGGATTTGTTAATGGCTTTAACTTTCCCATTGGATCAAGGATAATAAGGAGATGAATGCTCCTATCGAAAACCAAATTTTAGAGCCAATTCAGCCATCATATTGTTCTGAAAATGACTGCCATGGTGAGTGAAAGTCTCTTTGGGGATTCCAAAGTGAGAAATGACTTGATTAAATAGGGACAGGGCTGTTGTCTCACCATAATTCCCAAAAGTAAGCATAGCCTCAACCCACTTCGTAAAGTAGTCTAAAAATACAATTATGTACTTATGACCCTTAGCTAAAGGAGGGTTACAAGGAGTATAATCAATACCGCACTTTGTGAAAGGACAGATAGTGATTACAAGAAAGAGAGGAGCTGGATGAGTGCACATATTCTGGGTATAAACTTGACAGGGATGACATTTTTTGACTTCCTCAAAACAATATTTGAAAATCGAGGGCCAAAAGTATCCTGCACATAATATTTTTTGGGCTATAGCAAGCCCATATAAATGACCACCACAAGCTCCACTGTGGAAATCATTTAGGACAACCTCGTCTTCTTCAAGATTTAAGAAATGTCTAAGGATCAAATAAACCCCGCAATTTTATAAAGTGTCACTAATAATCAAATATATTTTAGCTAAGTGACGCAATTTTCGACGCTCATCTTTCGAAAAAGCTAAGAGAAACTTCACAGTGTGGAGATAAAATATGAGATCTTCATACCAACGATCCTATGAATAAATGATAAAAATATGTTCATCAGGAAATGATTCTTCATAAACAATCTCTTCTCCACAGGGCAACTTAGAAATCAACTCTAGGAATACCAATGAATTTTTTGATTTGGCAGAAAGAAATTCAAGATCAAATTCTTGTAAAATAACAATCCATTGATTGTATTTTCCCCCTATCACTTGCCTACTGAGAACAAATTGAAATGGATTAACTGCTGCCAAAACATAAGTTTTGTGAAGGAGGATATAATGTCTGAGCTGTTGTACAATGTGGATAAATTCCAAAGCAAGTTTCTCAATCGAAGAATATCGGACTTCAAGACCTACCAAGCCTCGACTAAGGTAGTCTACAACATGCTCGTAAAGAGCATCATCTTCCTGAACCAAAACCATACCTATGGCATATTCTACTGCATCGAGATAAAAGAGGAAATACCTACTATAACCAGGTTCACTGAGTAATGGAACAGAGGTCAATTTTTTTTTCCAAGCATTGAATGAACGTTGAGCAAAGTCATCCCCAAAAAATGGAACTCCCTTCTTTAGCAACCTCATAAATCCCTTTGTAATCTCAACATACTTTGCAATGAATCTCCGTAAGGAATTGGCTTTTCCCTGTAGACTTTGAAGCTGACAGATCGAAGACGTGGGAGGCAACTGAAGTATTGACTCAACCTTGAATGGATCTACCCGAATCCCTTTCATAGACACAATGAATCCCAACAACCAACTGGATGTGACAGCGAAAACACACTTATTATGGTTCAACCAAATTTTATAATATCAACATCGTTCAAAAACATAACAAAGGTGTGAAGGATGATCAATTCTCTTGCGAGAATGAGAAACTAAATCATCCAAGTAAGCTTCGATGATATGCTTGATGTTGTGAAGGCATAGGACATAGCCTGCCGAATGGTAGCTCCAACATTTTGTTATCAAACCAGCTCCAAAAATAGAAGAAAAGAGAGATCAACGCCTTATAAATCAAGCACTTCGAGGGCGAAACCTCCAATAAACTACATAAATGAAAAATCTTTGGATGATACAAATGACTAAAACCTCCTTATATATATAGAAGTCCATGGGGTCACAATATAATCCTAGTCAACCTAACAATAATAATGTAAGGGCACAATAATAACAATATTTGGGTTACAGGGGTACAACAATAACAATAAGGGGGTTACACTAAACAATAAGGGACTATAGTAGTAATATAGGGAGCTAACATGCCCCTCTCCTTCAAAAAGTGTTTTCTTGAACACTTGAGTTTCCTCGGATGCTTCTGTATAAAATTCTCATCCTCCCATGTAGAATATTCAGTGGGTAAGTTCTTCTATTTGATGAGATACTATGAAATTGATCGATTTCATAGCTCTCGAATTCTTGTTTCCATGACTGCTTCAGGTTCCATTATGATTTTTTCTTCCTCATAAAGTTCTGGAAATATTGTTTGAACTGGGAGTTTGTCCCTTATAACCTTCTTTAAGCATGAAACATGGAAAATTGGATGCACTTGCGAAGAAGTAGGAAGCTCCAATTTCTATGCCATTGTGCCAATATTTTGCAACACCTTGTAAGGACCATACTACTTTGGCGATAATTTATTATCCTTCTTGTATTCCTTGAGGGACATTTGTTTTTATGGTTTTAGCCATAAAAATACCCAGTATCCTGCATCAAAACTTCTCTTGTTGCGATGTTGATCTGCCTGTTGTTTCATTTGATTTTGTGCCAAATCTAGGCTATCCTTTAAGATTTGGATAACTTCTTGTTGATGCTAGATGTGATATTCCACTTCTTGAACCTTATAATTTTCTCTTAAACAATATGTGATGGATGTTGAATGATATCCATAAAGTTCCATAAATGGGGTCGTTTTTGCTACAGTATGGAAGGAAGTGTTATAGCACCATTCAACAAGAGGTAACCACTTGATCCATTGTGTTTTCTTATCAGATACAAAACAACGAAGATATCCTTCCAAACATTTATTCACTATCTCTGTTTGACCATCAGATTGAGGATGATAAGATGAGCTATGAGCTAGTTGATTACCCAAACAAGAAAATAATTTTGTCCAAAATTTTCTAGTAAAAATGGGATCTCTATCACTTACAATAATCTTTGGGTTTCCATGTAGCTTTTGAATTGTTTCCATAAATGTAGTAACAATTTTACTTGCTTTAAATGGATGAGATAATGCACAAAAGTGTGCATTCTTGGTAAGCCTATCAACTACCACCATGATTTCACTCTTTCCTTCAGACTTAGGTAAACCTGTAATAAAATCCATTGAAATCTCCTCCCAACGTTGAGTTGGAACGGATAAAGGCTGTAGAAGACCTGGGGTCTTAATTGCTCAACTTTGTTTTGTTGGCAAACCAAACATTCTGCCACAAAATTTTTAATATCATATTTAAGGCCATCCCAAAAAAATTATTTCTTCACCATGTGGTATGTTTTTAAAAACCTTGAGTGTCCTCCTAAAGGAGAAGTGTGCAATTCCAAAAGAATCTTTTTTTTAGTTGGGAATTCTTGCAAATATATAAGCGATATTTGTACCATAAGGAATCATTTTTCCAACTAAATGTATCAGATGTACTAGGATCTTGCTGCAACTTTTGAATGAGTGTCCACACTTCTTCTTCCTTCTTCCATTCATCGCTTACTTCAGTTATCCAATCTGGTTGGATAATAGAAATGGCACAAAGCAATTCTTCCACCTCTTCATCCTTTCTTGAGAGTGCATCTGCAACCACATTTAGCTTCCTTTTTTGTAGATGATTTCAAAGTCATAACCCAACATCTTTGTGACCAATTTTTGTTGCTCTTATGAAGATATTATTTGTTCCAAAAGTGTTTAAGACTATCGTGATCAATTTTTACCTTGAACTGTCTTCCCATTAGGTAAGGTCGCCATTTCTTTAATGCATGTAGTATTTCTAACATTTCCTTCTCATAAATAGCTTTTTGTAAATACTTTCCTTTGATTGGACGACTTTCAAAATCAATGGTTCTTTCTTCTTGCATTAAAACAAGACCAATTCCATTCCTTAGGTATCACATTCCACAATAAAGGTTTTTGTGGAGACTAGCGTAGCTAAGACTGGTGCTAGGCACATTACCTCTTTAAGATGTTCAAAGGCCTTAGTTGCTTCAAGAATCCTTGAAAATGCATCTTTTCTCAATAATGTTGTTAGAGGTGCCACTATTCTCCCATAATTCTTATAAAAATTGCGATACTACCCTATTAATCCGAGAAATCCTCACAACTACTTTATGGTTGTGGGGACTTTCCATTCCTTAATGGCTTTAATTTTGTTAGGGTGTACCTTAATACCCTTGTGAGATACAATATGACCCAGATATTCCACCTCTTATACTCCAAAGAAACATTTGGATATTTTTGCATATAATTGTTTCTCCTCTAATAGTTTGAGCACCCTGTCAACATGTTGAACATGATCCTTCCAAGACCCGTTGTAGATTAGTTTGTCATCAAAAAATACTAGCACCAATTTTCTAAGGGTTTGAAAATGGAATTCATCAACCTTTAAAATATAGAAGGTGCATTGGTAAGGCCAAAAGGCATTACCAAAAATTCACAATGACCCTCATGAGGTCGAAATGTTGTTTTCGGAATATCTTCAGTCTTCATTCTAATTTGATGATATCCTGAACGAAGATCCAACTTGGTAAAATAAATTTCTCCATGTAATTCATCCAATAATTCATCAATCACAGGAACGGGAAATTTATCTTTAATAGTGAGTTTATTGAGCTCCCTATAATCCAGAGACATTCAGCATGATCCATCCTTCTTATGCACCAATACTACTAGAGCAGAGAAATAACTTTGAATAGGTTCGATTATACCAACCTCTAACATTTCTACAATCATACGTTCAATTTTTCTCTTTTGGACATAAGGATATCTGTAAGGCCTGATGTTTGGAGGAACACTTCCTGGAATCAAATGAATAGCATGATCATGATCATGAATAGGTGGGATTCCTTTGGGAGTTTCAAACACCTTGGAAAGATTGCCAGGACTTTTTGGAGATCTATAGAAATAGATGATTTTGATGTTAGAACTTCTAGTGAGCATAATTGTGCAATTATGCCTCGTTGTTTTTTCTTCAGAATATTTTTCATGACATTAGACCTTATTATCTTTCCTAGCTTCCCTGCGATACCCAATATTTCGATTTCCTTTCCTTTTGAAAAAAAATTCAAGAAAACAAAAGTTCTTGAAAATTAAAAGCTACCGTCCCCAAAGATTGTAACCATTTTACTCCTAGTACAACATCAACACCTCCCATTGGAATGGAAAGAATTGGAATATTCAATACATATTCCCCATTTTCAACTTAATATTATGGCATTTTCTAGAGAAATTTATAGTTCCTCCATTTGCAACCATCACTTGACATTCTAGTGTTGGGTATAGGAAACAATTCAATTCCTTCGCTACCTTACAATGAATAAAATTATGGGTACTACCCAAATCAATCAACACTATCACCTTTTTCTTCATGATATGTCCTTCTATCTTGAGAGTTTGAGGAGTGGTAATTTCTGCCAATGCATTACACAATATGATAGGACTCATTTCTTCTTCTTGTAAGGTTGGTTCCTAGTGTATATCCTCTTCTTTTGAAGTTTCTTGTTCATTTTCTTCCTCGTCTTCACAATCCATGTAAAATAATTTCTTCTCAGCACACTCATGAGCTTTATTGTATTTCCTATCACAACTGTAGCAAAGTCTTTCTTCTCTTTTTTATTCCAATTGTTGTGGTGTCCACCTTGTAGGTTGTGGAAGTCTAGGAGTAGCAACACTTCCATATTTATAGATGTGAGTGGTAGGCTTCCTTGTCACCATAATTTTACATTCAATTTTTCTTGCCAACCTGAATTCCTTCTCCAATGAATCAGGTTCCCAAACACGAACTGCATCTTGAATTTTATCCTTTAAAGTCCCTATGAAGACATCAATCATGTGTTCCTCTGGAATATCAGTTACCCTTATATTCAATTTTTGAAATTCCTCAATGTGCTCCACCAATGAGCCCTTTTGTTTGAGATTTATCAATTGGCTAAAGAAGGTGTTTATCTTTGTATGCTCATAATTGGCTATCATTTCCTCCATAAAAATTAACCAAGTGCCAATTTTTTTACGAGAGCAAAGCCATTGATACCATACAAATGTATTTTGTTCTAAATGTAAAGTTGCAATGCATACCTTTTGTGTGTTTTGCACATTATTGAGATCAAAATATTGCTCCATATGTAGTATCCATGTTACGGGATCCTTTCCATCAAACTTATGCATATCCATATTTGGAATATGGTGGTTCTTCAGTCCAACATTAAAGTTTATGAAATCACGATTAACATTTATTTGGTTCTCATCATGAGTTTCCTCTACTATCTTTTTTCCATTAGGAATCATATCTTGTATCAACTTTGACAAACCTTCCTTCAAACCTTCCATGTCTTCCTTCAATCATTCCATTTTTTCTTTCATACCATTCTTAAAACCATCCATCGTAGATTCCATGCCTTTCTTCAAACCATCCATCTTATCTGCCACTCTTTTCTTCAAAACATCCATTTCATTGTTTTTTGCTCTTTGAGAGAGAGAAATTTGGTGCACTTGCTCTTGTAATTTCGATATGTCACATTTCATTTCTTCAATTTCATGAGCCATAGTAGAGCCTTCAGAAGGCTTAATGGGTGTTGAGTTATTTTTAGGGGGAATTTTAGAACCAAATACTGATATCTATTCTAAAATATGCCCTTGGAATGAATTCAAATTGATTCTTCAAACAAGACTTATGCAATTTGGAAAAAAACAATACACACCTTTTTCTTGCTTTTAGGGAGCTCAATATTGAAATTGAATTATCTCTGTGATTTCGGATCTTCAATATCTAAACTTTGGCCCTGTAGTGGCACTCTTAATCTTATTTTGAATGCCACAGGTCTGAGCTGATTTATATTCTTCAAGACAAAGCTATGCCCAATCTCCCACAATGACCTAATTATGGACTAGTTCAGTAGAGCGAAATTGTACGATGTGACACGTCTCACTGTTTTCTCCTTCAGATCTGAAATTGATATACAGGAAACTATATTCTATGTACTTGCATCTACTTTTTACAGAATTCCAATCCGACGCTCAGAGAGAGAGAGAGAGAGAATTATGATGATTTTCCCATGGTCACCTCTTTGAGATACAATTCGGGTGCCTGAAAAAACCCTAACTTCCACATATCATATCTCTGACAATATTGCAGAACAAGATCTGAAATTTGTACAAGAAGTTTCTTAGGACTTCGACTTTGCTTTGAAAAAATTTCAGCTTCTGAAACTTTGTACAAAAATTGTTATAGTGCAAATTCCACGATGACTATTTTTAGGTGAAATTAGGGAGCCTAAAACAAATCTAACTTCCATAGATCATATCTCTGAAAATATTGCGAACCAAGATCTGAAATTCTTACATGATGTTCCTGATGGTTTTGGCTTCGCTCTGTAATAATTTCAGCTTCTAAAACTTTGCAGAAAAATTATTATAGAGAAAATTCCACGTTGAATTGTTTGGAGCAGCAAAAACCTAGAATCCAAAGTTGTGATACCAATTGTTATGAAACTAGCTCTAAAAATATAAGGAAAAAGAGATCAACACCTTAGAAATCATCCATTTCAAGGGGGAAACCTACAACACATTAAATAAATGAACAATTATTTGATGATACAAATGACCAAAACCTCCTTCTATACATAGGAGTCCATGGGGTCACAATATAATCCTAGTCGACCTAACAATAATAGTGTAAGGGAACAATAATCACAATATTTGGGTTACAGGGGTACAACAATAAAAATAATGGGGTTACACTAAACAATAAGGGACTATAGTAGTAATATAGGGACCTAACACATTTTTAAGGTCAGAAGGCATTTTCCTGTAAGCAAAGGTACCCCAGGGGAAAATAAAAGCAATCTTATGCTGATATTCAGGATGGATAGTGATATGATTATATCCCAAGAAACCATCCATGAAGGAGAAAACCTCATTTCCTGCACACTCATCGATGATTTGATCTATAAATGGTGTGGGGTAATTATCTTTAGGACATTCCTTATTCAAATCCCTAAAATCAATTCAGACTTGGATCGTTCCTTGTTTCTTATCCACAGGAACTGGATTCAAAATCCACTCTGTTAGAACGAGCTATATGAAACCCACCTTAAGCAGCTTCTCCACCTCGACTTATATGGTTGTTACCTTCCTATGGTTGACCAGATGAAGCTTCAATCGAATAGGCTTAACATTTTTGTATGTCTTGATTGCTTGTTTGATAGTAGATGGATCTATACCAGGTATTTCCTCATAAGACCAAGAAAACACATTCCAAAATTCTCGGAAGAGATCGATGTAAGTCTGAGTTTCTTCAGGGGAACATTTAGCTCCAATTAAAACATTCTCAATAATGTTGGGATCTCTGGAGATGTTCAAGGGGGTAGTAGAAAAATTTACAGCCATGTTGCTGAGCCCTAAAAATAGCCTTCTCTTCAGAAAATACCTTTGAAAGGGATACATCTTTTGAGATTTTTTATTGCAGATATTTTTGAAACCATTCAAGAAGGAACTCATTCGGAATCTAAGATTTGATTATTCTCTTCCTTCTCCTCCATTATTGAATATGATCATAAATGTGAGTTGCTTTGTCCTGCTAAAAATTGGCCAAGAGATCAGTCTCGACATCATAACAGATAGGCAATTGAAAGTGGTTTAAGAAAATAATAGCCAACTCACCAAAAGTAGAAAAAATGACCCCTGTCAGTTCAATATACCATTTTGCTACATTTCTAGTTAAGGTTCATTGAAATAATCACAACTTGATTAAATCATTGATAAGGGAGTTTGACGAACATCATAAGTGGAAAGTGGTGACATAGTCCACCGAGTCCTCACTAGTCTTCCCTTCAAACTTTGGAATGTCTAAGGGTAATTTGGTGGGGACTAGAGGCCAACTTGAAGTATACCGAATAGGATGGTTAGTCAATTTATATAGATTTGGAAAGTTTAAAGTTTCAAGGAATGGTAAGTGCGGAGGAGCTTGGGAATTCCATCCCCCATAGGAAAGATTCCCCAAATTCTGAAAAGAATAACTTGGATTTGTTAAGGAATCGAGTTTCCATATTTTTTTCGTAGAAATGTTGAGCCATAAGAGTAGGCTTATGACCCAAAATTCGGAGAAAGACCCCCTCCCAACATAGGGTTACTATAAACAAGGACATTCTCTCCAACCGAGGTATTGAATGAAGAAGAAACCCCTTGGTAAGGGTACCAAGAATTTGAGAATGGAGAAAAACCCTGATAAGCACCCACTGGAGGGAAAGGAAAATTCCCTTGTTAACTAGAGAAAAACTGACTCTTAGCTCCTAATGCGGTAGAAGCAGGGTTCCACCCCGAAAAAACATTACAGCCTTGACCTCCAGAAAAAGTATTGAATCCTTGATTTTGATAGGTGAAGGGAAGGGATCCTAAGGAAGGGTTCAAATGAGGAATATGCCCACTTCCAAAGGGGAAAAATTGAAATGAAGTTGATCCACTAGCCATAGAAGGCATAGGTGCAGAGATAGCTTAGACAACAGAAAAGGAGACAAAAGGAATTCCACTAGAAGGAATTCTAAAAGAAAAGGGGCTAGATTGAGAAGCATATGCTTGGGTGCTTCCACTCGAAGCTGGAATAGAGGTAGATCCAAACATAGTAGCACTATAAGTTATTATCGAAATGGAAACAATTACTCCTCCTTCAACTAAAAGAGGAATATGAAGAATTGTAGTGCTCATAGCCGAAGATGTGTTCCCAGCCGTCGTCATCAAAAGAAAGGGATAAGACAGAAAAGGACTATGTGGTGTCTGAGATTCAGGCCCAATGTAGAAAAGGACGTCAGGAAAAATAGCAAGAAGAGGAGATGAAAGAGTCTTAGGAGGCTGAGGAACTTCTTCAACTTTGACTTCTTCTATCGGAAACAAGAATGTAGAGATGAGTGGAGTACTCCTCTCTACACTAGCACTAGTACGAGGACCGCCCACATAAACAACAAGCCCAGAAAAAGGATCACTCTCTGTTGCATTTGAAACCACCAGATAAAAATAACCCATTGAATTAATCCTACATCTTCTTGAAGAAGGCTCGACACTCGCAGAAGAGAGGCTAAGAAGCCTCCTCGATCGACGAGGTGATCGGTTAGCCACTTTATGAGATTAATTTTATAATAAAAAAATATAAGAAGATAATCATTATAGGAGAAAAGAGCACACTCTAAAATGTTCCTAAGATACATTCAATTAGTCGGCCTTCAAGTATTTCCACTTCAGGTGAATAGGACCGGACACCAAAATAAATGAAAGCAAAATAAGTGGACCTTCCGAAAATAGTTTGGGGTAATTACGCCTAAGGCCTACTAGCGAAGGTAACAGAAATAGTTATGATAACCTCCTGACAATATCCTTTTCTAGTGCAAGTCCCCTAGATTCGCAAGGGAACCCTCTAGAAGTACTGATGAAAGTGATGTAATGTATATCTCAGGTACCACGGGTATTCCCCCCCCCACAGTCACCTGTGTGGTCCCTAAGAGAGGCAACTAAGGGCACCAATCTGTATCAGCAACCAGGCGGAATGGTCTTAGGTCAGGATTCAAAAAATAGTAGAGGGGGTATCTCTCTTCTCTGCCTTAACTTTCCCTCACTCTTAACTCTCTGGAGGTAGAGCTTTCTCGGTCCACTTAATGAAATTGGATTTCGCTCATTAATAAAATTTTTATGTTTAAAAATTTGAGCAGCCTTTGAGAGTTAACTCTCCACTCATCTATTCCAAGGCCCTACAACCTAGCTAGTTGGTGTATGGTTAATGAAAATAATACAAAAACGTCTATTTGATTTTAATTATAACGCTTTGTTTTAAATTGGTTGTTACTTCAGTCAAAGGCATACAGAAGTGAAACTGATGGTGTTTATCGATGCAAAATAAATCAATGAAAACCTACTACATGCGAATGAAATATTTTTCTTTCGATGAAAAGAGATTTCTAAATGGGTTCTATGAAACTAAATAAGCAAAGAAACTTTTTCTTTTCTTTTCAGTTACTCACTCTTCACACACTTCAAAAAAATATCAAAAATGCTAAAATGATTCAGTGCACTTAATGCAAAACTACCAATGAGATGCAAAATTCTAGGATTCCTAACTTGAAGAAGAAAAAAGAGTCTCTAGAGAGAAATGGTTCAATCACTTTTGACAGAAAAGCAAGGCTAGTCCAAACAAGAACTCTTATGCATAAGAAATGCCAAAATGTACTTGATGTAAAACAAAGAGAAATCTAGAAAAAGACTCTTTTCAAAACCAAGAAAACAAACCAAAACACAAAGCAAAGGCTTATTGTTTTGAATGGTCAGAACAACCAAGAGCTCTAGGAAGATATCTTGGTGCTACAACTGCAATTGGAATTTCAAAAAATAGGAAAATTATAAAATGACTAGTTTTTCACAAGAACAAGATATTAATGGAAATACAACCACAATAAACACAGTCTAGACACCTAAAAGGTACCACAAGAGTGGCCAACCACAGAGAGGAAAGAGTGACGGGGCTTTAAAACTCAAATTTTCAAATTTTCCCAGGCATACGCGGGTTCACTATATGCAACAAGCGTGTATATGCAACTGTAACCAAATAAACTCGCATATACACGGGTCCTTTTGGAGAATACAAAGGGCATACATGAATGTGTACAACCTAAGTAGTGTATATGAACTGAAATAAGGAAAACAAGTAAAATTCAAGCCTGATCAAGAGACGAGGACTTCTGTCTGGTTGGGAAAAAGGATTACTAGAATGTAAATTTGATTAACCTGTCACAGAACCTACAAGATAAATAAAAGCAACCCAAACTAGGAATTACACAACGTAATCCCCAGCGGAGTCTCCAGTTCTGTTACGGGCAATGTTACCCTAATGTTCTAGGTTGATAAACCTCACAGAGAAGGGGCATGTCATCACAATAAGGAATCGAATTACCAACTTCTATGCTTTAAAATAGAAAGAAAGAATTGTGGATCTTACCTATATCCTTCGTTTGTAGTAGATCATGTAAGGTTAAAACCCCCTGCAACTCCTCGTGCTCCAGAACTTGCAAATCAGAAAATAAAAAAGCACAAAAAGCTAGTTGCACAACATATATGTCCTAGATGTTAGCAACATAGCATACATAATCTCATGAAGATAAAAAGAAATAAAGTATTCAATATTATTAAGCATGTATATGAGATATATTACACATGAACATTAGGAACAAGATGGAACTTCTTTTATTGATAACATGTACAAAACATAATAGTGGAGAAATCACCTGACGTTTGCCACAGCCTTGAGAAAAACTGTCCTTTGGATTTTTCCAGCCCTAGCCTGACAAAGCTTCTTCCATGAATGATGCACAAAGGATGTCACATAGAATGAGGGTGATCATCACAAGGAAACAAGGGTTTTTTGAAAATATGGGAAGTGCAGGAGGCACAGAGGAAATATCAGACTTGATCGGAGCTATAATAGGTTATAATATCTATATTTCTCTCTCTTTTTCCCTTAGGCCATTCCCTTGAGGCGTATTTATAATTCCTCAATTTTTTTTTTCAGTTGGGGAACAGTTAGGCCATGGGTTGGGGTAGTTAAGTTACATGAAAACCATAAACCCCACCTCAATAATAGGGAAATTTTATATTTTTTAATATTTTAAATACCATACACGTGTTCTCTATAGATGGACCCGCGTGTACACGCTGAAAAAGCTGGGTAGAGTCGCATATGGATTTTAAAATACTAATTTTTGAGAAGTGTGACCAACTTTGAATGGAAGGGCTACCCAAGGCCAATTCATAATTCATCAAGTATATAGTGGTGATAAATGATGCTATAACACAAAGTCAAATCGTAGTAGTAAAAATATTGTTGATTGTTCTAATATAAATCATATTATGAAGGAATGCCATAATATTACCGAAATAGTTTAAGATGAAAGGGAAGTTGTTGCAAATGGTTGACATCTTCAAAAATGTTGGAAGTGATTTATGAAGTGCATGGTTAGTGTATTAAAGTTAAATATTATTTTTAATACTTAGATATTTTATTGTGAATGATTAAGTTAATACAATGAAAGACAAATTGAAGTATTTGAGATCAGTTTTGTTTTCCATGTTAAGTGTTTCCACAAATAATTTTATGTATATTGTGTGTAAATTTTCTACTCATTCTTGTATTTTAATACTATGTTAGGATTTATTGTATTGAATAAGTTTATTGACATCCCAAGTGATGGTTCACAATATTTGAGGATGACATACATACTAAACTATATTTGTAAACTAATGTGTTTCACCTATCATTATTCAAGCAAAGCAGCTATAACTATAAGTGGTAGAATTCACAATAACATTGGTCACAACCAACTAAGATAATCCCTTGGGTACATTCTATCTCTTTCTCTATCATTACCTATACACACACAAGAATTATGTGTATCGACTAATGTAGTTAGCTCAATGAGCTTTGATTGATTATTTTGAGGAGGGGTTTTCTATGAGGAATTTGATTCTATCCAACCAAGATTCATGTTAGGTTGATTCCTATTGAGATATCAATTTTCATTGAGAGGATTAAGGGAAGGGAATACCATATGGTTTAAAAAAAATGACTGAAAAATGTAATAACAATAGTCTCATTTTTTTTTCTTTTCACCTTATTACATTTTAGTTGATAGCATTGTTTGTAGCATCAAGGAAAGTATCCAATCCGTTTCCAATCAAGACAAAGTGAACATTTGTAAAGTATCTACAGTTATCCTTAGAAGAGCTAGGCCTCCAAAGAGGAATATGGACAAGGAATCATTCCTAGAATTGATGAACCTATCCAGATTAAATCATTATGTTTTTTTTCATCCATCTTGATGCTTCCAAAATCGAAAACGTTGAGGAATAGAATCACATGACCTTTTTTACCAGAGGGACCCAGCTTGGAAAATTGGGGTTTGAAATCTTCCAAGGTCATTTTTATGCATCAAATGGTCTTCTTTTTGGGGTAAAAAGTTCCTCTATAGAGCCACACCTTCTTTCCATATTATACAAAGAAACAACTCTCCAATGAGGCAAGAATCTCGTCAACTAGAGTCTATATGCAAAATTTATGGCATTTATAAGTTGACTTTCCTTTTTTCAGCACCATAATTCAATGGGATGTCATGTCAACCTTCATTATTCATGGAAAATGGGTTAGCCACATGATTATGATGATGAACGCCCTAGAATATTTCATATTTTAACTTTATTTAAGAGTTGAGGTAGTCAATACTAACTACTAGGAGGATATCACAATCTGTTATAATTGGGCCACTAGGAGAAAAAGGGTTTAGATTATTTTGAGTGATTTTTTTCCATATATGAGAAAAAATAGCCAAGAGGGATAGGCGATAGAACATACAAAGAGGATTTGTGCATTGTAGTAACCTGTGGGCCACAGGTTATACTTCTCTGCACTCATAACCATTTTGTATTGAGATAAAGAGGGTAGAGTGGCCTCACCTTCCACCTGGGTTTTCTCCCAAAAGGGTTTCCCAGGTAATATATTGTGTCAAATTGTGGTTTGTGTATTTTTGTTTCACTGTTCTCTAATTTATGCATAATTTTAATCTATATATCCAAAATACTAAATACAAATAAAAATTTAAATGTGTACATTTCGTATTTAAAATATAATTTTATCATTTATGTTGTGACAAATTATCTAGTGAAATATGCATGACAGATTATGGATGAAGAAATTGTAAATAAATCCTTATTTTTTATGCTCTATGAGGTTGTTATACAACTTTGGTTAACCTACTATGGACATTTTGATTGGTTGTCTCTCCATTGGAGTACTATAAAACATTTGTAGATACTCTCATATCATTTGACTGCTTGTTTTTTATGATGGACACCTCTCTTTACCTGGGATATATCTAGAACTAAGATATTGTATAATGTCCAAGGATGTGAAACATTTCCTCAAATTGTTGCAAACTCAAATAAATTTAGACATCTATAAATTTGGTCACTCTCAACAATTCATATATACAAAATTAAGATGGATCTAGGATTATTTAGTTATTACAAGGCACATGGAAACAAAGAAATGATTATGAAAAAATATAATATTTGGAAAAACGCTAATACAAACTAAATTTTAAAAAAATCCCCGGGGGTTAGCTCAATTGGTAGAGTCACCATTGTTAAAGTTCCTTTTCAATTGAGAGGTCATGGGTTTATTTATCTTAATACCATTGGTGTTGTTAGTGTCAATATCTTCATCCCTCCGTCAGTGATCAAAATTCTCTTATTGCATTGCATAATAGGTGTCTCACTCAGTCAGTTGCATTCCATTAGGAGCATGGATCATCTAACGATAGTGGCTTGTTGTAGATTTTTCTCTCATGTCCTTTACCTGCTGGCCCATTTCCATTTATTAAGATCATTTGCAGTCACTTTTTTTCTTCTAGTTTGCAAGAGTCATTTTTTTAGGGTTTAAGTTTCATTAGGTCTAGGGTTTCATCATAAAGGTCTTCAAAATGTCCAATAATGGTCAGCAGGCACATGAGGAGGCTGAATAAATTTCTAGTACTAAATAAATTTCATCATCATATGCCTAGAAATGTATTTTTCCTCAAAACTCTGTTTTGAGAAAAATAGAGTATTTTATCTTTTTATGTATAAATTTGATGTAATTTCAATTTTTCTCATATGTAAGCAATTTCAATGGAAACCTTGGTCGCCTTGTCAAACTTCAGCAAATCCATTCCCTGCAAGGAAAAAAAAAAGCAAGTCATTCAGTTAATCAGAGGCAAAATGAAGCAAACTCCCTAAAACAGAGTAAAAAAAAAAAAAGTGTCAAAGGTAAACATTACAAAAGTGGGTTTTTTGGAGTGGAAAATTAAAGCCTTTGGTATATAAGTCATTTTTCATGTTTCAAATGGCTCATTTGCATTCCAAGAAGAAAGAGTGAGCAAGAAAAGGCCGTGTTGAACAAAGGGAGAAAAATTGCAGCAAAGTCATGCAAGTTTGTGGGCGCGCCGCATTGGCTGAGAGGCGCGGCACATACAAGTGGCTTGGCGCATTGGGCTGGCCTCCACAGTGTTAAAAACACACTAGCGCGACACATATAACTGGCGCGACGCGTAGAGTTGCAAGCTATTTTCACCACAATTTCATTCAAATCTCCAAATTGCTCGGTTTCCTCCGGTCCAAAGTAAGTCAAACAACTCTTTCAATGCCAATAAATGTGTGTCTTAAGATGTTTATGAGGATTTAATAAAATAATTTCAAACCCTACTTCCTTGCTCAGGACATGATTGCCTAGGGTTTGTAAATTGAGTTTTTTGTGGCCATCACTCCCTTACCTTTTATTCCTTCACTGTTTTTCTAGTTTCATCAACCCATTTCCCTATTCCCCATATCCATAAATTCATCCACCCCTATATCAATTCCCATTATCCCAAATATTAGCTACTCCCAAACCCTAATTGCTATCACAAAAGCCTAGAGACTGTCCCTAAAACCCTTCAATTCCCCAAATTTCAATTGGCAATATTCCCAAAATTCCCCTTACCCTCTCCCTTCATAGTCCCTCACACATTTTCATACACTTGGCAGCAAAACATCGAATACACCTAAAACTTTTCATACTCATCTAAGACAACACAAACTTTGGCAAACATGGAGTCAAATTCCTCTTATGACCGAGATGAAGAAACACACAGTGACTCTTCAACCGAATTTCATGCACCAAGGAGACCTCACAAGAGTAGTAAACATGTACGGGAAGAGCCTACTTCACTTGCTGAGCTGCAGGCCTGCCCTCTTGCTATCACACGTTTTCAACAACAGTCTTGTTTTCAGTTCTGTGAGATGGTTTCTAGAGTCCAGTACCATCATGACTTGGCCATACTGTTTGTGTTTCATCTACATAATGGCCAAGTCACTCTTGCAGGTGTGACATTCCCTTTGACACCGAAGACTATCTCTCTAGCAACTGGTATTCCAAATGTCGGAGAGCAATGCAATAAAAAGCAGCAAATTGACAAGGAACACTATGAGCCATACATCAAGCCTGTTTTTTTGAGACAACTCAGCAGATTTTTTTCCCTTTCGGTACTTGAAAAATTCATACGCCCCTCTGATCAAACTCATAATCAAATATTTCAGCTGTGAGGGCTGGTTTTCTCGCCTATATGCCTATCACATCAGATTTCTGATGCATTTTACCAGGGTGATAATGATGAACCTCCCCTACTTCATGTGCCGAAATATTGAGAAGATGACCACCCTAGTGCAAAAGAAAACTCCTGAGCGGCAGTATAATAGTATCTATCATTTTGCACTCATCAAAATTGTGGTTATGCATCAGCTTGGTTTGCAGGACATCTCATGGGAGGATTTCATTTCTCATGAGTTCTTCACAGCTCCTCAGGTACCTCCAGAAGGTTTTCATGAGATAGGTGGACCTTCACATCAGCAGGAGGGTCATGAGACACAGACTGCTAGTGTGCCTATGTTTGTCACCTATCAAAAGGGCACTAGAAGGTTGTTTGCAGTAGCCAAGCAAGTATTATCTCCACTGGGGTGGAAGGGGTCTTGCTTCCTCCATCAGTAGTGCAGGTACAGGACAAGGGTAAGAGCCCAATACATGATGAGGGGCCTTCAAGAGGGCAAGAGACATATTTCATTCTCATTCAGGAGGATGACACTGATTTTGGCTCACCAATCTCAAAGCTTAGAGAGATCATTCGGGAGCAACGAGTGGAGATAAATACTTTGTCCCTCAACCTAAAAAGATCCAAGTGGATAATCAAGTATCTTGAGAAAAGAAACAAGCAGCTAGAGTATCAGCAAACCATTACGGAGCTGCAAAACATACGAGAGAACCGACAAGCTGCCAAAAAGAGCAAAGCCAAGATGACATCACTTGAGAAAGAAATTGAAGCTGATCGTGAAACTTGGCTTGAAAGGGTAAATATTAATTTGGAAAAATTGTCGAAGAAGGCCAACAAAGAGAAAAATATGTTGAGGCACATGGCCAATCGTTATTGGGCGAGAAATCATGTTTGCAAAGCAAGGATCAAGATCTTGAAGGCCAAGTTGAAGAAGGCCTCAAAGTGGCGGAAAAAGCATGATAGAATTCAGATATTGGCTAAGGCTTCCTTGGCTCGAAATAGCACTTCATGAAGAATGCTCAGCCCAAATTCCAAAAAATTTGGGACACTTTTTTCATTTTTGAAAATTTTGGCCTAAAAAACAGACTTTTCTGCTCTATGTGCTGCTGGAAAAATATGCATGCCTACCAATGGCCAAGAAATTTTGACAGGTTTTGGGCTTCCAAAAGGGTCAAAAACACCCCAAATATGACCTTTCTGCCCCTTTTTTGACACACAGGAAGCAGTCTTGGGAGAACTTAGTTTTGGAGGGGAAAATGGAAGCCAAATTCAGAAATTCCACTTGTGTTGGAAATTAGACAGGAAGAAATTTCCAACAAGCCCACTTGGAGCAAATTTTGACACCAGGAAGGCCTCCAAAATTAGCTGCAAATGGGTGCGACGCACAAGGAAATCAGGCGCGGCGCATTGGAGGATTTTGCTCATTTCTGACCCAAAAACTATGTTTTTCGCCTAGTTTTTGACAATTTGACTTTACCACTTCTAAATTTCAAAATCATGATGTAATTTAATGTAATTTGATGGATATTGATGTAATTTTGCTAAATTTACACTCATAGAGGTAGATTCATCCATCAAAAGGTAGTTTGCAACTGAATGAATCAGTTTCCTAGTTTTTAGAGGCAAGATGTTCCACTGCCTACTTTCTAGTTCTGAGTTTAGATTTTGTTGGAACAGCTCCTAAGATTGTGAGCTCGACCCCTAGAGGCTGGGATGAGTTATTTTTTGTCTATATCTTGTGGTTTTTCATTCATTAGCATGGTTGGACTTTTGGGAATGCTTTGAGCATCATTGTACATTCATCTCTGCAGTTTGGCAAAAGAATAGAGCAGGGTTTGTAGCACTCTATGGGATTCATGTGGCATTTTGATTTGATAGTGTGTTTCTCTCTGTAAATTTAAGTCTAATGGTGTTTGATGTATACCATTTTCTCTCTTATTTCTCCTTAACTTAAACAAACAAGGATAAAGGTAGAATTCATTAACATTTGTAGTGCTCTACCTAGGGTTTGTTTAATTTTCTATGTTTTCAGCTGTTTGAAGAGGATCCCTGAATTTTTCTTGCACTCTTCAACTCCTCACCTGTCTCAACTCTCCATTTCTTTCAAATTGAAGTGTCAAATCAATTGCCTACCTTGCCCCATTCAGATCTCTGCAAAACTGAGCCTCATTTCTCAGACCCAAATTTGCCTTTCCTCTTGAGCCAACAAAATATCATTATATTCAATCAAGAATCTTATGCATTTATACCTAGCCTAAAATTAGTCTTCATTCAAGTCATCTCAAACCTCACTGATCATTTTTTGCTAAGATTGACAGGGAGAGAGCCCTCTCCCGATCTGGTAGGGCTAGATACCAGGTTGAGCGTGGTTTGATGTTACCCTAGATTCTGCCTTTCTCAGCCTGAGGTAGATTTAGGCCCTAACAGGTGTCACACCCCTATGCTTGTGGTCTCTTCCAACCAAAACATAGGCGGGTGCGACACTGCCTAAATTTATCTTTTCACCAATACTCGAGTACACAGACAAGGGCCTACTCAACACATAACCAATTTTTCACTAAGTGTTCACAATGCAATGGAAGTAAACTTTACTAATTTTTTTTTATTTAATTTATATTTCATGAGAAGTGGAGTAAAATCATCTTCAGAACACACTTATGCACATTTATAAGGGTGGGGAAACTCCCTATCAATTCTTCCCAACAATATCGAAATTCTACAAATATATTACAAAAAACAAGTTTACACAAAATAGTGCAGCCTTCCAAAATCGGTTTCCACGGAAACACAATAGTCGTGAAATAGTCATGCAGTATGTGGTCGTTGCACTAATGCCCATGACTCGTCACACTTACTTTCCAACTAAAATTTTTTTCAATCAATGTCAAATTTTTTTTGCACTATTCACTGAACCGTATCGCAGTCTACCTGTCACATCATTCCATCGTGTTATGACCCAACCCTTATGCACGATGGTCACACCACACGAGAACCCATAATTATTTTTCAGAAAACTTGTTCATAAAAAATCACCCACAACGCCATGTTACCTTTCCCATGTTTACCTACCCAGGGCAACCACATGGATCGAATCGCCTGTTGTGTTCATACACCTTGCTGAACTGGGATTCTGCCTGCTATGTGTTGGTGTTGCCTGACCTATGACCCAACATTTTCCTTCACCTTTTTTTGACCTCTCTCCACCTTCACTTTGTTGTCTTGAACGAATGGTTGAGTTTGATTGGTGCTTAACTTCACACCTCAACGTTAATATATACACCATCGTACCTCTCAAAGTGGTGTGTCCTTTGGCTCACTCATGCATCGACTTACCCATAAAATGCATGCATCCAATCTATGTTCTCAACCTGACACACCGCTTCCATGAATCATCACGCTTGTTCACAGGTCGACCAGGAAATATTTCCAGCCAACCCACATGATATTACTCTTCCGCACTTGTCTGCCTAAGCCAACCATCCTGCCCACAACACGACTCACCCATCTTTTCCATTTGTCAGGCACCTTACACAAATCTCCCAACAGGACTTTTTGCACCACCCAATTCATCACTTGCATGGGTGCCCAACTCATGTTTCCTCCACACTTGGTCATTCATTGTAATGGGTAGGCACCCGCCCAACATGGCAAGCCTCTTATACAGGTGTACCCATCCATCACAATTAATTGAACGACCACCTCCAAGTCCCATCTAAGCATGCACTCTACCTGATTCGCCCCAACATAGGTGCTTGTCACATATGGGAATTCCCGAACTATCACTTAGTCATAGGACTATCACATGTGCTCTGACTCGAAGTCTTGTCATCCTTCCCCACTTGAAATAATTTTTTCATCCTCGAAAACTTTGTCACCAAAATGTTCCAAATTGTCTGTAGCTCTAACAACCAATATCCATGCTTCCCAACACTTCTCTCCATCGAACGAACCTCCCCCAAGGATCATGACACCATGTATGGGTAAGCCTTCTCAATCCATGGTCTGTCGAAATTCTACACGCTTATCCATCCATGGAAGGTTATTCCTTCCAACTCTACTACATGTATCACTACAACATATATCATGCTAATCCACCATGTGTCATCATCATGTGAACTCTTGTTGTCGTACTCCAAATCAACGCCACCATGTCTCTACACACTTTTCACCTTTATGACTCAGACTAATTGGGTTATCAGCCCAAATTTTATACCCAGTCCATGAGAATGCACATCCTCATGATTTCTTTAATCATTTCCTTCAGCTATCTATTACAACTCTAACTCGATTAATAATTCTCCCATATCTATCCAAATGAAAAGTAAGCCATATCTAGGTCCATGAAGTAGTCTCCATCCCAAATGTAATATATTTTCCATCAATTTTTTCATCCATGTGTTTCCCATCGTTATGAACCAATCAACCACATTCATTGAAGCATCATCTTCTTCATGTGAGAGATGCCTTTCCCTAGAGGTCCCTTTCCCATAGTGGTGCAGTGCTTCTCATCATCGACGTACTGCACACACCCATATACAAATGTCTAATGCATAACAAGGGCCATGAATATTCCTCCCTCAATCTCATCCACTCAAGTATTAGATTGGTGTTGTGTCCTTAAGTAATTGTGCACGACATCAACCTCTCCTTGTGTACATCCAGGCTTCCCAAGATTTCCCTTCATCAAGTGAAAATAATATATGCCCATAGCTTACTTGCAATAGTCCACAATACCACTTGGATCTCTACCAGCACACTCCTCCCCTTTAACTATCATACAACAAGCACTCGGGCCTTCCCTCTCCTCAATACTATTTTGGTGAAGAGTCTCGGTAGAAGTCACAACTTCATGCTTCATGAGGAGTGGAACCACCTTTCCACACCTATCTTTATTTTCCTTCATGGATCTTGCAACAAATTTAGTTATCCTATTCTCCTTCTTTACTTGAGTCATACATCCAAGTTGTCCCTGTTCCACATAATCATGCTTCACAATCGATTCCTTCTCATATCATGCCATAGAAGAAATCCTTGGTCTATATCCCATGTGATTCTTCCTCATCGTTTGGACAATCATGTTTTTCCCTCTAGATGTAATAAGAAGTATGTGATGATCCCTAATCAATATGGCTTGTGCTACTAATAAAAAGTCCTCCCCAAGACCATATCATGATCATCCATCTCAATCACCCTCAAATCGAACTTTCCAAACCATGAAACCACTCTCACTTGTGTGTTGTTCAAAATAATAGTCACGGCCTTCAAACAATATTTAATTTATTTGAAAGCACTCAACTCCCTCTCTACTTTAGCCTTCTTCCAAAAATATGTCATTGCATTCTTGCGAAGGAAACTTTGTGTAGCTCCCGTGTCAACCAATGCATCAATATTGTTCCCATGTACGGTTACCTGCAAAAAATTCAACCTCAAGGGATCTCCATTCTCCATAGGAATTTTCTTACGTCTTATCTGTTATCACCAAGAAATTATTACCTTGTCATTTTTAACTAGGTGGATTGAAATACACCACGTAAGTTTAATTTTGCCATAGTAAAATCACTTTCACTATAAGAAATAATTTAATAAAACAATTTAATTAAGTTATTTTCGATCAAAACCCATGAGAATAATTAAATAAACCACTATTTATCTAATTTTATCAAGTAATAATTATTAAATTATTGTATGATAATTATTCCTTGTCACAATTGACTAAATCCCATAGGAATAATTAAACACCACACTTAATAATCTAACACACATAGATAAAGTCCACTTGGGAATCAGGGACAAACAATCTATTTAGTTAGGTGTAGTATTGATGGGATAGACTTCCAATAACATCCATCAGTCATTTACATTGATACATAGAATTTAAGTTTGTAGGGATCTTAAATCGTTCACCATCCCACGGTCAAAGTCATAGTGCATTAGAAACCAGATTTAGAGCGGGTTAGGTTAGTTCATCATGAAAGCAATTCTCCTTAGGGCTACCCAACATGTGGTATGGAATTTTGTGCATTTATTGATCACTAAGAAGCTCAAGAATCAAACACGCCCATGGGATGAAGATAAACCTAGTGATCAATCTTATGAAAACACCTTATAACACTGGTTGTGGGAAGAAATTGGTTCTCTAGCTGACCTTTCTTTGGAAAAATATACTTGGGGGGATTAGTATCCATCAACTAAGAAGTTATTTTGAAGGCCATATATGATTAGGATTTCATAAATTTTACTAAAAATTAAAACTTACAGGATTGAGTGGAAACCGATATGGTTCCATTGATCTTGTCTTCCTAATTCCAACATCGTGAACAGTTCGAAAAACCGATGTGGTGTGAGGGAGATATCATGTTCTTATCTAAATGCCAAACAAGTAAAATTGCGACCAATTTGACCAAGTTTGACTCGGATGCATAGTCAGCAAATGGATGGATGTACAGTCAGCAAAAGGGAATATTATGAGGAATATTCCTTCCTCTGAACCAATCAATGGAGGAAAAGTTTCTATTTTCTATTTGAAGGTACAATGGCGAGAGCCAATCAGAGGTTGCCACATGGCTAGCCCTGAGGCCGCCACATGGCCCTGAAATGGTAAGTAAAATTTTGTTGGAGGCCGTAGGAATCGACTCCCAGACCTCCCGTCGGGCACGCACAGTTCTTATTGCTCGCTCTACATGTTATGACTTAACCTTTAAGGTCACAGGTTTAATTTATTATTTTTTTAAAATGCGTTCGGGGGTTGGAACTACCAGTAGTCCCAACCCGCCAGTGGTTCCGACATGTATGGTCACATAAAAAACTTAAAACGCAACCTCTGCATAGTCTACAAGGTAACTACTATCAATCACGTATGTTTTCATGTGGCAACATAAATGAAGCCTCCACCATCGCAGTCATCCTAACCCGCAGCTTCAAACTAGAGTTCATCACCATCAACCCACAGTTATATGCCTTTGGTTCTGCCAACAATTGCGGTTATCGCAGGGTTTGGGCTGCATGTTCCCAACAGCCCAAAACACTAACATTTAACGAAAATGGTTTATTCAGTAGCAGTTTAGAAGCATGCCATTTCTGGCAGAAAAGCAACTTAAGTGGAGTTGATCTCCACTTTTAGTGGAGATTTTCTATGTGAAACTGGGAAAAAGAGTAGGAGACTCAATTTTCACCCATTTTGAGTGAATGCAGAGTCATTTTTGACTAATTGGAGCATTATGGATCCATTGGTGCAGAGAAAAAAACCATTAGAGCATTTTAACTACATGTAATAATAAAATTTTGAGCATAATGAAAGATGGACATGCCATTCGGAGTTGGACTAGAAGATGTAGCCCAGGAGGGGTGAACTACTTCATCATGTCGGTTGTGTAAATTTCATGTGGTAACTTATATATCTATTTTACACTACTATTCAATGTTATTTAAGCTTGTTTTATGATTCTAATTCACTAAAAATAATCTACAATTCATGGACAAACACCTCAATCCCTATGCAAAATAATGAACTGGTTATGCACATGTTTATAAACTGAAAAGACACTTAGCAAAACAAAACTAATACATTCATTTTAGATCATATTGGTATTGGAGCTAGATTTTATTCTCTGGTGTTGTTTAGTTCAAATAATTGTTTAACTGTTTTCATGTTTTAGATGCTTACAAGGCTCAAGCTCAAAAGAGGAGAAGGAAAATTGGTGGAAACAGAAGGGTCTCAAGAGGAGCCAAAGAAAAGGAGAGCAAGACTGCCACAATCTCCACCACCTAGTTCACCTCGTAAAGAAGTATAAGCTCCTTTAAGTATTCCTCATGAGGAAGGAGAAATCCATGAAGTTGATCCCAAGGAGGAAGAAAGAGTGTTCAGGAAAGTATTTCTTTAGATGACTGAGATGGGAAGAATCCTTTATCAAGAAAGGAATGAGAGGCTGGAAGGAGAAGGATATAAACTTCACAAAGGAGGACAAGGATCTTCAGGAGGTCACCATAATGAAGTTAAGTCAAAGAAGGCAAATGGAGGAAATGGAGGCAACAAAGAGCCATTCTCCTCACCCTCATCATCATCATCCTCCACTTCTTCTTCAATACATGAGCCACAGAAGTCAAAGAACACTGGTAAAAGTCCTTTTTTAAAACTTGATTTTAAGTTTGAACTGCCTATGTTTAATTTTGAAGTCAATGCAAAAAATCTTGATAATAGGAATAGGAAATTGGAGGTCTATTTGAGAATCCAAAACCTTAAATATGATGATACCAAAATTAAATTAGCTCCATTGAGAATGGAAGGTGCAACACTTGTTTGGTGGGAAGCCAAGACAAAGGAGGAAATCAAGAAACATCATAATATTATTCTATCATGGTCAGATTTCATTACTGCTATTAAACAAAATTTTTATCGATTAGCTCATATGCAGAAAGCCATAATGAATTTGTAGAACTATAGGCAATTAAAGGGACAAAATGTGGAAGAATACACCGAAGAATTTAGGAGAAGAGCTCTCTTATTACGGGTAGATTTGCAGAGCCAAGATACTTTGATCAAGTACATAAGAGGCTTACATAGCTACCTAAAACATACTATTCTCATTTTTAACCCCAACAGTCTAGATGAAGTATGTGTTTAGGCCACACATATAGAAGGTAGAGGGAAGAGCATTTCTGAAGAGGGTAGAAAGAAATATTTTAAGGGTAAAGCCAAAGAGAAGACCTAAAAAGGTAAAAACAAAAATAATGCATCTATTAAGAAATATAGATAAAAAGTGGTTTGTAAACATTGCTCAAAAGAAGGCCATGATGAAACTCATTGTTGGAAGTTAAATCCCGAAATGAGGCCAAAGAAACCCAATAACAAATGGAAACAAAAAACTACTGCTACAGCTCAACATGATTTAGGATCTAATTCAGGTGATAAATCTAAGATTACAGCCATGGGATTGAAGAACATGAAGGGAAAATAAATTGAAACTAAACCCATTACTAATACATCAAACTATCACATAAACACTCCAAATGAAGAAGAAATAATATAATTGTTTCATGTGAGGGTCATATCTAAGAATACAAAGATTGACACATTGTTTGAAAGTGGGTCACAAGAAAACTCATTATCTGAAGAATTAGTCAAGAAAATTAATCTTCAGACCATACCAGATATAAAACCATATCCATTGGGTTGGATATGTAAGGATGCAAATCTACAGGTTTCAAAGAAATGTATATTGCAATTTGCAATCACTGCAAATTTTGTTGACACAATTGAATTAGATGTGGTTCCGCTTGACATCACTCAAATTGTATTAGGGAGTCCTTACTTGTATGACAGCAAAGCAATATTCCATATCCATGAGAAAAAATATCATTTATTCAAATATGGCAAGGAGTATATTGTTAGAGCACATCGCAAGAAGACAAACATTGCTATGGTAAATGCTAGACAGGTAAAGAGGTTGGTAAATTCAATTAAGAATTTTTCTCTTCTTATGATTAAGCCTAAAGATGATATTAATCATGAATCATTTGAGGGATGTGATCCTAAGTTGAAATAATATTTATATGATGTAGTTAATGTGCATCATGAGATGTTTCAGGAGCCAACAAGATTACCTCCAAAAAGAGAGATTCAACATGAGATTCAGTTGCAGCCAGATTGTCTTCTTCCAAACATCGATATGTATCGAATATTGATAATGGAGAATGCTGAAATAAAGGGGGAAATCAATGAGATGTTGGATAAAGGAATAATAAGGCGAAACACCTCACCATGCGGCTCACCCATAGTCTTCATATCAAAGAAAGATGGGACTTGGTGCATGTGTGTAGATTTTCAAGCTTTGAACAAGATTATGGTAAAAAATCGTTACCCACTTCAAAGAATATATGATTTGCTTGATCATCTGAAAGAAGTGAATTTTTTCACTAAGGTATATTTATGAAGTGGATATCATTAAGTAATAATTGCAGAAAGTGATATATGGAAAAATGCATTCAAAACCAAACAAGGGCTCTTTGAGTGGCTAGTTATGCCATTTGGTTTGTGTAATGCACCAACAACTTTCATGTGTGTTATGGATAGTGTTTTGCGTCCATTCCTTGATGAATTTATTATTGTCTACTTAGATGACATTTTAATATTCAGCAAAACAAGAGAATATCATGTCTTGCATGTGAATAGAGTGCTTGATATTTTTAAGAGAGAGAAATTGTTTCCTAAGATGTCAAAGTGTGAGTTTGGAAAGACTTCTTTGGTCTATTTGGGACATATTGTAGGAGGAGGAGAATTGAGGATTGATCCTTCTAAAGTGGAAGCCATTTTGAATTGGCCCACACCCAAAACGGTAACCGAGGTAAGAAGTTTCTTAGGTGCAGCTCAATATTGGAGAAAGTTTATTGCTAACTTTTCTTCCATCGTAGCTCCTATGCATGCAGTGACAAGTGTGAATAAAGACATCCAATGGGGAGGAAAAAAAAAAAAAAAGCTTTCGAAGCTTTAAAAGACAAGATCAGTTCAACTCTAGTCATTTCATTACCAAATTTGAGACATCCATTTGAGATTCAAACTGATGCTAGTGATTATGCCATGGGAATAGTACTTTTGTAGCATGGTAAGCCTATCACTTTTCATTCTGAAACATTTAATGGTGTTGTGACTAATTATCCTCTATATGACAAAGAACTATATGGGTTGGTGAAAAGTGTCAAGAAGTGGAAACACTTCTTGATGGGTAAAGAGATTATTGTACATACCGATCACCAACCATTACAGTACTTGCAGTCACAAACAAAATTGCAGAAATCAAGACATTTCAGGTGGATGGGATTTCTTCAATAGTTTCACTTGGTTATAAGGTACAAGAAATGTATTTTCAATAAAGTTGCAGATATGATTTCAAGACCAATCATTAGTGCTTCTACTTTACTAAAAAATGATTATGTTGTACATGAGAGTTACATAGAACAATATGCACATGACACTACTTTTCAAGATGTGTATGCTAGTTTGAGTGAAGGGAATCAAATTGAAGAAAAATATTATCACATGCATAAAAAATTTATATTTCATTTGGGTAAGCTATGTATTTCACAAGAAGAGAGGCTAATTGTCAACAAAGAAGCTCATTCATCTCTTATTGCTGGACACTTTGGGGTAAGAAAAACAATGGCACATCTACAAAGGTATTGTTGTTGGCCTCACATTATTGATAGTGTGTCATGTTTTATAAGAGGTTGTTCTATGTGTGCAACAAGTAACCATAGTAATAGGAAGCTTGGGTTGTACATGCCACTCATTAGGGGAATTTTGAGGTCTAAAATGGGCCTCCTAAGAAAAATGTACAACCAAAATAAACTTTATAAGAACCAATAGGATTCAAGATGATGATGTCATCCATAATGGACGATTCACCATTTTTGGAGTAAAAAAGTAGAAATATTAAAAAATAATAAAATAATAAAACTACTTTTTCAACTCATATTTTAAACTTATCTCCCAAAATTTTTACACAAATTTCGAGCGGGAGTACTCGTTGGATGCGGAATTTAATTCCTCATCCAAGGAGTACCCATGTTGCATACTTTCGATGAACTCTTCTACACGAAAAATGAAAACCCTGTAAAAAAACGTGGTTGTGCGTTTTGTGTATTTCTCATTTTTCGTTGTGAGTAGAACCCATCAGTATACATATCGGTACTCACGGATGAGGGTGGGATTCCTCATCCAATGAGTACTCCCGCTCAAAATTTGAGTAAAAACTTTGGGAGATAAGTTGAAAATATGAATTGAAAAAATAGTTTTTTCATTTTTCCCTCTAAAATTTGATGATGTCATCAAATCTTATTTGATTTTTTCCACTATTATTTTATAATTTCCTTAGGAGGCCCATTTTAGACCTCAAAATTCCCCTAATGACCGGTACCATCAAGGCCATGGGAGAGTGTCTCCATGGTCTTTGTTGGAGGTCTACCTATGTCAAGAAAGCGACATGATTATCTTTATGTAGTTGTGGATAGATTTAGTAAAATGTATATACTTATTCCATGTAAGAAAACCATTACTGCTAAATAAACTGTTGAAATTTATTTTCAACATGTTTGGGTTCATTTTGGATTGCTAACTTAATTTTTTAGTGACAAGGATTCCAGGTTCATTGGGAATTTTTGGTCAAATCTATGGAGAACGATGGACACAAAGTTGAAAAAGAGTATCGCTTTTGATCCACAAACAGATGGAAAAACCAAGGTGGTGAACAAAACAGTTGTGCATCTATTTAGAGGATATTGCAGTAAACATCCTAAGTTGTGGGATGAGCAACTGCATTACATTCAACACGCTTACAACTGGGAAAATCACTCTTCTAAACAAACCTCACCTTTTGAAGTATGCTTTGGGTATTTGGAAAAATTTCCATTAGACTTCACCTTTGGGAAGGATGTTGCAATTTATGGCCATAGTGACATTGATAAGGCTCGAAAGTTAATTCATAAAATTTAGATTATACATCAACAAGTTCAAGAACAGCTTGAGAAAAGTCAAATAAAATACAAAGAGAGGCATGAAAAACATTGGGTTGATCAAAATTTTCAAGAGGGATATGAGGTATGGTTGCACATTAGGAAAGAAAGGATGCAAGGGGAAGGTAAGAAACTCAAACCAATTTGCTATGGTCCATTCAATATCATAAAGAAACTTGGTAATAATTTATTCAAACTTGTCTTGCCTTCGTATATGCAAATGTATTTAGTTGTTAATGTTGAAAAATTACGTTTGTATGAGCCACCTTTGATCAATGATAAAGGAAGTGATGTTCAGCTACCTTCTATTGAATATTTCTCACTAGAATTTCTGGATGAGCTTAAATGAGATACAATTCTTGATAGGAGGATAAGAGCATCCAAGAGGGGAAGTGTTGACTACCTTCGAGTTGCGCTCAAAGGCACTAAACCAAGCAAGGAAAAATGGATGGACATTGGAAAGTTGAAGGAGCTATACCCTCATATACTGAATAAGTTATCAAGTATTTTGGGCTCCAAAACCTTCCCAATGGGGAGGAGCTATAGGGAGTTCATAATTTTTTCTCAAAATTCAAAGTTACCGGATTGGGTTGAAATTAGGATGGTTGCGTAGATCTCATCTTCCTGATTCTAGCACCGTGAATGGTTCGAAAAAATAATTTCATATGAGGGTGATATCACGTTCTTATTGAAATTCCAAACAGGTAAAATTGCAACTAGTTTGACCAAGTTTGAATGGGATGCACAGTCAGCAAATGGGTGGATATATAGTAAAAAAGAGAGAATATTCTAGGGAATATTCCTTCATCAAAACCAATCGATGGAGGATAAGTGTATTTTTTCTATTTGAAGGTATGATGGGGAGATCCAATCAGAGGTTGCCACGTGGCTAGCCCCGAGGCTGCCATGTGGCCTTGAAATGGCAAGTAAAATTTTGTTTGAGGCCATAGGAATCGACCACCAAACCTCCTGCCAGACACGCATAGCTCTTACCGCTCTCTCTAAATGTTATGACTTAACCTTTAAGGTCACGGGTCTAATTTATTTTTTGTTGAAAATGAATTTGGGGGTTGGAACCATTGGCGGTCTCAACCCGCTAGCAGTTCCGACATATATGGTCACATAAAAAACATAAAGAACAACCTCCGCGAAGTCTACGAGGTAATTGTCAGCGGTCTTGTATGTTTTCACATGGAAATGTAAATGAAACCTTCACCGTCGCGGTCAGCCTAACCTGTAGCTCAAAACTGGAGTTCAACGCCATCAACCCACAGTTATATGCCTTGGGTTTCGCCAACAGTTGTAGTTCCCCGCGGGGTTTTGGGTGCATGTGCCCAACCGCCCAAACCACTAACATTTAATGCAAAAAAAATATTCTACGGTAGTTTAGAACCATTCCATTTCTATGGAAAAGCTATTTTAGCTCCATTTAAGTGGAGTTCTCCACTTTTAGTGGAGCTTTTTTAGGTGAAACTGGGCAAAAGAGTAGGAGACTCAATTTTTGCCCATTCTGAGTGAATGAAGAGTCATTTTTGACTAATTGAAACATTATGGAGCCATTGGTGTAAAGAAAACAACAATTAGAGCAACGTAACTACATTTAATAGCAAAATTTTTAGCATAATGAAAGATGGACATGCCAATGGGAGTTGGACCAACAGATTTAGACCAGGAGGGGTGAATTGCTTCATCATGCCTGCTATGTAAATTTCATGTGGTGGCTTATTTCTCTGTTATACACTATTTTTCAGTGTTATTTAAGCTTGTTTTATGCTTATAATTCACTAGAAATCATCTACAATTCATGGAAAAACACTGCAATCCCTATGCAAACTAATGAACTGATTATGAAAAAAGTTTATAACAGAAAATACACTTGGCAAAACAAAACTAATATATTCATTTAAGATCAATATAAAATAGTATATTTAGAATTGTTTGAGGAATTAGATCACCTTTAGGCTAGAGGTCATTTTATTTGATAGAATGGTTTTTCTTGTATTGGAGTAACATCATTATATAGTTTGTTTAAACTTGGCACCACTATAGTAGGTGTTTTCTTTCTATTTGTTACTATGTTTTCTCCTATTATCCTTTAGTTCTTTAGTGTCATATTTTTCTTGACGTCATTGTACCACCTAGACATTTGTGGTGATGAATTTGAGGCCTTCAGCCTCTGTTCATGTTAAGAAATATTACTCCTCCTCGTCAGTTTTGAGTTCATCATTCCACGTCCATCGAGTTCTTCTAACTTTGAGTCTACTGATTCCTTTGATTACGTCTTCTCAACCTAATATTAGAACCATGTCGGGCACCAATGCACTTGTGGGAAATGAAGGTGGTAACTCAGGTGCTACCCTGGGTAATACCACTAGTGGAACCTCAACTAGAATGGTCACTCCTAATCCATTGCTACCCTTAATGGTTGGTTTGAATCTCCCATATTTTAATCAAATTATCAACGATCCTCTTCTCCATGATCCAAATTGGCCAGTTATGCCTACTTAACTCCATCCAAACATTCCCAAGATTGAGGGAAATCCTGGAGAAGACCCCACTAATCATGTTCACTCATTTCACATGTGGTGTTCCTCTAATTCCATTACTGATGACTCCATCCATCTTTTTTTATTCTAATGCACACTTGAGTTACGGCTAAGTGGTATGTCGATCAAACTTGTTCCACCCATTCCATTTTTGTGACTCTTGTGAAACCTTTCTTATCATATTTCCAGTTAACTCTCTATTATGACACTGGGACCAAATTGTTGACTTCATTTCGTCAAAATTCTACCACCCAACTTTCTAACCATGTTGAAGAATGGTGCAGAAGAAGTATCACATGTAGGGATCCTGCTTTTGAAGACCATGTCTATATGGATTGGTTTCTTATATCGCTTTTGGCCCCCATAGGTAAACATTTCACGTATCACTTCCCTCAGTTAGAGGAACATGAGCTCCAAATAGCATTAAAATATGACTAGATCTATGCTTATTCAAGTTATCTTTATATCTTTCTCCTTGATCTGCCTTGCATTGGTGTTGCTAATGCACTGGGGGATCTCATGTTTTTGATGGTATCGTTGGATATCTTTCACACCCTTATCAGCAACCATATGGTCTCCCTTAGATGAGCTATGGTCAACCCCAAGGGGGACTAGTACCTCATACAATTATCACCCTCCACCAGGAAACTATTATCCAGGTCAAAGCATGCCATATACATACCCCCCATTGCATAAACAGATGCTAGGACCAGCTTTTTCTCAACTTGTTTATCAAAATTTTGCTCCTTCTCCATATGTTCCTTATGCACATCTTAGTGCTCCATCCCCTCTAGAACAAGCACCTAATCCTCCCATTCCTTCTCAACCTTTTCCACAACAGCCACCTCCTCCTCGAGGTAAAGTGTACGCTCAATAGAGTGCGACCAATCCATTGGACATGAAGAAGAGGAAAAAAGGGAAAGGTAATAGGAATCAACAATCCCAAGGTAATGAGGGTAACCAAGGTCCTCCACCTAATCCACCCCAAGGAAATCATCCACATCCCGTGACTCATCAATATGGAAGACAAACCAAGTAGAACAAGGCCCTTTGTACGAACAAGCCTTGTGCATGTTTCGGTGTTTATGGCCATTATAATCATGATTTTCCCCTTTTACCTAATATGGGTCAAGTATGGGAATCCCAAGAAGGTACTTCTAGAGGAAAAAAACCCATGCCTCAACTTCCTCTAACCCATACTTCATCTCAACCGACTATGCTTACCAGCCCATTTCCTCACCAAGAATACATAGCTACCCAAACCACACAAAGTCAGGCAACACCTCAACGTCCACAATATGGTCCCAAAGACTATCAGATTATCATGATTAATTTGTATTAGGTCAACAAAGGGAAAGTGAACCTTCAAAATCAATCACAGTAGTATGAAAAGCCACCTGCTAAGTTTTTGACTCAATCCCAACCGAAATTTTCCACTGAGCCTATTCCATCATCAAATGGTACCTTACATATCCCTCAACCTAAGGAAGAGGTTATTACCAATATCCCCAAAGGAAAATTACGTTGAAATGTTACTTTAGCTAAATCTTCCCATACCTACAACATTGTAGATGGCTTGGCATAGTCTTCTGTTTCCACGTCAAAGTTGGAAGTGCTCTAGTTGTGCCCATGCAAATGGAAATCTGTACTTAATGCCTTGGGAGTTTTGGATCATTCATATGATTGTATCATCATCTTGACATTGACCAATCAGAACATCCCCCACTTCCTTCATATGTTTCTTCTCAAATACCAGTCTCAATAAGAAACATCATTGTTCAATAGTGTATCATTGATGAAGGTGACTCCGCCTATGTGATTGCTACTAGTGTTTGGAATAAAATTAAATCACTAGACCTGTCCCCATCCACGATCACTCTCCTTTCATGGGATGATCATCCATCTTATCCACTTGGATTACTTTGTAATTTTCCTATAGTTATTTCTAGCAAGACTATCTCCATTGATATAGAAGTCATTGATGCCCTATTGGATTACAACATCCTTCTGGGTTGTAGTTACACCTATGCCATGTTAGTTGTCACATCTGTGGTTTTCTATAATATGTTCTTCCCCACGAAGGAAATATCAACACCATCGATCAACTATTTTACTATGATCCCAAGGTGAAGACTTCTCCTCAATCCAACATTTCATCTATGCCTAATGATATGATTGTCTCATCCCTCACCAATCTCTCACCAGTGGTATATAAATATTCGTCTTTGTTTGGTGCCTACGATGGTCCACCACCTACTCCTTTTGAGCCCAAATCGTCTACTGTTTTCATATTAGAAGAATCACAAGCCGCTCACAAGCAGTTCGACACTCCCATCCAAAATCCATCACCTTCATAACCTGCTATTCCCAAATCAACCCAACATACAGGTATAATACCTCAAGGACCACCTCCTTCGTCTAGTGTCGCTCCTAATTCATATCAACAAGGAACAATTCCTCCATGCCTTAACCATCTAGGAGCATTTCCACCAATCCATTGTCCTCTGGGTCAGATAGCTTTTTTATTACCTCTACCACGAACTGTTTCTTTCCAGTCAAGGCTACATTGAGTTTACCCAACATAACTCTGGGATCCCAATTGGGTACATTTATCCCCCCGCAAACACTCCACATAATAAAATTAAACCTTACACAAATTTGACACCAGTACAACCTGTTGTGCCTTCCCCTTCTTTTTCTTCAGATCGACAATAACCTCAACACGAACCTATAACTGATGTGAAAGTATCTAGCGAGTAGGGAAAATCCCCAATGAAGGGAACTAAAGACAAGGCACCTCTACGAACTCCAGATCCTCCCAAGACTCCAAAGCCGGCACCTCCATGCGCTTTGTGTGATGTTGTTGGGCATGCCACCAATAATTTTCATGAACTCCCTCATCTCAAAGATACGGTCATTGATATGTTTCCTGACTCTAGCATCTCACAGGTCCATATTACCTTACTTGATTCAACTAAGAAAAAATAATTACACATGAATCACGATTGTGCTTTGTGTGATAATTTTGGCTACAATTATCACCATTAGCCTCATCTCCAATACTTTTGTGATGCCCATCAAGATATTCGTGAAATATATGTCACTCGTAGCGAATCCACCATTTATCAACCTATAGATTATGGTAATGATATTGAACTAAAACAAGTACCACACATTCTAATCCCTCCTCCCAGTGTTGAGATCACAGATAACATTTCTCTTGTTCTCTACCTGTCGCCACCCATGGGATTTTCATTTGGGGACTCTTCTATAGTTCCCCATTGTGAGTGGATCACATCTTATTCCTCGCATACCCTAGCTTCAACATCAATATATATTCCATCTATTAGTGATTTCTCCCCTCCTGTTGTTAATGCACATGTGAACCTTGTCTCTCATGATGATGCTTGAGGTAGATCCTCCACATCAAGTGGTCTCTCTTCCTCCCTTTCTCCCATATTTAATTCATATGAATACATCATGAAAGCCATAAAAACTCATGCTTATCCTTGGGATGATATGCACCATCATGCATATTTCCTTCCACAAAAAACTATGACTAATTTGTTGTGGATTCTACTACTTTGATAACCCATAAGTTCGCCTCCCATGTTAATCGTGATGCTTGAAGACATACTCGACATCAAGCCACTCAATACCTCATCATAGTTGATGATCTCCATCGTCCTAGTGTCGACAATTCCTCTCGTTATTGTATCACCCATTCATTGTCTTCTTACATCTTTTCAATGGATCCATCATCCACAAATCATATTGGTCATGCCTATGGTGTGAGTCACTACTCTAGGAATATTTACTCATCAGATAGGGCCATTTTCACCCCTTTACATTCGCTAGTTAATTAAAATGGTGTATGCATTGGATATACCACCAATAACCAAGATGAATGTGATGTTGTGATAGGTTTCTTACTCGAAGACCTTGATCATTGCATCCTTCATCTTTATGTTCGTCTATATTCCCTGCTACTTGTCATGCAATTGAATGGAGTTTATCATGTGCATAATCATGTCCTATTTAGAAAATAACTATGAGTGAATATTTTGGCACGTGAATTTGAACTCATTACATTCAATCATGTTCCTAGAGCCTAAAATCACTATGTATATTCTATTTCAAATAGCATTCTAGATTGGAATTTATCACATACAGGAAGGCAACCATAAAAATTAACAAATGGAAAACCAAAATCATCACAAAGAATGCATAACATTATCATGTATCATCATATCAAAAAATATAAGTGTTTGGAGTCGTGACTATTCTAAATACATCCAAAACTCCCATAAAATGTTACATAACTGAAAAATGGGAACCATATGTTTGTATCCCCAGTCATTATCATATGTTGGCTCCAGAGCTAATGGATCCATACCACCAACTTGTAGATCTCAAACTTCTGGACCAACCATCGCTATGCACCGCGTGATACCTTACCATTCTGAGGGAAGACTAGTGCACTCATCCATATACCGATCTTCTAACTCATGCCATATGAGGAAGTCCTATCAGAAAATATATGTTCTATATTCTCAAATTGATCTTATGGCCTTGTACCAGAAAATCCTCGTGATATATGTCCCAGTAGCTCACTATCATTGATATCAAGTTCTCACCAACTCTCATCAATGGGTTCTCCAAGAACTTTAGCACCCCATAACGAGCCAAAATCCCTATGATTTCCAGTTTACCCTAAATCTCTATAGGAATAGTCTCTAAGTATTTTTCATGCTATGACACCTTCATCTTTTCCATACTTACAAAATACCATTATTTTTTTTTAGTTTAGAGTTTAGGGCATACATCAAAAGTCCTCAAATTCAGCTTGCCACATGCCCCCCATACTACCTTTCCTCCTTGCTAAAACTGCAATTTTTCCCCTCAAAACAATGTTCAACACATTTTTGGGCCCATTTCTTGCATTCCAAAATGAAGATCAAGCCTCAAAAATTACATTGCGACAGTGAGGAATGGAAGGGGTCTCCCAAAGCTAGATGAGGCCCTAATTAGAAAATCTAAATTTCTCAAAATGATGAGTGAGGTTCGGCCACCTACCTCCAACTTGCTAGTCCTAATTCCCATTGCCATTTTTTCTGCTATGATCTTCACAAGATTTAGGGCCTTCTCTGCCTCCCCAAATTATCCACAAATCACTTAGCAAATGAATTGGATTTGGAGGGAAAACCCCCTTTTATAGGAAAAACCGTTGGTTTTTTGCTACCCCTTATGACTAAACCATAGCTCAATTTGACAAACCATCAGCACTGTTGGAAAGATCTCACCATGATTTATAATTGGTATTTTTTTATTTTTCATAATTCGACACTTCACCTAGAAGAAATTTCTTCCACGAAGTTTCACTTTACCACCAATTCAAACCAAAATTATTCATATGAGTTGCATGTACATCTGTACCACTTTTCCTTAGCACTTGTCATCTCATATGTCGATTTTCTTCATGAGTAACCCTTACTCATGTTTTTAGGGTCCCCCTGGGCCTATCCTGTGTGTTAGCATCATCAAGTCACCCTTTCTCAAAGCATCTAAGATGAGTCACCTATACATTGATGGAGTTTGTTATAAGTCCCATTGTGTCTTGTTACATTATTTCATCCATCTCTGCATCACATTCATCCTATGTTGTTCGTTTTGGCCTCCATATATATTTTCCATCATAAAAAAGATTCCATCTGAGTACTTGATAATCCCCTTCGGAATCGAGTTAAATTTTGTCAGGTCATCCATGCATTTTATGCTCTGAAAAGGGAAGTTGTCAATATTCCTCTCAGTTTATATCCCTCCATTATTTTCCCCGGTGTGAGTCCGTCAGTCACTCTTTTATGATCCCTCGTGCCTTAGTTTAGGATTCCTCATTGCCTCAACTTTGGTAGGCCCTCTTCTATCGACTTCATCACAATCATTCGAGAAGAACAGTCTAGAGGGAAGTGTACGTTGGTTCTAACATTCATCATTGTTGGGTTCTTCATATCAAGCAAAGGGAATCATCATTGGCATTTAACTTGATTTTTTCTTACGTGCTTGACTCCAAATCATTATTCAAGGATTGAGAATCATACACTTGATAGTATTATGATCCATCAGATTCTAATAGTGATTCCTGGTTGTGTGTGAGATGTTTTAGACCTCATGAGGGGGTGGCCCTTCATGTAGCCCCCACATGCCCAAATGACCTCAAATTATGCTCCATCCTTAGATCTAGTTCTGCACATCTAATGTGTTCGGTCCAAGCTGCTTCCAACACCCACAACATGCATGTCTCCTTTAAATGATCCATTTATGTCTTCAAAGCCCTTTCTTGTTCAACATGGATTCTATGGTTGTGGTCCTCCCTCCCCATGTCATCTTGAGGGGAATTATGTCGCATGTACTTAGATCTTACTGTATTCAGTCCCGACTTAAGTTTTTATGGGCACATTATGTATATAGGATTAATTGTATTATGTCATGAACCATTTATGCCAGTGGATCATGTATTATGTACTTTGTAGCTTAGTCCCACATTGTTGGGCTCATCATTATTATTTTTACTTACTTATCTCGATAGGTATGGATATGCCTCCCTTGCCTCATTTGAGATCATGTACTCACAAATAAAAGGAGGCATATATCAGTTTAGTAGGTCTCACCCCCTCCATTCTTGTCCTTCCTTGAATTTCTTCAGTCATCTCTCTCTCTGACTCCCTTTTTATGTCTTTTGAAAGTGTAACTTACTGTTAGTATGAATTCTTCGTCGAACTGTACGAAAAAGAACCACTTTAGCTACGCATAACTAATAGCCCTAACAACAATAATGGCTGCAAAACATCTTCAGATCTGCAATTAGTAGTTAAAGTGCTGCAACAAACAGATCTATAAATGGAAAGATATTAAGCAGTGAAGTAAAGAGTTTGCTCCATGCATCCAACAGACAAGACAAGAACACGATTTTTGAATGAATTTTTATATTACAGGGCACCTGGGAGGAAACAAGAAGGTGTATCCGGATCTCCTCAATGGGATGGGTTCTTTGTAGTCCTCAGCACTTCAGATCTAAGCTTTCTCTCTCTTGTAGATGTAGAAAAACCCAATGTAGAAGGTAGAGCTCAATGGGAGCAAAATGGCAGAAATGAGACCAAGTGTATAGATCCAGAGTGATCTAATATGCAACAAAAGGTGAAGAATGATGGGGAAAACCCTCCTATTTATAACAAAATATTAGGTCCTTCTAGATCTTGGTGCATGATTAAAATAATGTTAATCACATCTAGATCCACCTCTATGGAATATTTTATTATTATTTGTTGGAGGGAAAGGGTGTTTGACTTAGGTCAAATCCCTTGATTAGTGAAAAATAAATAAATAAATGATTTATTTATCTTTTTAAGGAAGTGGTTGGGATATAATCAAATAAATAATGATTTATTTGATTAATGGTAATTGATTTGGTCATATTTAACAAGGAATATTATTAAATAATTATTCCTAGAAAATAATAAGATAACTATGGGTTTATCTCATTAATTTCTTTGTTTTTGGGTTAAACATGACTGGGAATAATAATTAAATTATGGTTTAATTAATTATTCCTTTTGGGGTTTCCTAATTAACATAGTGAAAGCGGTTTTACTTGGGGTAAAACTGGTCTTACATGGTGTACTTGGGTCCATCTAATGATGAAAGGTTAGATGACCAAAAAATGGTGTAACAGATTGCCCCCCAGCGTGCGAGTGTCAGGAGCGAATCGTATGACCGAAGTACGTTGTAAGAAGACAATCACTAGACAACAAAAGGGTATGTCAGAGAGAGAAATATGAGGTAGATAGTGTGCTGAAGGACTAGACCCTGGGGAGACGAGACTCGCAGGTGCAACAAGTCTCTGTTATGAGAGGGTACCTGTGCTGAAGGCGGCGGGGGAGGCATACCTATGCCCGCCGTGACAAAGTACAAAAGAATAGTGTGTCCAATGAACAAGGGACCGAACCATAGAGTACAGCTGGCATAATCAAGAGCCAGATAAAAATACAATGAATAGTCTCACATACATGCTGTGCCTGGGATAACAGCCAGGACTAGTACAATATCATCTGAGTACATGAGATAAATACAACCCAAATGCCCCTGTAAATGGGGAAGGGCTCACAAAATCTGACTGATACATGCAAATCATAGAGGTGCTGCAAGTGGCTAAGGCCAACATCATCAAAATCTGGAGCGGCATCAAAGGCTGCAATGAAGAGGTCATCCGGGCATGTGGGGGGCTACCTGCAGGGCCACCCCCTCATGAGGGTTGAGACATCTCACACACGCCGGGAATCATCAATAGCTGCTGCTGGGTCACTGGACTGTCCAGTATACGAATCTCGATCATGCTGAAAGGAGTTGGAGAAGCAATCAAGTCAAAGGGAAGTGAGAGATCCCCCTGCCTGATCCGAGGCACCGAACAAGAGTGGAAGCTGGAACCAAGGTACACCGCCCTCTAGACCTTGCTTCTGGAATAAATGCGCTGATGTCGACGAGAAGAGGTCCTGAGCAAAGGTGAGGGAGCGGTGAGAGCGACATAAAGCAGCAAGGCACGAGAAGAAGAAAATAGAAGCGACGGACGATAGAGCACTAATGATGATGGTGGAAATGGGAAGGACTGAGTGGCGGACGGACGACTTCCCTTGTTAGAGCATAAAGGGCATGCGGCGACTGGCACAATATCGAAAGGATAGGGGACAGTGGGGCTGAAGGTCATGATATGCGACACAAGAGAGGAACCAAGCAAAAAGAATGGAGGGCTATAGTAGGGTGTAAAAGGCCGCGGGATAGACTCCATGAATGCAATGATGACTCAACTCGGATGCTCCAAACAAGGGCGACATGATAGTGCTGCCACACAGTAAAGGCCCCAATGGGGGACCAAGGAAGCATGAGTACAAGGTGGGCACTCATGACGAAAATCAACACGAACATGGACAAGTAAGGGGGCGATATGGTGCCCCAAGTACAAGTGTCGTAAGTGAGGAAATTCGATTTTAAGGAGCGGTGAAGTGACCCGTCGTGGAAAAAATGTGTCCGGGTGAAGTATCAAATCACAAAAAACTAACTAAAACCCATTTGAGAGCTCGGTGAGATCTGTCCAGCGGTGCTGACGGTTCGTCGAACGGGGCTACGGTGTGGTTGCAGCAGTCGAAAGGAGAAACATGGGTTCTCTTGAATGAGGCAGTTTTCCCTCCAAAATCATTCATTTGCTATTGTTGCTGTGGTGAATGTGGAGAGGAGAGAAGGCCCTAAATCTTGCGGCGAACGTAGCGGACAAACCGACCGTTGGATTCGAGATCTGTCAGTTGGAGGTACGAGGCCTAACCTTGCTCTTGCATGTTGTTGGATGACATTTGCAGTTTAGGGCCCAAAACCCCCAGAAACAACCCCTCCTTCATCTCTATGGCCGGGTCGCACTTTTTGGGGCAAAAAGTACGACCCAGGACGCAGGTTTGGGGGCAAAAAGTGCGACCTGGTCCAGAAAATGGCAGAAAACTGCGACCTGGGAGACGAGGAGGGCTTGGTGCTGTTTGATGGTTGGGAGTTGGGTTGTGGTGTGTGGTTATGGTTTTCCCGATCTGTACCCTGACAAAAAGAATGTGGTTGTGCAGGTATGGCAGAGTTGCGGGTCAACTGGAGAGAGAGGGATCTGGGAACACTTCGGACAGAGATCCAAGCGGATCAGGGCGTTCGTCGTGTATTGGCCAGATATAGGGGCATATGGTGCCCTCTCGGATGTGTGTAGGGGCAAGTGGTGCCCCCCAAAATGTATGGGGGGGCATATGGTGCCCCCAGTTTTTGGATTTTGTTTGTAACATGCTATGGGCGTGTCGGATGTATATGTATGGGGGGGCGTATGGTGCCCCCAGTTTTTGGAACATGCTATGGGCATGTCGTAAGTATATGTATGGGGGGGCGTATGGTGCCCCCAGTGATGTATGTAGGGGCAGGTGGTGCCCCCATTTTTTGATTTTGTGTGACATGCTGCGGGCATGCCAAAATGTATTTATAAAAAGGGGAATCTAAACACATTTTAATGATGTGGTGTGCCATTTGTTCTGGCTATGGTTATGCAGTTTGAGAAAGGAAATGGAGGATTACCAATCTCTTTTGGTACTGCATATAGGGATCAAATGGACTTTAAGTTTCCGAATTGGCATACCTGGTGTCACTATCACAAAAGGAGGATTCAGAGATAATGAACTGATGCTCTCGTAGAAAAGCTATAGATTGGTCAACAATAATGTCTAAGAGACTGGGTTGCTGATGTAAGATGAGGGAACGATAAGGGGTATCGTCCCGAGAGTGATCTGAAGTGATATGGGACTCTAGAGGTTCTTCTAAATGTGGAAGAATACTGGGTCTAGAGTCAACACGACCAGATGCACTAGGAGAGTGGTGGAGAATGGCGTCTCGAGGTCTCTCAGATGTGGGTGCCCCCTTACCCAAACATTGGGTTTTGATGTAATGGCCACAAGGTGGATGTGGTGTCAACGCATGGGTTCGATGTAAGGGGGAATAGATAAAGTCAAGGGTGGGAATTTCTTCCATAATGTCGTCATCGTGATAGAAGATGGGGTGACTGGTGGAAGAAGAACCACCTGACATGGTGAAGTGGCTTGAATCATCATCATGAGAAGAGAGGTTCACATGCGCATCGTCACAATGGGTGACCGAAGAGTAAGTAGATAACGGATCTACCGATGTTGAGCCCAAGATGACCGCTGAAGGAAGGTCAAGCGAAACAACAGGGGAGGATTCAGATGGAACGTTCCCCAATGGTCTCATGGATGATGACGGGTACAAAATGGTGACTGAGGGCTCCGTTGGCTGAAAAGCAGGAGGCGGAATGTGAATGTCCTCTGGTCCGATCGAAGCGGCCTTGAATTGGCGGTACAAGTCCAAGGAGGAACGGTACTCGTCAAGGCGGGGACAGAGGTGGGTGTAATGGCCGTGAAAATCGCACAAGTCACAAGGGTGGTTTGTGCGCAAGTGTTTGAGTTTTGGGAGGGAGTCGGGAATAGTGACATGGACTTCTGGGAGATCAGAGTCGGGGAATGTCTCGTTGACCAGAAGCTTGAGGTGGGCCAATTCAGGACACATGTGAGTGGCATGACCGACGACATCAAACAAAGCGCATCGAATGGCGGGCTTTGGTGGTCGTGGGAGGGTAAGGGATGTCGGGGGGGCCGGATCTTGATGGGTTGCCCCCTTTCGGGCTTTGCCTTTCTTCCCGGGAGCCGTCACAACAGGAGAAGGGTCCTGTGGAGGTGCTGGGGGCACAGTGGCTATGGAGGAAGCGAGGGGAACCGGTTGAACCGGTGTCAAAGCCATATAAGGTTTGGGGTGACCAGGGGGGGTGGCGGGTGGGGGGTCAAGGTACCAAACCGGAATGCCCAAGGTCAAGTTAGGGAGAGAGAGGGTGGCCATGACGGGGACAGAATATACTCCGGGAGGGGGAGCCAAGAAGGGGATCTGTCCAGCAGGGTAATGACCGGGAGGTACGGCTCCGAGATGGTTAAGGCCAGGGGGAACCGAGCCTGGAGGATAAAGAGGTTCGGGGATACCAGCTGTAGGGGGAGGGCCAGAAGGAGGAGGTCCGGCTGGCTGAGATGAATGGCTAGGAGCGGGTTGCGGAGGGCGGGGGGGAGGTTGCGGACTAGCCGAGGCAGGCCGCTTACGGGTGGCCTGAGACGATTGCATCATGCAAACATTCGACAAGCTGGGATCAGTAGCAGGAGGGGGGGGAAGATGAGTGAAAGTACCAAGCAGGGTGGAATCTTTATAGACGCCGGGGGAGACACTGGTCAAATAATCGACGGTTTGCTTGTTGGCTACAGAAGAGAAGGTCGTCTCGGAGGAGGTCTGAGATGGCGGCTCATGATAAGATAGCTGGTCAATGGTGACTATCTTCCCATTATGTGGAAAAGACATCTTGCGGAAAACTGCGGATGGGACAGCAGACATGGCATAGGTGTAGCTTCGCCCCAATAGAATGTTGTAGTCTAGGGGGGCGTCAATGACTTCGACGTCAACGCAAACAGTCTTACCGGCGAGGGTGATGGGGCAGTTACGAAACAGGCCAATGGGCTGGGAGGCATGACCGTCCCACGCTCTAAGGGTGATCGTGGAAGGGGCCAGCTCAGGGGATCCGAGTTGCTTCCAAACCGAAGCGGACATCACGCAGGTGGATGCCCCCTCATCAATGATACACCGGGAAACGATGGTGTTTCGTATTTTGACTGAGATTTGGAAGGCGACGGAAGGAGGGAGGGGAGGGTGGTCCGATTGAGTGGCGTCGAAAACAATCATCTGGTCGTCAGCAGGATCTACAGCGCCCATGGCAGATAGTAGAGCCTTCTTTTGGGAAGGGCATGACTGGAGGAGTTCCAGTGTGGAAATGGCAGCAGGCGACTACGCCAAATCATCTACTATGCTATACGACTGAGCGGCTCGACCGGAAGCAGCATTTCGACGTAATGGTCCCTTTGGAATCTTTGGATGAACCTCAACTTTGGGTTGAGGGATGTGTAAGGGGCCATTGGATGTCGAAAGAGGCTCTGCAGAACCTGAAGAGGGGGGCTCGGGAGCAGACTGAGCAGGAGGCTTTGGGTACTGGCGAGACCGAGTTTGAAGGTTAAGGTCGACGGTGAGAGGCGGATCAGAGTTCATCATGAGGATCTGGTAATTGGAGGAACCAGAAGGGGAAGGTGGAGTGGCCACCTGTCCGTCAGGTGGTTGGGTAGCCATGAATCCCTGCTGTGCATCCACCTGCGCTTGAGGGGGCGGGGAGCGCTGTTGCAGGGGTTGAGAAGGCAAGGGAGGCGAAAGGGCATATGCTGGAGGAGTTGGCGCGCTAGGCTGTGGATAAGGGTAATGGTTAGGTTGGGCAATATTGAGGTAAGCAGGAGGTTGGGCAAAAGGATGAGGCATGCCGTATCCTGGATGCATGCTACTGGGAGGGGGAGAGGTGCAGGAAGTAGTGCCCCCTCCCCCAGGAAAACCATAGCTCATGTGAGGTTGAACGGATGGATGAGAGATGGGTCCAATGATACTGTTGGCGGCATGAGGTGCCCCCGGTGTATGGGCATCATTGGGTGTGGGAAGATCAGGTAGGACAATAGGATCATAACCTGTCTGAGCGTAGATCAGCTCATACTTTAACGCCATTTGGAGGGCATCTTCTTCGGTTTGAGGAAAATGGGATGCGACATCTTTCCCGATAGGGGACAAAAGAGATCTAAGGAACCAGTCCATGTAGACACGGTCTTCGAAGGGAGGAGATTGGCATAAGCTCCGTCGTCTTCGCCAGTCCTGGACATGAGTAGAAAGGCGGGTCGAAGAGGTTTGCTTGAAGGAAGTCAAGAGTTCGATACCAGTGTCATAACGAAGGGGAAGCTGGAAGTAAGATAAAAAAGCCCGGGCAAGAGTTGCAAAGGTGGTATGGGAGGAAGTGGGCTGGTCAACATACCACTTAGAAGCTTCGCCTGTAAGCGTGCGTTGGAACAGTCTAAGACGAACAGAGTCATTGATAATGGAGGTAGATGAACACCACATGTGGAAAGATCGAACATGATTTGAAGGATCTTCTCCAGCACGACCTTCAAACTTTGGGATGTCGGAAGGGAGCTTTGTCGGCATAGCGGGCCAGCTAGCGTCATGATGTATAGGATCGTTTATCAACCGGTCCAAATCGGGGAGGCTGAGGCCTGCCAAGAAGGGGAGCACGGGTGAAGCCGAGGTAGTTCCTGTGGTGGTTCTGCTAGTAGTAGTCCCGGCATTAGGGCCGGGATTCCCTCTAGTGTTAGGCCCTGGACCAGACATAGTGGAGGTGACAGGGGGGAAGAACCAGAAAAGGGAAAAGGAAGCAAAGAATCGGCGAAGAATTTGGCTCGACGATGGTGGAATGGAACGGGTCGTCAATAGGAGACGAGAGGAGTGAAGGCAAGGAGGCTCAGGAGACGGCGCCAGACGCAATGATGAGGGAATAGAAGAAGCGAGACAAGGCGGCCCCAAATTGCAAAACATCAAGTGAGGTCAAGGGCAAAAAAGGTGCAGTGACAATTGATTTTAGAGTCTTTGCCAGGCGGTGTTAACCAGGCGCTTCTTCACTTAGGGTCGGTGTGTGGCGTGCGTTAATTTTAATTTTTAAACCCTTTCCGTTTTGAGAGCAAGAAAAAAGTGTGCTGCGTAGCTGAAAATAAACCTACAGAGAACAGTATATAATGCTGAAATAACAGAAAAATAACAGCTACGTATGCATCTATCTAACCCAAGAAGGTGGGTCTCTCACAACTATGCTGAAAAGAAAGGGAAAAACTATGGACACACACACAAAGGAAGCTCAACAGATCTAGGGTCAAAGGGGACAGAGATCTGGAGGATAAAGCTGCAGACAAGGGGTGCAGATCACAGCCAAGAGACAGAGGCAAGGTGGCTGGAAAAAGGGAAATCAGCAAAAAACCGGGGGGAGGGCAAGGCAGAGGCCTTTAGCAGAGGTCCACACAAAACGATAAGAGGTGATTTGAAAGGAAAAGAGGCTAATTTCAAAGGATCTGAAAGTGAGGTAACAGATCTGGAAAAAGAGGGGGCTGAAGCTCTGAAACCGACGGCTGAAACAGCTGAAACTCTTCCACAAAAAGTGGAGGGTACTAAAGCCCTAAGGGGGTGGGTTCCCACTTAGATGAGTAAAAACAGATCAGATCTTGGTCAAGGCGGGCTGAGACAGAGGCTGGAAAACCACGCGGCGGAGGCGCGGCGGGAACCCGAGAAAAATTACGGAAAAATCTTTGGAAAAAAGGCGGGTCGCGAGGTTCGGCCACAGTCCCGAGTTGAGTCGCGAGAAACGGAGGCCAAGGTGCGTCCGGAGTCGCGGAGTTTGGGCCAAGATGCGACCCGTTCCGGCTGTTTCGGCGGCAGATTTTCTGAAAAATTGCCGTCTCAGGTGCGGCTGGTGTCGCTTACCTGCGCAATAGGGCCAGAAACACACGGAAGTTAGAAATTTTAGGTTTTTAGGGTTTTATGTGAGAAGATGACATGAAAAGAGAAAAACTAAGCAGCTAAAAAATAAGCCCTAGGGCCTGAAGTAGCTGGATATGCAGGAATATGAAAAACGACAGCGGTCGTAATTTAAAACCCGTGTGGAGTCACCATTTGTTAGTATGAATTCTTCGTCGAAGTGTACGAAAAAGAACCACTTTAGCTACGCATAACTAATAGCCCTAACAACAATAATGGCTGCAAAACATCTTCGGATCTGCAATTAGTAGTTAAAGTGCTGCAACAAACAGATCTATAAATGGAAAGACATTAAGCAGTAAAGTAAAGAGTTTGCTCCATGCATCCAACAGACAAGAAAAGAACACGATTTTTGAATGAATTTTTATATTACAGGGCACCTGGGAGGAAACAAGAAGGTGTATCCAGATCTCCTCAATGGGATGGGTTCTTTGTAGTCCTCAGCACTTCAGACCTAAGCTTTCTCTCTCTTGTAGATGTAGAAAACCCAATGTAGAAGGTAGAGCTCAATGGGAGCAAAATGGCAGAAATGAGACCAAGTGTATAGATCCAGAGTGATCTAATATGCAACAAAAGGTGAAGAATGAAGGGGAAAACCCTCCTATTTATAACAAAATATTGGGTCATTCTAAATCTTGGTGCATGATTAAAATAATGTTAATCAAATCTAGATCCACCTCTATGGAATATTTTATTATTATTTGTTGGAGGGAAAGGGTGTTTGACTTGGGTCAAATCCCTTGATTAGTGAAGAATAAATAAATAAATGATTTATTTATCTTTTTAAGGAAGTGGTTTGGATATAATCAAATAAATAATGATTTATTTAATTAATGGTGGTTGATTTGGTCATATTTAACAAGGAATATTATTTAAATAATTATTCCTAGAAAATAATAAGATAGCTATGGGTTTATCTCATTAATTTCTTTGTTTTTGGGTTAAACATGACTGGGAATAATAATTAAATTATGGTTTAATTAATTATTCCTTTTGGGGTTTCCTAATTAACATAGTGAAAGCAGTTTTACTTGGGGTAAAACTGGTCTTACATGGTGTACTTGGGTCCATCTAATGATGAAGAGTTAGATGACCAAAAAATGGTGTAACACTTACAATCTATTACAGTTATATGATTCTCTCCTAATGCTAATATGTTGGGGATTAATTTGTTATCACCAAAAAATGGTCACCTAGCCTTTTCTAACTCAGTGGATCGAAATACACAATGTGAGTTTAATTTTATCATAGTAAAATCACTTTCACTATAAGAAATAATTTAATAAACCACTTTTATGAAGTTATTTTCGATTAAAACCCATGAGAATAATTAAATTAACCATTATCTATATATTTTTCTCTAGGAATAGTTATTAAACCATTTTTTATAAGTATTCCTTGTCAAATTTGACTAAATCACCTATGAATAATTCAATAAATCATTATTTATTTATTTTTCCTTAACTCCATCCTTGGAACAATTGTTAAATCATTATTTAATAATTATTTCAATTTAGATATTTTTTATTATTAGCGAAATAATTAATAAATCATTTTATTTGTTAATTATTTAAAAATAAATATATTTAACCATTCTAAATATCTTTTCCCTCTCAAAAAATATAATAAAGTATTCCAAGCTGCGAGATCTAGATTTTTGTCAATAACATTTTATTATTCTCCATTTTCAAGATGAATCTAATAATTTACTATAAATAAGAGAGTTTTTCATTCATTCCTCACCACGATCATTATCATCGTCACTATTATCGTCACATGTCATTCAATCTCCCATTTTTGAATTCTACATATTTTGTGTTTTCATACATTTGAGAGAGGAAGATTTGAATACTAAAGTGACAAGGACATCCAAGGACCCATCCCACTGAGGCGGACTTACAACCCTTCATAAATATCCTTTTTGAGGTGTTATTATATATATATATATATATATATATATATATATATATATATATATATATATATATATATATATATAATGCTTTTCCAAGATTGGGTTATTACATAGGATTTATTTATCTTGTTTTTTCTTTTAGATTTAAATACATCGATTTTTTTGGAGGTTTTTCTCACATATTTGTTGTAGATTTGAAGTATAAGAAGCCACAATTGTTGGTAGGGTCACTAGTCACCTATGACTTAAGTGAGATCTTTTTTGTACACATTCCAAGAGATTTCATACTAACATTACCTCAACAACCTTCCTCAACAATTCCACATCAGAGTTGTCTTTTGACTTTGGTCTCGACCTTATAAACCTCTTTAGGTATGCAAATCCCCCTTTTGGTTCATTTGAGAAATTCAATGCTGGTCTAGCTTGAATCCTATAAATCTTCTCCTTCTTTGCATGCTACTCAAGTCCCACTACTTGGCACACATCGACTTCCACAACTCGTAAGTAACCCAACCATCTACAAGTCATCCTCTATGGCCCAATAGTATCCTCCAAGTTTGTTGATGTATTCAATCTCATCTTCTTCTATAACAATGGGTTTATGATTAAGAAAAAGCCTCCTGATCTCTTCCTCAAGTCCCTTGACTTTATCCTGCAACTTCCCGCTTTCTTCCCTTAAGCGAACTCGTTCATTCATCAGTTATTGGAGTCTTCGGCTTCCCTGTTGTATCTTCTCACCAAGCTCATTAAGTTCAACATACCTTCAATGAATATTTTTCAAGGACTTTCCACATCCAATATCTCGTCTCCAATGTGCCCCAAGGGTTCCCATTGTTGCACAAGAGCTTCATCATGTTGTTGCCCTGGGTCCTTCCAGTAATCTGTCATGTATTCAAGCTTTTGAAAAACTCTCAAATCTTCCATCTTCCTTCATTCAACTTCGGCCATGACCATTGTCTTGTGCTTGCTTAACCCCCTAATGTCGCATTGCGACCAACTACATAGTGCCCAAGTTTCAATATCAACAACAACCACTACTATCATTCCTACCTTAATCGTCAAATACCATCTATTAGAAAGTCCACTTTCTGCAAAATATGCTCTGATATCAACTGAAGTGGTAGTTGTATCAATGCATCACAATTTTAAATCAGCTCAGCTCAGTCGGCCCTAAACCAAGCTCTGATACCATCTATCACGCACGTAAAATAGTGGTGTATTCCAACCAACACATAGGTGGGTGTGAAACCGCCAAAATTTTGCTTTTCACCAATACACAAGTACATGAACTATGCCTACTCAACAGTTAACCAATTTTTCACTAAGTGTTCACAATGCAGCGAAAATATAATTTACTTCAATTATCTTAATATAACTTATATTTCATGAGTATCAGAATAAAATCATCATCATAACACAATTACACACATTTATATGGGAGGGGAAACTCCCTATCAAGTCTGTCCAACAATATATAAATTTTGAAAATTTGGTACAAAATAGAAGTTTGCACAAAAGAGTGCAACCTTCCAAAATCACCCTGCACGGCAACATGACAGTCGTGTAGCACATGTGTGTCGCACTACTCCCCACGACTCGTCGCACCGACTGTCCAACTAATTTTTTCAACAAATTCCTAACACTGCATGCACTATTCACCGAACCGTATTGCATTCTACTCGTCGCACCAATCCACCATGTTGCGACCAAACACTTCTGCATGATGGTCGCACCAGTCCACCATGTTGCGGCCCAACACTTCTACACAGTGGTCGGGCCACAGAGGAACCCCAAATTCCTATTGAAAAAAATTGTTCACAAAAACTCACCCACAACGCCATGTTATCTTGCCCGAGTTGACCCGCCCAGGGCAGGTGCATGCCCCGACCTGCCTGTTGTGTGCGGACGCCCTGCGGAACTCAGCTTCTACCTACTACGTGTTGTTGCTGCCTGAACTTTTCCTTTCGGTTACCTCTCTGCACCTTCGCTATGTTGTGTTGAACGAATGGTTGATTTTGATGGGAGCTTAGCTTCACACCTCAACACTAATATAAACTCCATCACACTTCTCCAAGTGTTGTTTCGTTTGGCTCACTCATGTTTCAGCCCGCCCATCAAATGCATGCAACTAACATGTTTTATTAGCATGACACACCCCTTCCACGAATAGTCGTGCATGTTCATGTGTCGACCCGCCAATATGTTTAGCCGACCCACACGACATGACTCCTCCACACTTTTCTCAAGAGTCGACCATCCCATCTGCAACATGACTCACCTATCTCGTCCATCGCCCGAGCGCCCAACACAACTCACTCCACACAGCTCATCGAACCACCCACTGAATCACCTCCCTGGGCCCCCAACTTGTGTTGCCTTCACACTTGGTCGGTCGTTGCAATGGATGGGCGACCACCCAACACGACGCGCCCACTATACATGTGCACCTGTTTGTCGCACTTAACCGAACTCCACCTCCAAGTCGCGTCTAGACTCTATACCCGCACTCTACCTGAGTCGCCTCAACATGGGCACGCCTGCACTATGACTCGGTCGCACGACTCTCACAGGCACTCAGACTAAGAGTCCTGACACTTAGAGTTAGGCTTCCTGGTTAAGTCGATAGAAAGTGTTCCCTCCTCACGCATATATGCCTGATGCAAACATTGTGTAGACGTATCGATCACCAATTTCTAAGACCGATAAACAACATAAAAGAAAAGAAAAAAAACAACTAAAATTAAAAATGAAAAATAAATGTTTCTGATATAACATCCTCCGCTTATTATATAATATCCTCCACTTATTATATAATGGCAAGTAATGGTTAATAATTAAACCTTCTGTAATTCTAAAAATAAAATGAAATCTTATAAGTATTAAATCAATCAAATCACTCGAATCACAAAAAAATTTATTAATCTATAAAACGCACACCTATGATTTATTAATTCAAAATAGCCTCGGTTCACCCTAGCATAATGGAAATGAGCATATGGGAACATCTAAATCCAAAATAACACCTAGGTTGATATTGAAGAGGATGAGTTGCTTCCTATCCTAACATTGTCATATGCATTACCAAATCGAGGAAACTTTAAACGAAGTACCAAGCATGAAAATTTACGTCCGTTCAATAGGTGATTGAGTTTTCCTCTATAAGACTAGTTACCATCAAAAATGCTTTACAGCTTACAACCTGTATTTGGACAGCACATGGCAGCAATGCAAGTAGAGACAATAACGGGTCGCTGTGTTGTAGGAATCTTTTGTTCAAATTTCCATTCTTTAACATTTAAATTTCTCCGAAATTTATGGAAAAGCAGAGAAAAATATTCTCTTTTTTTCAATATAGCGCTCAACAACCTGACAAGAGGATAGTGACCGCCATTCATACGAGGCATTCCCTATATAAGGAAATTTGTAATATTGAAAAACATGTATAGTGATATGTGGTTTGGCAGTAATGTCTTATTTGTGAACCCAATAAGACGGAGGTTCAAATCTTATGAAGTATATGACTTGCTATAATTTCTGGTCAAGTAGTAGACTTTTCTTTTCCGAATAGACTATTGCCTAACTAGATACGCAGGATACTAACTGACATTCAACCAAGGTATATACTATTTATATCATGCAATCTGTAAACTTAAAACATCTGCAATCCTGTCAACAAGGTCATGCCTTGTTTTCAAGGACAAAATAGCTCTAAAATTATGCAGAAGAACACATACATGGTTACGTATTAGTATATCTATCTTCAAATTCAGTTCTTGCAAGGTACGTACTACGTAGTAGTTTGAGAAATAATCAAACATACAATGAAATCCGATCTGATGATCTAGCAAGCGATTTAATACCTTCAAATTGACAAATGGCTAACCTAGGCACAGAATACATTTTTGCAGTTATTTTTGCACACGGAAATGGACACAGTGGTTCAATTCAGATGGAAATTTATGCAGAGCATATAATTCCTTGTACGCAGAACTAGTTTCAAGCTCTGAAAAAGAAATTTCTGCATTAAAAAACAGACAAATATTAAACTATTTAATCATCTACTGGCTAGAATAATACAATACCTGAGACAGAGAGCCGGATACCCTTTGCTCGGATTGGCAGATGATCACCTTCGTGTACGATGTCAACCGCAGAGTGTCTCTTTCTCAACTTCCTGCCTGTGAAAGTCGCAGTGACAAGTGCACGCCGCACATTTCAGTGCTGCAGCTGTTTCCTCTTCGCCACTGGCCATAAGTTCTCCGGAACCATCGGCCGCATAGCCACCAATGCTGGCAGCCTGATTCTTTCGGCACTCTGCATAATGCACACCATTCCTAAATGAGACATCTGCTCCTCTTGGGGTAGCTTCTATGTGTTGTTCTTCGGACGGTCTCATTTTACCCAGAGATTTTATTGGCTGAGCTTGAATCAGAATATCAGCAGAATACTTTCCTGTGTGGTTAATGTGAGATCTAGGAAAATAGATTTCAATTCATTTTTTCTAATTGAAAAAATCGTGATTGGTATAGTCTTATTTCGAATAATACCAATAGAAACCAAACTTCTTCACCTAACAATTAAGCAAAATCAATAGCAATATCAATAAAACTAGAGCAATATCCATAAAACTAGATTTCTGTTAACAAGATTTCCTTTAGTCCTGCATATGTTTGCAACCTAACAGAATCGATGGTTCCGTTTGGCTGCACAGGCAGATGGGTTTCGCTTCGAAATATAGGCTTCCCCACTTTCCTTTTCATCTGCACTAATCAGCCTCTACTTACATGTAAACATTCATGAGTTTTGAGGTTAATCTAAACACTCACGGGTTTTGAGGTTAGTGTTTCCCACTACATTTCTTAAACCATGATTATCTGTGCCGTGGATACCTAATTGTCGAAAATAGACCTTACGTTTTAGTCAGAAAGATAACGCCACAGTAGTTCATTAGTAATGTGGTAAACGTGCCTCTAGTAGTAACCCAAAACAAACCCTACACTGACGATCGAAAACCAGAGGACCAGAGAGAACTCACTGAATAAGAGAATAGTCCGAAAAATTTAAAATTGTTAGATGATATAAGAGGATTTGGCTCTAATCTTAAACCTGAAAAGGAGTTAAATGCCAGTCGATCATTAGCATCTTCATATAACCAGAAAAAGGAGAACACCAGGGCCCTCCTCAAAGATACCTAGTACATATACATCTTTACGATAAATGATTTCGGACACGTTAAGAAGATCTCTCATAAGCTTTACAACACTATGTTCATTCTTTCTACTACTAACAACTAAAGCGAATATAAATGAGATTTAATTAGAAGGAAACAAAATCATGACCCATGTTTCATTGAGCATATATATATATAGTAATAACAGCATCATCTGTGTTGAAAAGTCCCTACCTCGATTCTAGTGAAGGGCAGTTTCTGCGTGTCGAGACTCGAATCTAGTGCATGCTTTATAACATACATGACAGCTGTGTTCAAAGCAACTTGGTGCGTGATAGTATTTATTTATTCAATTAGACATGATGGTGAAGATACGGAAATTGTAAAATTATTTATATCATAACAATTTATTTTGACAGATAAGAAACTGTGGGCACAACTAAGCTATAGATTTAATCTAATCTGTCTAGAAAATCAGTAGATGTTTATAATTTTAAATTATAATTTTTACCATAAAATCATATGCAAAATAATATTAAATGTGTTCCATGATTATTTATTAACTCAATTCATTTGTGTTGCATGATTATTTACGGATTCAATTTATTTCATATTATTAATTTCAAATAGCAGAAAAAAAAATTAAATTAAAATGAGATTGAACCATGTAGGCTTAATTTTAAAAACAAAATCATCATTCTTTTCAACATATAAAACTAATTAATTATCGATAAAAATATATAGTTTAAATAAGTTATTGATATAGGAGATACTTAAATATAAATAAATTTGTATAATTTAGAGAAACAATTTATAGAAATGCTACAATTATACGAAATTATGAGAAATTCAAGTGAAGACAAGTTATATTAATTATTTTAGGAAATGGTACACTTCACTTACAATGCAAGTTTAAGGTATACTTGAAAAAGCTTCATAACACAACATGGTCCAAAGCATAAACACAAGAATTAGTCTTATAATTACAAAGAAATCAAACAATGAGCTCCATCAAGGAAAGTGAATTGAATTGTGGACACATGTAGACTCTAGGCATAGAAATGGTCTTAATGGTTTCATTACAAAATTGCAATCCATCTCAAAGGCACAACTAACAAGAAACTGAAATAATGTTAAATGAAAGTGAAAAAAAATATATCTTCTATATTATGAAGAGAAAATATATGAATTAAGATACATTTATAACACATAATAAGTAACTATCACAGTAGTTGCTAATGCAAATTTTAGTTCTATCAATATGTAATCCAACATTTGGTATCAAAACTAAAATCTAAGCTTATTTTCGTAATTAACTTCCCCAAATATTTAATGAGATAATTTGGCAGAAAATTGTACTTGATAATAGCCTAACACTTAAGTATTGCTTCAAGAACATAATTAAGCTTTACAATCATAATCTCAAATATGAGTAAATATTTGAGAAACATGATCTCATTCTAAGATTCAAAACAATGGTAAATAATAGAAAGAAAGATTCCCTAGAATGCAAGGTCCATAGTTACCACGACCATAGAATTTGCAACTATAATCATAACTCTAGAATCTAGATACTTTTTCAGTCAACTAAATTTTTCTAGTGAAATAACAACAAAAACATCTTCATCTTTCTTTTTGTATCTATCATGTTACATTTTTGTCTAATCTTTTTTGAAAACATTTAATATGCCTATTGGTTCCTTAATCCTCATTTTCTATTGTTTAACACAAACAACCCTCTACTCCACATTGGAATTATTACAATTAATCTATAATACGAAACATGCATTGGTTAATATTTTGATACATGTCCACACACTTTTTAAGGTTATCAAACTATGAATAAATATTTTTTAATATATTTTTACTCATGTCACACATTCCAAAATAAATATGAAAATCATTTATCCAAACTTTTAGCAACTTTGAAACTTCTTCATGGAAAATGGAGTTCTCTGATATCCAAACCTATGAAAATTTTAGAAATGGTGGTTCATTCAACAATTAGGAATATGAAAGGAAATGAAATTCCACTTATTCTTAATGTAGTCCAAATTGATGTACTTAATCCGCTAATATCACCAGCCAATTTTTTACCTTAATAATAACAAACCATGTGCTACAACTCAATTTCTATGATGAAATAAGTGTGGATATGATTCAATTCCAATATTTTTCCTTGAATGGAGACTTGTACCATCAATTCATGGAATATAATTATTTCAATATTGATGTTGCATCAACCAATCACTCCTCTCAAAAGACTAGTCACAATCTCCTCCAACCTCTCTTTGCAGAAAAACAATGACTTTGATCTGTTGATCCCATATTGTATTCTTCACTTGAGTTGTTTTCACTTGTGGTAGAATAAATTTTCTCCTTAAAAAAAATGATCTTTTGAAACCCTTAATATATGATTCCCTCTTATTTGTAGCCTTATTCCAATTTCTTATGACCAAACAAAAAAAAATATTTCCTTTGAAGCCCTTTTTCCATAATTACGTGTTATATCCTTTCAATATATTTATTATCTTATGAGTTTGATAATCATTATGCATTCCCTGGACATATCTATGACTTGAATCCTTGAGATATGATTCACGATGGATTATTTTCAATTTTTTTTTTTTTTTTGGTCTCAGTCTCAAATTATATTCATTGTCCAATCATGGATCAATTTTTTACCCTACTCTCCTATATTTGAAGAGATTTAAACCTACTATGATATTGTGACAAAATGAGATAGAGAAATGAGGCAGTAGAATAATTAAAAAATAATTTTATCAATCCAAAAAATTGTTAACCTTGAAGATGATTAAGCTATAGTATTTTATTTTAATTATATATTGCTTCATAACATAGCTATATACACATACATTCTTCTAGAGATTTTTTTAGAAAATATGTAGAGAAGATATATCAAGAACAAGACCAGAAAACTCTTCTCTTCTAGATCTATTTCTAAGAAAATTGTAAATGCAAATGAAATGTAGATTATATAATTATTTGTAGTACTATTGTGATTGAGGTGTTTGTATTATGTTGCTCTGTTACTAACTCATCTAAATTTTCATTAGGATGATAAAAAGGTTGTAGTCTTTTTCAAATTATACTCTTGATGGTAAAATCAACTCAGTGTCCCATTCTTTTATTTATTTATTTTTTCAACTATGTGTATGAATTTTATTTTGTAATTCTAATGCTATCACTAGAATGGTAAAGAAGTATACATTATTTTCTTACCATTTCCTTAAATCTGATTTCATTTGCACACATATTTCTTAAAAAATATATATTTAATTAAGTCTTAGGTAAATAATATTGTGTTATATGTGATGGTGGTTGTATCTACAATAATTTGATGTGATTTTGTATCAAACAAATAACATCAAAAAAATGAAATCTTACCCTCTATGATTTAATACCCTAGTTTCACTCTTCTTCTCTTTTTCATCTTGAGAAATTGTCTTGAGTCTTGTACCCCTCTATATATTTGGTATGTTATTGATTGTAATTCATGAACATTGTTGTAAAAATGTGTTGACATGTAGTAATAATTCAATTATAATGTAGTTTCCATAATACATACTTATGGGTCACTATCAATGAATGGTAATGATAGATTTACAAATTCCATTGAATTCAACATTTACAATGATGTAGCATGTATCTTCACTACTTAATCATCTACTCTAATATTCTATTTGTAATAGTTTATAGTTTGTCCCATGAGTTGTGTGTCATATAAATTGAATTTCAATACCAAATTTATTCACTCAATATTGCTATACACTACATTTTCACACATGTTGGAATTAATCACTAGTTTAGTTTATTGTTTTGGGCACATTCAAGATAAATAGAGAGTTTCCTACAAAACCATTACCTATATTATTGAGAAACTCGTCATTCTTTTCTCTATCCATCCTCTTCAAATTTTTTAAGCCACACAATTTTCAAAATAGATTTTGATCAATTTCTTTCTTGAAATTTTACTCTCCTTACATTCCTATGGCTTAATGATCCTTTCCACATTACAAGCCTATCCATGTTTTCTACGATAGTTACTACGACCATAGAATGCATAAATTTTTGTTAAAAAAGTTGAAAAGGAAAAAGGCGATGTTATACAAGATGTATAGGAAGAGCATGGTGAAGATATTTAATTTGAAGAAGAAAAGAAAATGGAATTTCCAACGCTATCAAGATGTCAAGGAATTATCATTATGGTGAATGTTGAGTTTGATTAGGAGACTGAATTATCATTTATTGAGGAATGGCTTACAAATCCCAAATATGATAGGGATGAAAATTGACATGGAAAGTACTAAGTAGATGAAGGAAAAGAACAAATAAAGGAAATCATTATAGTTTTTTTCAGATTTTGTAAAGGTGGAAGAGAAGATGGAAGAAAATGAAAATATTATTATAGAGGTTAACATAAATGTTTAGTTAGTAGTATATGAAGTACAAGAAGATGGAGGAATGTAGAAAATACATAAGATGAGAAAATATTAAAGAAGAAGGCTAGATAAAAGCTAAATATAAAGAAGATGAAAATGTATGCAAAATACAAAATTTCTTACAAATATAAGAAGACGCTTGTAGAGCATAGATACAATGAGAATTTTTAATAACATGAGAAACAAGGTTTTTTATTTGACATGAAGTGTTTTGTGCCTAGGGTATTCCTAGACCAATAAGAAATCATGTTCCGAAAAACCATGGAGGAATTTTCAAAGTTAAATCTAATGGTGAATGTTAGCAGTCATAATTAAAGGGGATTGTTCGAGTACTATAATTACTCCCACCAATTCTAGAAGAATTTGGTTGACCTAGTCATAGGGACTTCTATAAGACGAGATTACTTCTAGAAGTATTGAGTTGGTTTAGTTATGGGTAAATCATATGAATATCTTTCCCAAGGATTTATCTAGAATAATTTATGTGTATATATCTATGTTATGAATCAATAAATAATGAAGATCAAATCCTCCATTTTAGTCATATTTGAGGTAAAAAATTATATATATTTATCATATTATTTCAAAGTTATACTAGTGTCTCATTGAACTCAGTGATTTTTTGAGATATGACTTGTCAATACTAACTAGATTCGACTGCATGCCAATTTTGACAATAAATATAACAACATAGTCAATAGGTGCATAGAAGGGGATCATATGTATTGTTATTTAAACATTAGAGGAAATTTCAACCTAAAATTGGCCTCGAATAATAATCAAATAATAGTTAAAACACTAAAATAAGAGCTCAGAATATTTGAGGGAGAATAAGAATTTTTTTTTTTCATTCTATTTTTTGCTGATCTCCTTATTATATGTTTATTTAAATTTTAAGTGTATACACTCATTCGATTCAGAATTGAATTCCATGTTCAATGAGTACCCATTATGCATACTTCTTAGAAGACCCACATTGATAAAAATGGAAGATACATTTAAAAAGTGTGCTCAATACATTTTTTTAATGTATATTCAATTCTTATCAATGTGGGTATTCTTGAAAGTATGTGTAATGGGTACTCGTTGAATGTGAAATTCAATTATGTATATAATGAGTGCCTACACTTGAAATTTGAGTAAACCTATAAGGATATAAGTTACAAATACAAATAAAAAAAGTTGTTTTTATTTTTTATTTTTCTTCCAAAATATTTACATGTACCTCTTTTTAAATTGAAATTGTTTTGATTGGTTTACGTATTAGTTACATGAAAAATTCATCTGCACTTTTAGTCTAAAATTTCCTCTAATGAAATTTTGTACCATGATATTATCAAGTAATTTCATTCAAAAATCAAAATATATAATATGTGAAATAATATGGATACTTTTGAGAGACAAAATAAACTGACTCGTGAATGATCCATATGAAGAGTGTATCATGTTTTACAATCTCAACAAAAATTATTCTAATTATTCCAAATGTAATTGTATGTCGAGGTCCATTTAATAATGTTCACTTTACCTAGTGGATAATAATAGTTTTGTGATGTATTAGAATATTATTTTCCATGGTAATGATGAATCCATGAATATTATATCAATTCCTCTACCCTTATGGAAAATAAGAATAATAAAGTATATATAATTGAAATCAATACTTGATGTTCACAAGTTCAATTCAAGATAGGTAAATGTATTTATGATCTTTCCCACACAAAATTTGTTTCCATTTATTTTTCCCTATCAGATAGTAATGAAAATTTGGTTCAAAATTTTGTTGAAATAGTATTGTCCTAGTAGGTTCACACAATTAGAATTCCGTCCATAGAAGTTAAAAACTTGTCAGATATGACTTACAAACCATTATCCATTTGCTTCACTATCTATTCCCAATCTTCACATTTTTTATTTATCATTGAAATGGCATTAAATATAACAAGGAATCAGACCAAATAATATATAAACCCTATTAGGAGAAAAAAAAACACTGATTTCAAATGAAACGAATGGAAGTATAGAAAATGGGGAAATTTTCCGTCTTAACTTTTGGCAACAAACTTAGGGAATTATTTAAAGACTAGTAATAGTCTATAGACGACCGATAAATATATATTTCGCATTGAAATTTAGACACAAATCAATTAATACATGCAAATAGTAGATGAAATAGTACAATTCTATAATATACACAATAAATTAAGATTGAAAATTATCCAAAATGGATCAATATACTTTTTTTCCTCCATTTTTATTTTTTCATGGTGGAAATAGTGGAGGAATTAGCTCACAAGACCATTTTTACTAGTGGTTGTCAATTTGGTGAATTAGGGTCGAAAACCTTCCATAAGAAATTTGAGAAAGAAAATGACATTTTTTGTCAGTAAAAGTTTGATGCTTAATTGACATTCTCCATATCATTATTCTACATAAATATGCATTTCCAAAGGCGCAAGAATTAGCTATATTGAGGTTAGCATACAAAAGCTATGCCACTTGGAATTATACCATCCTATTTTGACCACCATGACTTGAGAGGAAGCCATATACCCCTCACTATTCACTGAATGGGGGCCAAACATGTAATCATGATTAAAAATGTTTTAAAAGAGTTAATATTTTATCTCTAGTTAGGAGTTGAAGGAATAAAACTCCACTACTAGTAGGATATTGAATAATGTTATAATCGAGCCACTAGGAGGATAAGCTGCTCCATTTTACTTCAGTGTTGTTTTTCCATAAATGAGAAGAGTAGTTGAGAATGGATGCGAAGAGAGAAAAATGAGATATTTTGTGCATTGTAGCATCTCAAAAGCCATATTTATCACTTCTTTTTAATTTTATCAATTTGAATTTAAAGAAAGTGAGAGAAAATAAGTCTCACCTTCCAATTGGTTTTTTCCTAAAAACGTTTCTCAAGTCATATTTTCTTTTATTATAGTTGTGGGTGATTGTAAATTTTTTTGTTCTTTATTTTTTTCATTATTCTATATTACATAAATATAAAAAATAGCTCAATAGATCTATAGGTCTAAGGAAAATAACCATCATAGTATACATTTCACATTTTCATTATAAGTTTATCATATCTTTTGTGATGAAATATCAAGTGTAATATCCATGCTAATTTGCAAATAAGATCATCGTGGTCAAGAGAATTTCCATATGCAAAAATATGATGTTATCTTGTAATACCAAAGAGTCATTGATCACAAGGGTACAATAGTTTCTCAACATGCGGAAATAGCGCACAATGTTAGAAATATACAAATTTTAATTACACGAAAGTCTCCTTTATAGAAAAATATATTGAATATTGACATTATATATGCTCAAAAATCAACCTTCTACCTTCATAACTATCCAAATTTGAACTATATCTGGATACTATTTTTTGTAGCTTTTTCCTTACATGAAATAAAATGAAATGGAATTTTTTTACAATAGCAATATAAAATTACTATTATTCACCACAATGTTTTATTTCCCTTATTATATTTTTTATTCCTTCATCATTCAACTAGTAACTTGATTAACTAGTTTTTCTCCTCTTATCATTTGGTACATTAGAGAAATTTTCTCCCTGGGTGTTCTCATAGATGGAGATGGTTTAATATCTCATTAGTCTCCTTAGCTTCTTCAACTTCACTTTGATTTTTCTTTTCTGATGTCCTATTTTAAAATTTCATATGGTTTTCTCATCCACTAGTTTAATGCCTCCAAAATATGGAAAAATTTGGAATATATGATCTTGATGCATTCCTTTAATTAAATTTCGATGCATGACATTTTAGATTTGGATATTTTTTCATTCACTTGTTAAAAATATACTACACAACATGTAACATTTTTTACAAATCCATCAAAATAATGTTCTAAAAAAAGATAAAATAGTACAATTGGTTGATTATGTGAATCCCTACATATATCAAAGTTAGAGGAGCAAACGATGAATATTTTGTAATGGTTTACAATAAATAATACTTTCAAGCTCTTTCCAAACAATCTAGAAAATAAAAATATAAACTACACGCGCTTTCATGAATATGATGGTTGAAAATGTAAAAATGGTGTTCCTATTAACACATTCAAACATGAATGTGGTCACATTCTTAGAATCATTTAAATGCATTCATGAGTTTCGAGTTTTGGTGTTGGTTGTAAAATGTAATTACGTAAATTGAGGACACTAAACTATTGATCCAAGGGCTCGTATGATTGTGATATTAAAGAAACATATATTAAGGATCATGATACCTCACTATACCTATCAAATATCTTAATTGAACACTTTTACGAGTCGCGATTTATCCTTGAGGAGAAGGATTACCTAATTCACTTGATGGTTCAAATAACCCATGTATTCTTGCTAAGCACTAACTTAAGAGTCCTGTAACTAGGTCTAGAGCATTTTGATGATAAACATAGGTCCTAGAGCCCTATAATTATATTAATATTTGTTATTCATATGCCACCAAAACTTTTACTAACACACAATATTTAAGATAATAAATAATAAATCCTAAATGGAATAAATAACTTGTAGAGTTGAAGGAATAATGAATGAGACAATAAAATTGCAGAGTTATTAAAACTAACTTTGAAATGAAAAAATACACTAAATAAAAAGTGTTTTAATGCATTCCCAAGCCAAGGGACCCATTTGTTGAGACTGCACTATGAAGGAAATGACAGTTCTTTGTGTCACAATCAGGATATGATTGCCATAATAATCATATTGTATTTATATGATATCATCATAAATAGAATGACATGATATTAATGTCTCATCAAAGAAAAGTATTACTATTTAATTTCATCATCAGAAGAAAATCCTACTCTACTACTCTTCCTTCTCCTCTCACTCTACAAATATTTTCTCTAGATATGTCACTTATAAGATTCACATTCGATGCAATGAAGGGGTCCACCATAAATAATTGAGCCTATTTCCATGAATACCATTATTCCTTAGAAGGATAATCATTATTGAGGTAGATATGAACTTTCTAGAATTAGTATTCATATGATTTCATCCAGATGTTTAAAATCACTTGTGTTAACAATTGTTGACATGTCATTTAACCATGGTTATATAGCTTCACTAAAAGCCTCGAGATATGGATCGATAACATTGAATGATAAAAATCTCAATATTAACAAGATTGATATGCTATATTAGATCCTAGAGTGGATTAATTAGACTAATGGTGGAACTTCTATAACACTTTCGACTGTTATAGGATTTTTGGTAGAAAATACATTTCAGCTTGTTAACTATTTCAAATTTTCAACAAAATCAAATATGAGATAGAAAAATTTATAAGCTAACCATTAGTAATGGAACATTGTGAAAGAGGCTTATAGTTTCCAATGTATTACCTAATAAAATTTCCAAAGGTATTCATCACGAAATATAGATATAGTGGTACAATGGTAGATAGATTATACCTTCTAAATTTCCAAAATATCCCTATTTTTATCTTAATAATTCTTAATTATTTTTTTCTCTTTCAGTAGAGGGGGTAGAATTTCAACACAAGTTAGCTCTTCAATTTCCATGACCTCCCTATTTTTATTTGAAATTTTACAAGCATCAACATTTTGGGACCTTCTTCCTTATCCTATATTTCATTCCAGGATAGGATGTGATCCCTTGTATTTTTATATTTCTTTAATTATCTTATACTAGGAAACATTAAATTCCCTTAATAAAATAGGTTGCATTTATTGTTATTGGGGTGGTTTTGAATGTGAGTTTCAATATTGACTAAACGTTCCAATAAGAAAAAGGGTAAATTGATTCCAATTCCTTCAAAATCGAGAAATAAGCATGCATGTTATATAAAGGCGACATCATACCTTCAAATGTGATAACATTCTATATAGAAATAATTATATCTCTACATGCCTCCTTAAGACAAGTTTGAGGAATTTTTCTACTCCAATTAGGGTTTTGTCTCACTCACAATAGATAAAGACTCAATTGTTCCTATTTTCAACCTATCATGCAGTATTGGTGGTTGCTTTTATGGATTCCTTTGACACCCCAAAAATAAGGCTTCACAGTTAGGCTCTACTCCCATAAACAATTGCAAGCAAATATTGAGTGACCTCATCCTTACACCATTATAATTACTTGAAAATCACTAGGAAACAAACTTTAAAAAAAAATCCATATTCTGGGGTTTTTCTCTAGAGTTGAATCTGACTTGGTTCCCTTCTTATGAAGTATGATACTTTAACAATTCCTTGCTACCTAGGGGTTTATTTTTAATTTTCCATATTCACAATTTTCAATACCAGAAGGGAACATGACAAAGGTTTGAGAAGGAAGAGAGATAAATCACTAAAAAATTCAATAAGGTAGTTGACAATAGAGATCAAGGTGGTTACCATATTTAAGTGGTCTACACTATGGATAACATAATATGAATTATGATAAATCATGTGCATGAGAAATGCTATCTGTTATTCGTAATAAAAGTTGGTGGAATGTCCTTATCAAGGAAATATATGAAATATGATGATGTCAAGATAATTGTATGGTGTTTTGAAAAATGATTTTTATATCGCTCTTATTCCAAATTCATTGTTTGGATGAAATTTGTTTCTAGAAATTGTTGTGCCTTTATATATACATATTTTCACTTAATATTTCCTCATCAGTCATGAGGTACTACCATAAATCATTAGATGATGTGGATGGTTCCTTCTAAAAAAATGTTCTCATTTTCTGAAAGGACATTGAGTAATAGTATTATGTCTTGAGAGTAGTTATTTTCCTTGGAAATTGACACTTGGCTTGCTTCTATCATACTTTAAACTTACCTCTAGGTTGATGAGTTTTGAAGGCAATTTTCTTGTTACCTTTAATTTAAAGTGACACACAAACATTATACTTATATATATATATATATATATATATATATATATATTTATATATATATATATATATATATATATATATATTTTATTTTGGAACACTGTTATGTTGTGTTGATTGGTAATATTTTGTTAAAAAGGGGATGTTTTAACCATATACTTTGGAAAGAAGGCCTATTCTTAGCTTAAAAGCTAAAATGAAGGAAAAATAGAGCATGATATTAATAGTCAAAAGAAGACCCAAATTCTTAATTTCACTTAGTTATGGCGGTTTTAAACAAAAAGGCACTACCAATGTTTCATGTGAGTGGTTACACTAAAATTCAATGTAGGAAGCACTATTATAATTGTGTGTCACTATTACTACTAGAATTATATTCCAAAAGTGTTATTAGAATTTTTTTCCTAGTTTTTTAGCATAGCTCTATCTCAAGAGAATAGTATTTTGAAAACAATTACAAGTATACCTAGACCTCAAAAAGAACCATGAAGAAAATTGAGAAGAAAATTGTAATCTTTCTTCAATAATACTTTAGAATTCTATATATTCCATCTCTATTGAGAATAATTTATGCCTACCCTATTTAGTGTAATATCCACAATATGAGTTTTGAATATATGTTCCCAGGAAGGCTTTTTCAGAGGAAAAAGAAAAGAAAAGGCATTGTCATCAACACTTTTGAAACATGATGTATGAAAAAAGGGTCTTCATTTGCTAAATTTTCATTTTTTCACAGCACCCATCGTTTTGATATTTATTTTGGGAAAACGATAGATAATATTGATGCCTAGTTGTGCTAGTATCCTCATTTAATATCTAAGGCTATTCATCTTGTAAACCATTCTACCATACTTGAAACAGAGAAAAAAAAAAAAAACTCTTTCAAGTGTAGGAATACTTCCAATGCATTCACTTATGGAGAAGGATATTTTTCAAATTCATATCTAGCTCTGAAAATACACCTTTATTATTGGCACAATTTGAGAGGCTAACTAGTCATATGGATCAAATACTAGGAATTGTTGAAGAGAATAGTGGTACTATGGCATAATAGATGAATGGAAATTGGTATCATTGAACTCTTTTTCCTCCTATATTCCTTCACTTATCAGGTCCTGAAATGATCCTTAAGGTTTCTCATCATCTTTTTTAGTGTACAGGGGATATGGTTAAATATGTGCCATAATTTTTTATTTTTATTTTTAGATCTAGTGTGTCTAGTTCATTTTTTGTAGCCCAAGGCATCCACATTTTTTTCAAATGATGACTAAATTTTTTTTTAATAACTTTCTTGTTTTATTCAAAGGCTCAATACTCTTCTTGAAAGGTACTAATATTTTTTATAACCATATTTTCCACATTATATCAATGAGAGGAACCATAAGTTGATTTCCATTAGTTTAAATCATAAATATAACCCTTCTCCTCCTCATATCAGATCAATTATTATCCCATCACTCCCATAAAATTGGCATAATGTGTACCCATCAATCCATTAGTGTGCGCGTCCTATCACTTTTTATACAAGTTGTCCTCTTACTCAGAGAAATGGAGGTAAACATTCTAGAAGTGATATTTACCAAGGAGATTAGTCTGACCTATCCTGTTATGAGTTTATTGGTGATCAATAATAATAGAAGTTTCCTAAATTCTATTGGACTCATGTATCTAGAGATATCATCCTTAATATAGGAGAGGTATATTTAGTGAGGCCCTCTCAAGGGTGGGAGAGGAAATTGAAGATAAATAGATCAATAATGCTACTATACTATCATTAAAACACTATTATTTTTCATCCCATGTGACCTAAATATGTTTTTTAAGTAAATAAAATAGGATAACTGTGAGACTAGAGGAGAGAATACACTACAATTAAGGTATACTTTATTTATGTACAATTGTTGTTGCATGATTGTAAAACCGATTTCCCTCTACATTTAATGTTTATATATGTGAGATTATGGTTTACTTCTTTTAATTGTTCATAGCTCAATTTAACTTATCTTCTTTGGAGGAAAACCATGTCCTTGTTTGTTTGTCCACGTGTTTAAGGGAAAGGATTAAGGACTTAGAGAAGGATGTCAATGTAGGAGAAGGGTCTTCTAGGTGTTGTAAGGGGTTTTAAATCTGCACCTTCCTACAAGGGTTATAAGGCATGGCGATTTTATTTATTTATTTCTATTATCTTGCTTGTTATTGCATTGTGACTAGCGAATTAGTTGTTATCTTTAACCCAACATCTAGAAAATCATAAGGAGGGATCATTGGGAAAATAGTCCCTTTGCTTATGTATGTATTTACAGAAAACACCATCCTTGATGATACATTTATATTATATATAATGGTCTATAAAGTTCCTTATGAGGATGGATTTTCCTTTTCTTTTTGAATTTCTAAAGATATTAATTTTTTTTCTACTGGTCTAGAGTTGCTTCTTGTTAATGGATTAACACTAAAATTTCTCAAAACTCAACTTTTGTAAATGAAATTGACTGAAAGAGATACACACCAATATTCATGTATTTGAGATCCTCCTTCTACTTATATGTTACTATCACCAGGTTATTTGTTCCTTGGTGTAGTCATTTTTCCATGCGATATTATTATAGAAAAGAAAATTGGCCTATCAAAACTTTAACCCTTTAGAATCTCCCCAAAAAAAATGAAAAAAATGTTGGAAAAATTAATTAATTAAATTAAATGCAATGTATTATCGATTTAAGCATCTGTAAGCTTCTAAGATGTACGAACAATATATGTAGCATCAAAGTTTCTAAACTATAACTATTAAAAAGTTTAGTGAAACATTTGTAGGAATCAATATTGAGCCTTGAGGATAAGAAATACTTATTTTACTTGATGGTTCATAAAGCCCATGTATCCCTACTAAGAAATAACGGAAGTGGATTGTAATCATATCTACAAAATTTTGATGATCATAAACATAAGTTCTCAAGCCATATACTTTTATCATTATTCCTTAGTCATGTGTCAACCAAACCTATTGTAGGACACCATACTTAAGACAATAAATAAATAAACATGAATGAAGTTCCTAGATTTTATAAGTGAAAGGAATAATGGATGAGTCCCAAGCACGAAGTAGTAATTAATGATAACACTAAATTTGCAAAACTACTCTAACTGTGTAGTGTTGCAATGCATTCCCAAGAGAGAGGGCCCTCATGGTTGAGAATGCATTATGAAGGAAACCATAATAATTTAACTCATAATTAGAATAAAATTGGGATAAAAATCACATTGTATTTATATGAGCTCAATATAGATATAATGGCACGATATTAAGGGTTGATAGATAAACTTGGCTTGAGAACTAGGTCAAATGGAAGTAGTTACACCAATTTTTGGTCATCTAACCATTTACAATTAAATGGTTCGAAATACACCATGTAAGACCAATTTTACCATAGGAAAATTTCTTTCACTATAAGAAATAATTTAAAAAACCATATTTTATTAAGTTATTTCTAGTTCAAACATGAAACCCCATGATGAATAATTAAATAAATCCTTATTTATTTGATTTTCCAAGAGGAATAATTAATTAAAACATTTTTTAAATAATATTCATAGTCATATTTAACCCAAATAATGAGAAATAATTAGATGAACCATTATTTATCTTATTATTCTCTAGTAATAATTAATTAAATCATTATTTAATTAATATTCCTTGTTAAAATTGACTAAATCATTTAGGAATAATAAAATAGATTATTATTTGTTAAATTATTTCTTAACCCCATCCTTGAAATGATAAATAAATGATTAATTTCTAAATAAATGGATTTAACCAATTTAAATTCCTTTTCTCTCCAACAAAATATAATAAAATATTCCAAGCATTTAGATCTAAATCTTGGTTAATAATATTTTATTATGCACCATTATCAAGAATTACTCAATATTTTGTTATAAATAGGAGGGTTTTCCATTCATTATTTACCTTTGATCCTTTCATTATGGTCAGACATTGATCCTTTTGTCATTGTCATACTTTGATCACTTCTATTATTTTTCTTCTTGGGCTCCAATAGAGTTTAACATGTCTTGGGTTTTCTACACCATTGAGAGAGAGAGAAACTTTTGGATCTGAAGTGTTCAAGATAGCCAAGAACCCATCCTATTAAGGGGGATTGGTAACATCATTCTATGTTCCCTTCTGAGGTTTTAATACATGTAAAATTCTTTATATATATTGTCTTTTCCATTGGAAATTTGGAGAAGCTCTTATTTAATTTTATTGTTTAGCTACTTTTACTACATACATATGGGTTTTTGTTGCATTTGTTTCAAATATCTATTCCATAAAGAAGTTGAGCAACTATATTTGTTTTTAGGAATGTTTGTCATCTGCAGATAAAGTGATCTCTTTTCGTACACTTGCTTTAAGAATTCATTCTAATAGTAGTGGTTTCAAGGATGTCGTTTAACATACCCATGGTTTTCTAGCCATGAATTTCTTGTAATGGATCCTTTACCAATCTATAAGAAATTTGATTTTAATATGCCAAGGGATGTGTGTTAGGCCAAATATCATACTAAGAGGGGGTTTAATCATTGTAGTGGAAAATTTAGCATTTAAAAACATTTCATCAATAATTAACCATGTAGCATTGCATCATAACAATTTTTATAATAACAATGAATGAAACTATGAGTCTAGAAACCACCAGCAAATCAACAAAAGAGAAAAGAAGCATTTATGTTGAAACCATTACGAGAGAAAACAAAAATTATTTTCGTCTTCTTCTTCAATGCATTTACATATAATTGTAGGCACTGACCTAGTACATGCACCAACCCCAAAGATGTGCAAGCAACTACTTTCAATAGGCTACAAATTGATTGAGCCACCAACCTTTAAAATGTGAAAGAAACCAACTTGCAATAGGCTACAACCTCATTAAGGAACCAACCTTGAAAATGTGAAATATTCCACTCGTTGTAGGCTTCAAGCCGATTAAGGCACTAACCTTGGTGCGGGCACCCACCTCGTTCTTCAACTAGCGTGGACAACTTTTCACAATATTTCTAAATAGATCCATAATCTCAGATCATAAGTAAATCATATTTCATTTTCTCCATAGGTCATGTACTTATTCACATGTTCATATAACCAATAACCATGACCTCTATGTGCCATATATTCCCTTTATCTAGTTGTAAAACAATTCAACAAAAAATCCCTTTTCAAAATTCAATATTCACTAATTTAAACACATAAAAACATTAGAAAATTAATTAAATCTTAATTAATGCTTCCATTTTATTAAATAACAACCATAAAATTAGTGCTTAACAAAATAACTTCAATATTCTTATTTTTCACTAGTAGAACAACAATAGTAGCTCAATATAGGGTCTTGGAATAAGAGATGGAGGTAAATTCTCCAAGATGATAAAATTAAACCTAACATATTTTGGTATGGAAGGAAAATCCATTTTCAGGGGGTGTTTCCTGGGAATCCTTTTTGGGGTCAACTAGGAGACCAATATGGGGATACCATATTCATCTACCCCAATTTGTTACTCTTTGTTTCACAATATGAACAGATTACTTGGGCACTCACTTTGGAGGATTATGGCTCCGTTTGAGCAACATATCACAATTTTTTGGGCTTAGTTTCACTAATATTGATTTTATATCCAACTAAATATTTTACCCCCGCCTACTAAGGTTGCTTTACATGGTATCTATAGTGGCCATGATCATAGGTTTCCTACATGAGTGAAGGAGAGGGGGATATCCTTGTTGTAGCTAGCGTAGTAATTGGTCAAACTCACTCAGACATCCTGAGGGGTACCCCATGGCTAATAATGATACTTACGTTTGGTCTAGGAGGACCATTAAGAAAGTTTCAAACATGATTTTCCAAACAACATCTTCACTATCGACCTCAGACCTCATCAACCAGACTCTAATGGTGTGACTATATCTTTTTTTATTTATTGTTTTATGTGTGATTGAATCCTAAATATTTTAATATGCCATATTTGATATTAATAAAAACATACTCACCGGGCATGAACAAACATTTGACATTATCATAGAATTACACTTTTCTCTTGAAGAAGAAGGTCCACCACTAAGTATACATAGGACATGTTTGGTAATAAAGGGGCTAGACTATAATCTGGTTGGGGGGATAACTATGGTTCTTGGGAGGGGGTATATTTTTTTATTATTCAAGTAGTAGATTAGGGTCCATTACAATATGTAATACCACCTTTGATTGACCCTTTCAGCCCCATTTTACTGCAATTGAGACCTTATCATAGTGAACTGTTTTCACTTATTTTATTATCATATGTCTAGTGAAATAACTTCTTCTACCATAGGGGAGATGGGTCCCTAATTTCCCTTTACATTGATAGTATTTTTTTCCATTCCATCATTATTTCCACTTAGTGTGTGGGTATTCATTCCTCCTAGAACATTTGTCTCTTCTTCGTATGGAATTTCACCAATTAATTACATTACCCAAATAATTTCACCAAAATTTTAGTTGTTTATGACCTCATACAACTTTGTGTTTGGAATGGGGGAAAAACCAAGTAAACCTATGGGAGCTGGGACATTTACTCTTGGATCATATATACTTGCAATCACTTTATCCAACATGGGATTACCTACTTTAGATATCCTGCAGTGAGGATAAACGATTGCTTCTAGGTACATTAGGGGAACTATTTTTTTTGGTAGTACCTATCAACCATGTAATAATTCTATGTTAGGTGTGATGCATTATTTTTGAGGTTTCATTTCTTACAAAGGGGCTAGTTTACTCGGGGACACTAAAAACATTAGTACCAGTATGGCTATGTGCTTTAATCCTTACATTCATGATTTTTAACAAGGTTTTTTTTCCTCTATTACTGGCTATAACCACTTGATTAATCATGGTTTTTTCAGTCCTATGTTCACGAGGGGCACTTACCATGGCTGATAACATCCTTTCACTTCATCTATTTGCCTAGGAACTAAGTACACTAAGATGGAATGATAATTTGATGAACATTATTATAACATTAACTATCATATAGGGGTGCATATTGTTCTTCAGAGTGTTCTTATTTCCTTTATGATCCATTTTATTAATAAAAAATTCCATTTATAACAACTCTTCATTTGCCATATTTAGATAAATTGAAAAATCAACCCATATGGGCTGATCCTAGGTGACCACCAATACGAGCCAAAATCACATCTGATGTTCCTATGTTTGAATGGAAATCTAGAGAGTTCCCTTCCACCATAAGGGATTCCGTCAATAAACCTTTGACATATACGGTGCATTCGTGGCATACTAAATAATACCTCTAGTTTGACTATGTATTATAAAATACAACTAAAAATCACATTATTGAACCCCTTACCAATACAAACCCAATATACCTTCCCAATTTAAGGAAGCCCTACTTTCACTAGATATTGTAGGTATGAATTTTTTGATGAATTTTTTTTATAACCATTTTATATTTTTCATTAACTTTGAGCTCCATTTTTTGTACCTACCAATATAAAAATCATTTATCCCCAATATATTATTTCATATTTTCCTAAATATATATCCCCCAAAATGAACACACATTTTATTGTATTTCTCCACAATGAAGCCCCCTCTCCTTCCACACACATTAGCACCGACGATCTATTGTGTTCCACTATCTCTTTGATGAATAATTATGTGATCTTGACACTTTTCCAATGAACCCTAACTAGAGATGCCACGAAATGGTATATCAAAATTGATCAAGAATCTTATAATGACTTTTCTTCCTTGGTTAGTACCTTTTTGAATCACTTCTAGATACCTCCATGGAAGAATCTCGAGACTAACCTTTTATATAATTTCAAACAAGGTCACTCTACTAAAATAGCTAATCATATCCATGAGTGGAGAAGACTCAAGAGGTTAGTATGAACCAAAATCCCTAACAAAGTTCTTAATGACTATTATATATGATCCCTATTGTCACCCATATACAAGGATGTTGCTATGGTAAGAGAAAATACTAAGGAGAATGAAATTATACTTGCTCAACATCTTGACTTGATTTCTCATTTGTGCACTATGTATGATATTATTCAAAATTATCCTCTTCCTTTCACTGATCCACAATGAACCAAGCCAAAACAATAATATTATGGTGTTATCAGTTTTATTTATTCTGTTACTGTGATCCAACTATATGCTAAACTAGGCCAAATGATTGTCACATCCCAAGCCCCAGCAAGTGAATATAGTTCTCAACAAGCACAATATTTTGAGAGATTTTATAAGTTTCACATCATGAAGTACACAATAATTAGGAATCACTAGAAACATAGCAATAAAAAGAAAACGAATAAACAAAATAAAATCCATAAACTTACTTAGGAAACAAATGAAAACCAACCTAATCGAGGTGTGGGGAAAATGATCGATGTTGAAAGCTTAAATTTCCTTCTAATATTTTTCAGGGAGAACACACGACTCAAAAGTTCCTACATATAGATGGATTCCACTGCCTTCTTTCATGACTGATAGTCACCCAAAAACTAGTGTTTTTTACTCATCAATTCCCCACCTATCCATGAAAACAAATGATTTTGTAAGATCCAAAACCTCTTCCTCGGAGAAATGAGGGGAAGCAATATTTTCGAACTAGAATCACTATGCCTATTTTCATGTGTAATGAGCAAGTTAACTTGCACATGAGAGGGAAATATTACAACACTCTTGAGTCATTTTTTTTGTTTAAAGACATGATTGTCCCTACTACATACATTGTACCTCTCATGTTAGGTAAGCCCTTGGAACCAGTATATTTCCTACATAAGGGTGTTCTTCATAATTTGAAAAGTAATGTTAATGTGTTGGTTTCCAAACATTACAATATTTTGAGAATTTAGCATAAGAACCTTGTGCCATGTCTTCTATGGAGGTTTTTCTAACAACACTGGGTTAAAAGATCATGTAATAAATTTAATCAAGGAAAAATAAGACCAAGGTCATGGGAAACATATTCCAAGTTGAATTATGGGAAAAACATAGTGATGGGTACCACTAGTGATTAATTTATGGATATGGAAATATCCAAAGGAATTGGAAAATGAAAAAGTGGCCTTAATTGGCATTTTATTTTTTAAGATATTGGAAGATAGGAGAAAAGGAAGGTGAAAGGTCACAAAATTGCATGTGAGGAAAATTGAAGGAAAAATGAAGGAAAATGAATAAAATAGAGTCATCTATGATAAAAGGCTTCTTAGGACCAATTCACAATTTTTGATAGTTCTATGGTGGATCTCTCTCTATTCTCTCATTTTCTCATACTCTTGCACACTTAAGAGTTTTCTTGGAGCACTCCTAGATAATTTTTGAATACTTTGGATTTGGAGAAAGAAGGCAAAGTGAAGCACTGGATCAACAACTACAACTAGATTTATCTGTAGGAAATAGGTGGCATCTGTGATTTCCTCGTTTATTTATGGATGCATGGTATATGCATGTGATTATGAAATTATTATTTTTCATTGGCATGGAGGATTGATGAGATTTATAGTGATTCTAACCTCTCCTTTCCATTTCTTAGATAGCCATGGTGTTTTTGTTTTTTCCATTTGATTGTTTTCTAATTGGTGCTCATAATTACTTATGGATGTGGGTTGGAACAAACGGTTTGTAGCCCTAACATAACTAGGTTTGAGTTACTAGTACTGTATCATAAGTTGGAAAAATGCTCTAGATCCCTTTGGTGGATTTAGTTACTAGTACTAGAGCATGGTTGGAAAAACACTCTGGAGACCTAGAAAGTTGTGGATTGAGCTGCTAGTTCCTAGATCCGTGGACATATGGGTAGAGACCAATCTGGTTGGTGTTAGTGATGTCCAACCGTGAGGTGGAACCACTATTTTAGGTATGGGGTGGTTTGTACTTTGGAAGACCTAGTTTTGTTTTTCCTGGTTTATTCTATGAGATCCCACATTCATGCTTGGAATATGGTGCAATGATGATTGGCTAAAATAGATATTTGGTTCGGCCAAATCTATGGTCGGATGGTATGTATAAGTACTTCACTTGGTTTTCTTATGCATATGTTAATAAGAGATAGTTCCTAGTTGTATTTTATGAGTACTTGTACTTAAGATGATATGTCTTTGATGATTATTCACTCATGGTTTATTTGTTGTTCATTTTTTGGTTATATTTTGGTTATGTGAACTATATGTTTTATGTATCTTGAGATATTTTGATTAGTTTATGAATGGTCAATGAATTATGATCTAAACAATTGTTAGTACAACTATTATGAGAGGAAATTAGACCTTCTTGGTCGTTCTTACATAAGTTTTGTAACCCTATGTTCAAATATGGATTCATGACCTGCACATTACTTATTCACCATATGTTTAAAGAAATGACTCTCATCATTAGGCCTATTTACGTCAATTATTTGATAAAGTTTTGTATGAAATGATTTTTCTTGATGTCATTTAATATCTTATACACTCCCACTAAGTTTTGGGCAATGTTATAGTGACTAGTATAACATTGTGGCTCAAAATCTGGACCGCAACCTCTAATCTGGAGAAATTAGGTTAAAACTCCATGGATGTAGTGTTTGGATGTGGTTGGAGGCTCCAAACTACAAGGATACCTTATTTCAAGTGTGGTTATAGGTCGAGGGTCGAGAAAAAGAGTTCTACGTCAGGGATTGGAAACTTGGGGTGGTTGGTGAGTCTTTGAGTGACCTCTAGTCCCTGTAGGATTTGTTGATTTGTTATTTTTTCATCAGTAATCGGCTCCACTTCCTTAATTGGATCTAGGAGGTTGGGTCAAGTCACAATATCTCTTCCTCTCATGTTTACACCGATAGCCTAGCGGAACTTGGTAAATGTTGTTGAAATATGTAGCTAGGTTTTGTCTTCATAATGACACATGTAATGATGATTTTATGTATTTAATGAAAAGAATAAAATACATTTATTATTTTTATTCTTGAGGCATGGGTTTCATGTGTTGAGAAATAAATGCAAGTATATTAGCATTTAATTTCTGTTTCTTCAGAATTACTTGTGAATTATGTTGGCTTATTTTACTTCTTTATTAGATTATCTTTGATAAAGCAATTACCAGAGTATGTATGTACAAATATCACAAGAACACAAGAAACAATATGTAGGCATTATGCTAGGGAAAAACCCCTCCCTTAGGGGAAAACAAAATCAAAATAATCTTCCTTAAATAGTATTCTTTGATACTATTCACCCTATAAATAGGCCGAACCTTCCTTCCACACCAATTCAACCTTCCAAATGTTTGATGTAGTAGCAACAAAGCCTTTTTCTCCAACAAATTCAACTAGGCAGTAGTTTCAACAACAGTAGAAAAAAAAATACATCGCTCTCCCATGTTAGGGCACGAAATGGAGAGAGACCACCACCAAAGTTTTTATTTTATATTTATCTATCTTCTTGATCCAAATCACACTCCTTTCATCTTCCTTGACCAAATTCGCACTTTTTCCTATGCAGCGATAGATATTGAGCTTGCTTGAGATGTGATGCTCCAAATGAATTCGATATTATTCCTTTTATAGGCTCCAGATGAGGTCGAATAGGTTCCTGTGAGGACGACTTGATCTGCTTAAGGACAAATTGATGTGGTACTATAAATATTTTGTGATGTGATAAAAATATTTTTGCATGATTCAAAAGCCCAAGAAGGGCGTCTTTCAATATATAAATAGATTTATAAACTTAGAATAAATAATAGAAGTATACAATGGGTAATTTGACCCAAAACATAATGACCCGAGCATGAAACCCACGATTTAATAAGTTATTTAATAATAATAATAATAATAATAAAATTTTTCTTTGATTCTTTGTATAAGTACGTTACATATAATTTTTGAAGACTAAATCTAGTTCCAATGTTCAACATTCCCTCTTAACTAGGGAGGTATTCATAATATAAAAAAGGATGATAGCAAATATATGAACTATAAATATATTCTAGGCACTGTAATGCCATGGACTAGCTTCCCGACTGGGGAAATGTATCCATTGGTCTCTCAACAGTTTAGGCACCGTAATGCTATGGAATAGATTTGTTAAAAAGGAAATCTATCCAAGTGGGACAAAGGTGGACTAGATCTTTCATCCTCTCTAGGTACCATCAAGCTTACTTACTAACCACCAACTCATAGAACTAGGTGTGCATCCACCTAATTCCACCCTTCCTACCAGACATAAATATAAAGTGCCAGACCGATGTCTTCCCAGGAAATGATTCACTCACGAAGCCTCAAAATATCTCTTGAAACATATTATCATCAACACAATCATCAATATTTACCAGACCAATCTTGTCTCTTAAATATTCAAACTTCTTGTTAGGAAGAGACTTCATCAATATGTCTCCTACTTGTTCATCCGTCAAGACATTGTTAGGTCCCTATATTACTAGTATAGTCCCTTATTGTTATTAGTGTAATCCCCTTATTGTTATTATTGTACCCTTGTAACCCTGATTTTGTTATTATTGTGCCCTTAAACTATTATTGTTAGGTCGGCTAGGATAACATTGTGGCCCACTAGGATTACATTATGGCCACATGGACTCCTATATATAGAAATGAGGTTTTGTAAACTGTATCATCCAATAATTTTTCATTTATGTAATGTATTGGAGGTTTCCCCCTAGAAGTGGCTTATTTCTAAGGCATTTCTATCTCTTTTATTCTATTTTTGGATCTGGTTACACAACATTTGGTATCATAGCTTTGGATGATAGGGTTTCACTACTCTAAATAGGTCATCGTGGATTTTTCGCTATAAATTTGTTTCTATGAAGTTTCAGAAGCTGAAATTTTTAGGGTGCGAAGCCGAAATCCTGAGGAAGATCATCTAAAAATTTTAAAGCTCAGTTCGCAATATTTTTGGAGATATGATATGTGGAAGTTAGGTATTTTTTTAGGTTCCTAAACAGGTAATTGTGGAATTTTCACTATAACTTTTTTTCTACGAAGGTTAAGAATCTGAAATTTTTAGGGTGTGAAGCTGAAATCCTGAGGAAACGCGTCGCAAAATTTCAAAGCTTGGTTTTGCAATATTTTTGGAGATATGATCTGTGGAAGGTAGTTTAGGCTCCTGAATTTCACCTCAAAGAGGTGATCGTGGGAAAAGTTCAATAACTTTCTCTCTGAGCATCGAATTGGAGTGCCGTAAAAATTGGTCACAAGCACATGGACTGCACTTTCTTGGATATCAATTTCAGAGGTGAAGGATGAAACAGTGACACGTGACAAGTCATACAAGTTCGCTCTACTGAACTAGTTCATAATTAGCTCATTGTGGGAGATTGGACATAACTTTGTTTTGGAGAATCCAATTCAGGTTAGACCTGTGGAATTCAAAAGACAATTTAGAGGGCTACTTCAGTGCTAAATTTCAGATATTGAAGAGCCACAATCACAGAGATAATCCAATTTCAATATCTAGCTCCTCAAAAGCAAGAAAAAGGTGTGTATTTTTTTCCGAATTGCATAAGTCTTGTTTGAAAAATCAATTTGAATTGATTCCAAGGGCACATTGTAGAATATATATCAGTATTGGGTTCTAAAAAATGCCCTGTAAAAATAATTCAACACCCATGAAGCCTTTAGAAGGCTCTACTATGACTCATGAAGATGAAAAATTGCAACATGATCTATCAAAATTATAGGAGCGAGTACAACAAATTTAACTCTTGCAAAGAGCAAAAAAAAATGAAATGGAAGTTTTGAAGAAAGGCATGGAAGCAAAGATGGATGGTTTGAAGAAAGTCGTGGAAGCTAAGATGGATGGCATGGAAGCTGGCATGGAAGCTAAGATGGATGACATGAAAGACAACATGGAAAACATGAAGAATGATCTAAAATAAGACATAGAAGGTTTGACAAAGTTGATACAAGAAATGTTTCCTAATGGTGAAAAGATAGTAGAAGAATCTCATGATGAGAACAAAATAAATGTTAATTGTGATTTCATAAAGTATAATGTTGGCGAGAAGAACCACCATATTCCAAAAATGGATATGAGGAAGTTTGATGGAAAGGATCCTGTAACATGGATACTACAAATGAAGCAATATTTTGATCTCCATAACGTGCAAAACACATGAAAGGTATGCATTGCAACTTTACATTTAGAACAAAATACATTTGTATGGTATCGATGGCTTTGCTCCCATAAAAAAATTGTCACTTGGTCAATTTTTACGGAGGAAATGATAAGACATTATGAGGATACAAAAAGAAATACCTTCTTTACCCAATTGATATATCACAAACAAAAGGGTTTAGTGGGGCAACACATTGAGGACTTCCAAAAATTGAATACAAGGGTAACTGATATTCCAGATGAACACAGGATCGATCTCTTCATAGGCACTTTAAAGGATAACATCCAACATGAAGTTCGCATTTTGGAACCGGATTCATTGGAGAAGGCATTCAAGTTGGCAAGAAAATTTGAATGTAAAATAATGGCGACAAGGAAGCCTACCACTCAACTCTATAAAGAAGGAAGTGTTGCTATGCCTAGAGTTCCACAACCTACAAGGTTGACACCACAAAAATTGGAAGAAAAAAGATCAAAAGGGATTTGCTACAGTTGTGATAGCAAATACACTAAAGGTCATAAGTGTGCTGAGAAGAAATTATTTTACATAGATTGTGAAGAGGAAGAAGAAAATGAACAAGAAGAGGATATACACCAGGAACCAGCCCTAGAAGAGGAAGAAATGAATCCGGCCATATCGTGTAATGCACTGGCAGGAATTACCACTCCTCAAACTCTCAAGATAGAAGGAAAAATCAAGAAGAAAAAGGTAATAGTGTTGATTGATTCAGGTAGCACCCAAAATTTTATTCATTGTAAGGTAGCCAAGGAATTAAATTGTTTCCTATACCCAGCACCAGAATGTCAAGTGATGGTTGCAAATGGAGGAACTATAAATTGCTCTATAAAATGCCATAATATCAAGCTAACCATGGGGGAATATGTATTGACTAGTCCAATGCTTTCCATTCCTATGGGAGGTGTTGATGTTGTACTAGGAGTACAATGGTTACAATCTTTGGGGACGGTAGCTTTTAATTTTCAAGAACTTTACTTGAATTTTTTTTCAGAAGGAAAGGAAGTTGAATTACGGGGTATTGCGAGGAAGTCGAGAAATATAATAAGCTCTAATGTCATGACAAAGCTTCTAAAGAAATAAAAACGAGGCGTCATTGCACAATTATGCTCACTAGAAGTTCCAAAATCAAAACCATCTATTTCTGCAGATCTCCAACAAGTCTTGGACAATCATTCCAAGGTGTTTGAAACTCCCAAATGACTCCCACCTATTTGTGATCATAATAATGCTATTCATTTGATTCCATGAAGTGTTCCTCCAAACATCAGGCCTTATAGATATCCTTACATCCAAAAGAGCGAAATTGAACGTATGATTGTAGAAATGTTAGAGGCAGGTATAATTCAACCTAGTCAAAGTTTTTTCTCTGCTCCTATAGTATTGGTACACAAGAAGGATGGATCATGGTGAATCTGTCCAGATTATAGGGAGCTCAATAATCTCACCATTAAAGAATAATTTCCCATTCCTATGATTGATGAATTACTGGATGGATTACATGGAGCAATTTAATTTACCAAGTTGGATCTTCGTTCAGGATATCATCAAATTAGAATGAAGACTGAAGATATTCCAAAAACAGCATTTCAAACTCATGAGGGTCATTATGAACTTTTGGCCATGCCTTTTGGCCTTACCATTGCACCTTCTACATTTCAAGGGTTGATGAATTCCATTTTCAAACCCTTCCTTAGAAAATTTGTGCTAGTATTTTTTGATGATATACTAATCTATAGCAGGTCTTGGAAGGATCATGTTGAACATGTTGGCAGGGTGCTCAAACTATTGCAGGAGAAACAATTATATGCAAAAACATCCAAATGTTTCTTTGGAGTACAAGAGGTGGAATATCTGGGTCATATTGTATCTCACGAGGGTGTTAAAGTAGACCCTAACAAAAATAAATCCATTAAGGAATGGAAAGTCCCCACAACCATAAAGCAGTTGCGAGGATTTCTTGGGTTAACAGGGTATTATCGCACGTTTGTGAAGAATTGTGGGAGAATAGCAGCACCTCTAACAACATTATTGAAGAAAGATGCATTTTCATGGATTCCTGAAGCAACTAAGGCATTTGAACATATTAAAGAGGCAATGTGCCTAGCACCGGTCTTAGTTATGCCAAACTTCACAAAAACCTTTATTGTGGAATGTGATGCCTTAGGAAATGGAATTGGTGCTGTTTTAATGTAGGAAGGAAGACCCATTGCTTTTGAAAGTCGTCCAGTCAAAGGAAAGTATTTACAGAAACGTATTTATGAGAAGGAAATGTTAGCAATACTGCATGCACTAAAGAAATGGAGAACTTACCTAATGGGAAGACACTTCAAGGTAAAAACTGATCATGATAGTCTTAAACACTTTTTGGAAAAAATACTATCTTCAGAAGAGCAGCAAAAATGGGTCACAAAGATGTTGGGTTATGACTTTGAAATAATCTACAAAAAAGGAAAGCTTAATGTTGTTGCAGATGCACTCTCAAGAAAGAATGAAGAGGTGGAAACATTGCTTTGTGCCATTTCTATTATCCAACCAGATTGGATAACTGAAGCAAGAGATGAATGGAAGAAGGACAAAGATGTATGGATACTCATTCAAAAGTTGCAGCAAGATCCTAGTACATCTGATACATTTAGTTGGAAAAGTGATTCCTTATGGTACAAAGATCGCTTATATCTTTGCAAGAATTCCCAACTAAAACAAAAGATTCTTCTGGAATTGCACACTTTTCCTTTAGGAGGACACTCAGGATTTTTAAAAACTTACCACAGGGTGAAGAAAGAATTTTTTTGGGATGGCCTTAAATCTGATATTCAAAAGTTTGTGGCGGAATGTTTGGTTTGCCAGCAGAATAAAGTTGAGACAATTAAGACCCCGGGACTTCTACAACCTTTATCCATTCCAAGTCAACGTTGGAGGAGATTTCAATGGATTTTATCACAGGTTTACCTAAGTCCGAAGGAAAGAGTGTCATCATGGTGGTAGTTGATAGACTTACCAAGTATGCACACTTTTGTGCATTATCTCATCCATTTAAGGCAAGTACAGTTGCTACTACATTTATGGACAGAATTCAAAAGCTACATGGAAGCCCAAGGGTTATTGTGAGCGACAGAGATCCCATTTTTACTGGAAATTTTTGGACGGAGTTATTTTCTTGTTTGGGTACTCAATTAGCTCATAGCTCAACTTATCATCCTCAATCTGATGGTCAAACTGAGATAGTAAATAAATGTTTGGAAGGATATCTTCGTTGTTTTGTATCTGATAAACAAACACAATGGGTCAAGTGGTTACCTCTCTTTGAATGGTGGTATAACACTTCCTTCCATACTGCAGCAAAAATGACCCCATTTATGGCACTTTATGGATATCATCCACCATCCATCACATCATCTTTGAGGGAAAATTCGAAGGTTCAAGCAGTGGAAGATCACATCGAGCATCAGCAAGAAGTTCTCCAACTCTTAAAGGATAACCTGAATTTGGCACAAAATCGAATGAAACAACAGGCAGATCAACATCGCAGCGAAAGAAGTTTTGATGTAGGAGATTGGGTATTTTTACGACTACAACCATATAAACAAATTTCCCTCAAGCAAGCTAAGAAGGATAATAAATTATCTCCAAAATACTATGGTCCTTACAAGGTGTTTCAAAATATTGGTACTATGGCATACAAATTGGAGCTTCCTTCTTCCTCGCAAGTGCATCTAGTTTTCCATGTTTCATGCTTAAAGAAGGTTATAGGCCAAAATATTCAAGTTCAAACAATATTGCTAGAACTTGATGAGGAAGGAAAAATCATATTGGAACATGAAGTGGTCACGGAAACAAGAACTCGACAGCTACGGAATCGATCAATTTCAGAGTATCTCATCAAGTGGAAGAACTTACCCACTAAAGATTCTACATGGGAGGATGAGAATTTTATACAGAAGTACCCAGAGCTACTCAAGCGTTGAGGAAAATGCTTTTTTGAAGGAGAGGGGCATGTTAGGTCCCTATATTACTAGTATAGTCCCTTATTGTTATTAGTGTAACCCCCTTATTGTTATTATTGTACCCTTGCAACCCCCATTTTGTTATTATTGTGCCCTTTAATTATTATTGTTAGGTCGGATAGGATTACATTGTGGCCCACTAGGATTACATTATGGACACATGGACTCCTATATATAGAAAGGAGGTTTTGTAAATTGTATTATCCAAGAATTGTTCATTTATGTAATGTATTGGAGGTTTCCCCCTCGAAGTGGCTTATTTCTAAGGCGTTGCTATCTCTTTTCTTATATTTTTGGAGCTGGTTGCTATCTCTAATTTCATGATCCCATATTGTATCAAGTACCTAATCAAGTGGAACTTATTGTTGATATGATTCCCACTAGTATGAAACATGATATCTCTATACATATTGATACAACTTTAATTGTCAGAGTTTATTATAGTAGGACTTAGAGAATTCTTGAATAAGTCTATCAGAAGCAACCTTAACCACGCAACCTCCTTTCCTACTTCACATGTAGCAACATATTATACTTCAGGACTACTTAAAATAATGAGCTATTGCTTCATACTCATCCATGAAATCATAGAAGACCCCAAACCGAAACATCCACTGGTAGTACTCCTTCCATCAGTCTCACTACCTCATTAATGAGCCTCTATGAATTAAATTGTGATTAATTCCTTACTATAGTACGGAAAAGATACCTTAATATGTGTTTTGCAACTATCTAGTGATCATGACAAGGATCAAAATGAAATTTACTAAGAATGTTTGTTGAAAAGCATATATTTTTCCTAGTGTTTACCGAATACATTAGGGATCCCACCAACTATCGATAGGAGGTAGGATCCACAAGACTTCAGTGAGAAGCCCATAACTTCTTGATATTGGTGATCATAGGAGTAGTGATGGGTTTTGAGTCCATCATCTTAATTTCTTCAAAATTTTGATGATGTACTTTCCTTTCCATAAAAATATCTCCCCAGGTTTCTGCCATACTTCGAGACCCAAGTAGTAATGCATAAGTCCTAGATCCTTCATCTGAAATTCAGCTACCAACATCTTGTTGCACTCTTGAGTTCTAAACATATAGTAGAATGACGACCAGCTCATTATTCACAACCATGACATAGATATTTGGAACAACAGTACCCTTCACGAGACCATTTCTTAGGATATATGCATCCATTCTCACGTACCATGCCCTAGGATCTTGCTTCAAGCCAAATAGGGATTTATTTAGTTTGCAAACATCAGAGTCCTTGTTATATGATTCAAAACCTTTTGGTTTCTTGATGTATACTTCCTCATTAATGGTCCCATTTATAAATTTTGTTTTCACATCTATTTGATGGATATTCCAACCCATTGTAGCAGCCAATGAAACTATATATCTAATGGTAGTATACCTTGTTTTATGTGCGAAGGTTTCTTCATAATATATTCATTCCTTTTGAGAGTATCCCCTTGCAATGAACCTTGATTTATATTTTTCTATGCTTCCATCAACAATGTGCTTGATCTTGTAGATCCATTTGGATGTGACAACTAATTTTCCATTAGGTCTAGGAATGATTTCCCAAACCCCATTGTTTAAAATGGATTGGTATTCTTCCTGAATGATCTCCTTCCAAACTTATTGATGAAAAATTTCATTGAATGTAAATGGTTCACCTTCAATTAGTTTCATAATATATGCGGCATAGCCAAAATGTCTCTTCTGTATTTTACTTTATCTAAAGGTTTGTTATGAAAGCAGCTCCAAAAATAGACGAAAAGAGAGATCAATGCCTTAGAAATCAACCAATTTGAGGGGAAAACCTCCTTTATATTAAATAAATGAAAAATTATTGGATGATTCCAATAAAAAAACCTCCTTTCTATATATAGGAGTCCATTGGGTCATCATATAATCCTAGCCGACCTAACAATAATAATGTAAGGGCACAACAATAATAATAGTGGATTTTTATGGGGCACAATAATAACAATATGGGGGCTACAGGGGGGACAAAAATAACAATAAGGGAGCTACACTAACAAAAATAAGGGACTACACCAGTAATATAGGGACCTAACATGCCCCTCTCCTTCAAAAAAGTGTTTTCCTCAATGCTTGAGTAGCTCTAGATGCTTCTATATAAAATTATCATCCTCGCATGTGGAATCTTTAGTGGGTAAGTTCTTCCATTTGATGTGATACTCTGAAATTGATTGATTTTGTAGTTGTTGAGTTCTTTTTTCCGTGATTGCTTTAGGTTCCAATATTTTTTTTCCTTCCTCATCAAGTTTTGGAAATATTGTTTGAACTGGAAGCTTGTCACCTATAACTTTATTTCAGCATGAAACATGGAAAATTGGGTTCACTTGAGATGAAGCAGGAAGCTCCAATTTGTATGCCATAGTATCAATCATTTGAAACACATTGTAAGGAATATATCTCCTACATCAAAACATATCTCACTGCAATGTTGATATGCCTGTTCTTTCATTCGATTTTGTGCCAAATTTAGGTTATCCTTTAAGAGTTGGAGAAATTGTTGTTGATGATCGATGTGATCTTCCACTCCTTGAAAATTAAAAATTTTCTCTTAGAGATGAAGTGATGGACAGTGGATAATATCCATAAGGCGCCATCAATGGGGTCATTTTTGTTGTAGTATGGAAGGAAGTGTTATACCGCCATTCATATAGAGGTAACCACTTGACCAATTTTGTTTATTGATTAGATACAAAAAAACGAAGATATCCTTCCAAACACTTGTTCACTATCTCAGTTTTCCCATCAGATTGAGTATGAAAATATGAGATATGAGCTAGTTGAGTAGCCAAACAAGATAATAATCCTGTCCAAAAATTTCTAATAAAAATTGGATCTCTGTAACTTACAATAACCTTTTGGTTTCCATGTAGATTTTGAATTTTTTCCATAAATGCAGTATCAACTGTACTTGCTTTAAATAGATGATATAATGCACAAAAGTGTGCATACTTTGTAATTATATCAACTACCACCATGATGACACTCTTTCCTTCAGACTTAGGTAAAACCTGCGATAAATTCCATTGAAACCTCCTCCCAAAGTTGACTTTGAATGGATAAAGGCTATAGAAGACACAGGGTATTAATTGTCTCAAGTTTATTTTCCTGGAAAACCAAACATTCCACCACAAAATTTTGAATATCATATTTAAGGCCATCCCAAAAAAAATATTTCTTACACCCTGTGTGAAGTTTTTAAAAATATCGAGTGTCCTCCTAAGGGAGAGGTGTGCAATTCTAAAGGAATCTTTTTTTTACTTGGGAACTCTTACAAAGATATAACCGATCTTTGTAGCATAAGGAATCATTTTTCCAACTAAATGTATCATATGTACTAGGATCTTGCTGCAACTTTTGAATGAGTGTCCACACTTCTTAGTCATTATTCCATTCATCCCTTGCTTTGGTTATCCAATCTGATTGGATAATTGAAATGTCACAAAGAAATTCTTCCACCTCTTCATCTTTTCTTGAGATTGCATCTGTAAGAACATTTAGCTTCCTTTTTTGGCAGATTATTTCAAATTCATAACCCAACATCTTTGTGGCCCATTTTTGTTACTCTTCTGAAGATATTCTTTGTTCCAAAAAGTATTTAAGACTATCATGATCATTTTTTACCTTGAAGTGTCTTCCAATTATGTAAGTTTGACATTTATTTGGTGCATGTAGTATTTCCAACATTTCCTTCTCATAAATAGCTTTCTGTAAATACTTTTCTTTGATTGGGAAACTTTAAAAAGAAATGGGTCTTTTTTCTTGCAATTAAACAACACCAATTCCATTTCCTGAGGCATCACATTCCACATTAAAGGTTTTTGTGAAGTCTGGGGTAGCTAAGACTGGTGCTAGGAACATTGCCTCTTTAAGATGTTCAAAGGCCTTACTTGCTTCAGGAGTCCATGAAAATGCATCTTTCTTCAATAATGTTGTCAGAGTTGCTGCTATTTTCCCATAATTATTAACAAAATTGTGATAATACCTTGTTAACTCAAGAAACCGTCACAACTACTTTATGGTTGTGGGGAATTTCCATTCCTTAATCGATTTACTTTTGTTAGGGTCTACCTTAACACCCTCCTGAGATGCAATATGACCCGGATATTCCACCTCTTGTACTCCAAAGAAAAATTTGGAGGTTTTTGGATATAATTATATCTCCTCCAATAGTTTGAGCACCCTCAGCATGCTAAACATGATCCTTCCAAGACCTACTGTAGATTAGTATATCATCAAAAAATACTAACAAAAAGTTTCTGAGGAAGGGTTTGAAAATGGAATTCATCAATCCTTGAAATGTAGAAGGTGCATTGGTAAGGCAAAAAGGGATGACCAAAAATTAATAATGACCCCCATGAGTTCAAAATGTTGTTTTTGGAATATGTTTAGTCTTCATTCTAATTTGATGATATCGTGAATGAAGATCCAACTTGGTAAAATAAATTGCTCCATGTAATTCATCCAATAATTCATTAATCACAGGAATGGGAAATTTAACTTTAATAGTGAGTTGATTGAGCTCCCTATAATCTGGACGCATGCACCACGATCCATCCTTCTTGTGCACCAATAATACTGGAGCAGAGAAATAACTTTGACTAGGTTGAATTATACCAACCTCTAACATTTCTGCAATCATATGTTAAAATTTTCTCTTTTGGACATAAGGATATCTGTAAGGCTTGATGTTTGCAGGAAAAATTCCTGGAATAAAATGAATAACATGATCATGATTACTAATAGGTGGGAGTCCTTTGGAACTTTCAAACAACTTGTAATGATTGTCGAAGACTTTTTGGAGATATGGAGAAATAGATGATATTGATGTTGGAACTTATAGTGAGCATAATTGTGTAATTACGTCTCGTTGTTATTTATTCAGAAGCTTTGTCATGACATTAGAGCTTATTATATTTCTTGTATTCCCTGCATTACCTCGTAATTCAACTTCCTTTCCTTCCGAAAAAAAATTCAGTAAAATTTCTTGAAAACTAAAAGCTACTATCCCCAAAGATTGTAACGATTGTACTCCTAGTATAACATCAACACCTCCCATTGGAATGGAAAGAATTGGACTGTTCAATACATATTACCCCATGGTTAGCCTGATATTATGGCATTTTAGAGAGAAATTTATAGTTCCTTCAATTGCAACCATTACTTGACACTATGGTGCTAGGTATAGGAAGCAATTCAATTAACTGGCTACCTTACAATGAATAAAATTATGGGTACGACCCGAATTAATCAACATTGTTACCTTCTTCTTCTTGATATGTCCTTATATCTTGATAGTTTGAGGAGTGGTAATTCCTTCCAAAGCATTATAGGATATGGCCAGACTCATTTCTTCTTTCTCTAGGGTTGGTTCTTGTTTTATATCCTCTTCTTTTGATTTTTCTTGTTCATTTTCTTCCTCCTCTTCATAATATATGTAAAATAATTTCTTCTTAGCACACTTATGGAATTTAGTGTATTTTCTATCAAAACTATAACAAATTCCTTTTGCTATTTTTCTTCCAATTTCTATGGTTTCAACCTTGTAGGTTGTGGAAGTCTAGGGGTAGCAATGCTTAGATCTTTATATATGTGAGTGTTAGTCTTCCTTGTTGCCATAATTTTACATTCAATTTTTCTTGCCAACCTGAATGCCTTCTCTAATGAATCAGATTCGCAATGGGGAACCTCATGTTGGATGCTATCCTTGAAAGTCCCTATGAAGACATTAATATTATGCTCCTCTAGAATATCAACTACCCTTATATTAAAATTTTGGAAGTCCTCAATGTGCTCCACCAATCAACCCTTTTGTTTAAGATTTATCAATTGGCTAAAGAAGGTGTTTCTCTTTTTATCCTCATAATGTCTATCATTTCCTCCATAAAAATTGACCAAGTGACAATTTTTTTATGGTAGAAAATCCATCAATACCATACAAATGTATTTTTTTCTAAATATAAAATTGCAATGCATACCTTTTGTGTGTTTTTCATATTATTTAGATCAAAATATTTCTCCATCTATAGTATCCATGTTACAGGATCCTTCGCATAAAAATTCCTCATATTGATCTTTAGAATATGGTGTGTATTCAATCCACCGTTAGAGTTTATGAAATCACGATTAACATTTATTTTTTTCTCAATAGAGTTTCCTGTACTTTTTTTTCACCAATAGGAATAATTTATTGTATAAACTTTGTCAAACCTTCCTTCAAACCGTCCATGTATTATTTTATATCATTCTTCATGTCCTCCATGTTGTCTCTCATTTTTTTTTCGATGTCATCCATCTTAGCTTCGATTCCATCCATATTAACTTTGATGCCATCCATATTAACCTCAATGCCATTCTTCAAACCATCCATCATAGCTTCCATGCCTTTCTTCAAACCATCCATCTTAGCTTCCATGACTTTCTTCAAAAATTCCATTTCATTTTTTGTTGCTCTTTGCGAGAGAAAAAATTGGTGCACTTGCTCTTGTAATTTTTATTTATCATGTTGTACTTCTTCCTCTTCATGAGTCATAGTAGAGCATTATGAGGGATTAATGGGTGTTGAATTTATTTAAGGGGGATTTTACAACCCAATATTGATATCTGTGCTTCAATATGCCCTTGGAATCAATTCAAACTATTTTTTCAAACAAGACTTATGAAATTCGAAAAAATATACACACATTTTTCTTGATTTTCAGGAGATCGATGTTGAAAATGACATATCTATGTAATTTCGGATCCATGAGATTTTATCTTCAGTCCTTTAGTATCCCCTTGAATCTTCTTTCCAATTCTAGAGGTCTGACCTGATTTGGATTATTCAAATCAAAGTTATGCCGAATCTCCCACAATGACATAATTATGGAATGGTTCAGTATAGAGAACTTGTACAATGTGCCACATGTCACTGTTTCCTCCTTCGGCTCTGAAATTGATATCATGGAAAAAAAATTCGCGCACTTTCAGTCAATATTTATAGAATTCCAATTCAGTGCTCAGAGAGAGAGTTGTGATGATTTTTCCAAGGTCACCTCTTTTATGTGAAATTCGGGAGCCTGCAAAAACCCTAACTTCCATAGATCATATCTCTGAAAATATAGTGAACCATGATATGAAAATTTTACATAAATTTCCTCAAGATTTCTTTGCAAATGGATTTTTTTTAAGCGTCTGAAACTTCGTAGAAAAAAAATTAATAGCGAAAATTCCATGATGAACTATTTGATGTAGCAAAAACCTAGAATCCAAAGCTTTGATACCAAATGTTATGAAACCAACTCCAAAAATAGAAGAAAAGAGAGATCAATGCCTTATAAATCAGCCACTTAGAAAGGGAAACCTCCTTTACATTACATAAATGAAAAATTCCTGGATGATTCAAATGAAAAAGCCTCCTTTCTATATATAGGATTCCATGGGGTCACAATATTATCCTAGCCAACCTATAATTAATAATGTAAGGGCACAACAATAACAATAGTGGAATTTTACGAGGCACACTTATAACAATATGGGGGATACATAGGTACAATAATAGAAATAAGGGGGCTACAGGGGCACAACAATAAGAATAAGGGGGCTACACTAACAACAATAAGGGATAACACTAGTAATATAGGGACCTAACAAGGTTCCAATAAGAGCTTCTTGTCCTTCAGCATATTATAAAGTATCTTTAAATCAATTTTTCCTCTTCCTTGTGGTCGAGATGATCACAGGTTAAAAAGGATCACTTGGTTGTGCTTCTTCTTTTTTATTTGTGGTATGGTTTTCATAGTTTATTTATTCTTTTTTGGATATTGGAGATTATTCATCATAAGAATCGATGGGGATGTCTTTATATTTATTATAGGCTTGACTTTCATCAAATATGGCATCCCTGCTCGCTTCAATATGCCTTCCTTTTAGCAAATCAGTTGCTTTCGAGATTGTAGGGAACAATGAGCTCCATCTTAATTCATTATTTATTACAATATGAAATCAAATCCTTTGAATTGTATTTCATACCATTGTGAGATCTTAAAGTTTTTATCTTTCTTTTGGTGAGTTTTTCCACTTCACCTCGACACTCCTTGAGTTTCTCAACTACTTCATCCTTTGCCTTGAGAATATTCCATGTCTTTCTAGAATGATAATCTATGAATGTTACATAATAGAGATGGCCTCCTAGTGATTTTTCATAAATGTTCCCACATATTTCAGAGTGAATAAGGTAAAGTATTTATTTATATCTAAACTCAGTATTTGGAAATGGATTTCTTGTATGGTTTCAAAAGGAGCATCCCTTGAACACACCTTCATGGTCTTCCTTCATATTGGGTATTTCATTAACAAATAGGTTAAGAGTGAGAATAAGTATGTAGTGTATATGGCCATAACTCTTATGTCATATCTCAATAGTAATAATTTCCATATGAACCAAAGCTTGAGGAGGTGGAGTAATGACCCTATGCAAACATCCTTCACAAAATCCAATAATTATAGCTTTATCAATGCTAGAGTCTTTTTCCCAAAACAATACTTTTCCATCAACAAAATAAATTATTTCTCCTTTATCTTCCAAATAAAGAAACATAAAGAAAATTATTTTTCAAACCTGGATTATATAAAATGTTGTTGAGGTGAATCTTCAATCCACTTTTCGATTCCAATGATGTTGATCCCAATCCTCTAACAAAACAGATTTTGTTGTCACCCAATTCTAGTACATGACAATATGGCTCCTTTGATATTGTATAAAGCTATTTACTTTACTCTTTCACGTGTATTAATTCTCCACTATCAATGAAACATGCATTGTCATCATTAAGAGATCCTGTAAGAGCAACCAAAAATACCTGAATTTTAACTTTGTTGAATAAGTAGTGTATGACCTTCCTGATCCAACATTACCCAACGTTGATACCCATTTTAATATATCTTATGAAAGAGTGAGAATTCATGTTGAAACCTTTTGACTAGAAAAGTTATCTTCGACCTTTACTAACCTTAGCTATGATACCATGTTGAGAAATAAATGCAAGTAGCTTAGGTTCTGAGTTCTCTTTCTTGATAAATACTTGTGAATTATGTTGGCTTATTTTACATATTTATTAGATTATGGTTCATCAATAAACTACCAATGTATGTATTTACATAGGTCACAATAACATAAGAGACAAATGTAGTCATTATGTCAGGGAAAAAACCCTCTCTTAGGGGAAAACTGAGTCAAAATTATCTTCCTTAAATAGCATTTTTTGATACTCTTCATGCTAGACATAGACCACACCTTCTCTCCACATCAAGTAATCCTTCCAGATCTTGGACCTAGCAGCAACAACAACTTTTCCTCTAGCAAATTCAACTAGGGAGCAGTTTTAGTAGCAACAATAACAACAAATGAAATAATACTTCGATATCCCATGTTAGGGAACGAAATGGAGAGAGACCACCACCAAAGTTTTTATTTTATATTTCTATATCTTCTTGACCCAACTCACACTCTTTTCAGCTTTTTCGACCAACTTCAAACTTATTCCTATCCATTAGTAGATATCAAACTTGCTTGAGAATTGATGCTCAACATGAATTCAATATTACACCTTTTATAGGCTCCAGTTGAGGTTGAATAAATTGGTTGGATGATGAATTGATCTCCTTATGGATGACTTGATGTGTAGGTACTATAAATCATTTTGACTAAATAATAAATATTTTTGCATGATTCCAAATCCCAAGAAGGGTCCCTTTGAATATATAATGACTATATACTTAAAAAAAATCCTAGAAGTCCAAAATTAGGACTTTGACCTAAAACATAATGACACAAACATGAAACCCATGCTTTAATAAGTCAATTATAATAATTATGTTCTTTGATTATTTTGATAAGTATATTAGATATAATTTATGAAGACCGAATGCAGTTACAATCTTCTACATCATGCTGAAGGGAGATTTACTTTTAGTTCAAGTACTCATTGAGTGCTTATAGGTTTGTTATAATGTCAATTGAGTCATTGTCATGTTTGGATACCAATGTGGGCATGCTACATATTGTAAATAAAAATTATTAGAGTGAAAATAGAGTCAAAAGACCCTCCAAGACCTCAACATGGAGCAAAGATCAAGTTGGCCTACGTGAAGGGACATGTCACCCTAATGAGAGAAATTTGTACCCCTCCAAAGCCTATAAATAAGAAGTAACTCAACATAATTTAGACACTCATTAAGCAGCTTTGATCTCCTAAATATGGAAGCTTGAAAAGGAAGAAGAAGGAGAAGAAGAATATGTTTGAATTTTTAGGCCTCTCTCTCTCTCTCTCTCTCTCTCTCTCTCTCTCTCTCATTTATTAGGGTTTCTACAAGACGAAATTCTGAAGACGCAATGAAGTTGCGAAGCTGCAAGGTCGAAGCTGTGAAGTTGCAAGGTCAAAGTTGCGAACCTGGAAGGTCAAAGCTATGATGTTTCTTCTAGGTCAAAATTGTGAAGCTGTTGAAGCTAGAACAAGGTCAAAGTTGTAGAAATTGTTGTTTGGATCAATTTTGTTGAAGTTTCTTGAAGGTCGAAGTTTCTTGCTAGAAGTCGCTCAATAAGGAGAATTTTGACTTTGTCTTGGAGGGAATTTTTCAAGGGTCATAAGTATTGGAATTCATTAATTGAATTTATATAAGAAGAGAATAATTCTGATGGGTTTTCCTCTCAATTGGGGAGGTTTTTCCCCTTGCTGATTGCTTACATATTGTGCCCTATTGTCTCATTGTTCTTTATGATTCGGTAGTTGTTTAATGATGGAGAGAAATAATAACAATAATAATAAAGGAAAGAATATGTTAATCAAAAAAATTAAAAATACATCACAAGTAGTTATAAAAGTAATAGAACTCACCTAATTTAGTTGCACTAGATTTCTCAACTTGGTATTAGAGCTAAGACTACTACATCAATGAAGGGAAGCACAAAGAAGGATACTCCATGATCGAAGTATGAAAAAAAGTCATCTTGGAAACATCAACATTATCAATCATCAATAAGAGTTTTATCAAGGAAGATAAAGGAACCTAATACCCACAAAAGTCATAATAAAGAAGAATGAAGCATTGTTTTATTTTTTCTCCTTCATATGTGCAAAGGTTAGGTCATACTTTCCAACAATGAAAGAAAAAAATTGTATTCACTAAAAGGTGCAAAATTTTGGGCCAAATAAGGACTATTTAGAAAGTCAAAATTTCCAGAGAATTCAAGTTCAAGAAATGTCAAAATTCAGAAAATCTAACCATATTTCAGCCACATGTGTGATCTCGGTTTTGCATAGAAAAAGGCTGAAATTGTAGACCTACAACCACAAGCCGAGATTATGAAGAAGAGAAAAAAATTTGAGTTTATGAAACAAGTTTTAATAGTGTTGACTTGAAGGAAAGAAAGCATGAAAAATAATTATCATCATCAGGGAATTAATGTGATCTCCTTCTGAGACAAGGATCACTTTTGAAGGAAGGAATATTCACTAAGAAGACATCTTCTATTATCTACATCATCTTCAAAATCAATAAGGCATAAAGTTGACGGTTTCATCATCGAGGAGTATATTCACTTCAAATTAGGTATCTTTATATATATATTTATTAGCGAATATGAATTAATTTTTTAAGGAAAGAAAAAAATTGGTTGGATTGTCAAAATTTTCTTGCATGGAAGAAGAGGATAGATTTGATCCTCATATAAAATGAATTTTTTGAGCATGTTAAGTGTTTAATTGTCTAACGAAAGAAAGAAGAACCTCAAGCTCTAGAAAAATACATGAAAGGAAAATTAACAGAGAAGATGATGATATCAAAGAAGAAGGAATAACCTCATACTTTATGAGGATGTCTAAGATAAGGGATAAAATACAAGAGTTAGGAGAATTAATTTTTTATAAGGAAATGGCTACCATATTACTACCAAAAGAATGGGGAAGCTTCACATCAAGCATCTATGGGAAGATTGAATCTACTTGATTCAATGAACTTTCGTCACTATACAAGGTATAAGGAACTAGTTTCAATACAAGGAATGGTGTAGTATCAAATGAGGAAAATCAAATATATGTTGCGATGGAAATGAGGAAAGGGAAGTTCGGAAAATTTTGTCCTCAGAAAAGGAAGAAGAATAATGTGAAGGTTAAATGCTATGGATGTGAATAATATGGGCACTTTAATAAAAAATGGCCTAAGATCAAGAAGTAAAATAAAAAAAGAGGAATGGAAGAATCCCATATCACTGAAGAAGTAGAGTAAGTTGAAAGAAGAAAAAGAAGAAGGAAGAAGTAAAATATCTCTACTATGATTGAGATAAGTCTTTCCCACCTAGTTCTTTTTATTTCTTGAAAAATATGGATATTATTATAGAAATCATTAGAAACATGATACAATGAATTATTTTAGGAGATTGCATCATAGGAGCATTCAACTGAAGAAATTTCTCAAGACATCATCATAAGAAGCTTGAAAGATAGCTGAAATAGGATTATATGGTAATCATCATTAGAAGAAAGTAGCTGTTGGTAGCCTCAATAAAAGCATAAGTAGTACTTATGGATAAAAGTAAGTCATATAGAAGAGAACTCATCATAAATAATTGGGAAGGAGCATCCTCAAGATGAGGGTAATTAATATCCTCTGCTAGAATTTTCATTAAAAGGTTCATCTCTTGAAAGATGTCTCGCTAATAATTCCACTTGTGATGGGATTCATTATTTATACGAATGATGGTATGACGACAAAGGAATGCATCATGTCAAATAAGATTTAATCACTATCAATAAATGATAGGAATATCATGAATAAATTCTATAAGAATAGATAAGAAAAGACGTATGTATGTGTATGTTCAATGAGTCAAATCATGCCTTTATAGAGTTTCATATAGTAATGATGGATGCTCTACTTCATGATTATTATCAAAGGAAAGAGATCTCTTGTGTTAAAAGGATCCATAAAGGCATGTTTCACATATTCACTAGATGAAATAAACATAATATGTTATCATATGGAATATCATGTGGTTTATAAATATGAAGGAACTATGATTGGAAGTTCGTAGGGAAACAATGTGTGAATAAAGAAAGGAAGAGATCATGAAAGATACAACTATGGAGAAGGAAATAATCATCCAATGAGTGAAATATTTAACTATGATATCTCTGTGGGAAAGATATGAAGACCCTAATAAATTCTAGAAAAGGAGTCCCTTGACATTGTATATCTTGGATACGTGTCAAATATATGTGTGGTATGTTAATATTGCGAGAAAACAAATGTCATGATGAAGGGACATCACAAAAGGTAATTTTCATTTTATATTCATTTTTGGTTTTTGGATAACATCTGGATTGGTTAATGTAGGAATATAGGAAAAATAGTTTTATATGTCGTCTACAACTAGCTCTCATGTGGTGGTATGGAAGATCCTAAATGAAACATGATGTAGAAGATGGAGTTGTATGAAGGAAATCCGTATGTGGACTAGAAAATCACTTTTAGCTAAAGGTAATGATGACATGATTGAATTCAGGAAATTGATGGATGGAGGATGCCCCACAAAGATGAAAGCTCCATAATATTAAATATTAAATTATTCACATTGAATGGAGGATAAATATAAGCAGTTTAATGTCCAATGAACTCCACTAATGAATAAAAACTTGTTGCTGGAAACAGGTCCCTAGTTAGGAGCAACCTTGGAAACAAGTTTCTAACTAGGTAGAAACTTGGAAGCAAGTAATTTAGAGTATGGAAAATTTCTTGGCTAAGAGGGAGATTGGAAGCAAGTCTTTGGATAATATGGATATTGAGAAAATTCATTCATAGTAATGGGTATATCCTCCTTAGTTGAGACATAGATATAGACACATCATTCTTATCTTCACTTGGGAAGAAATAATGGAGGATTGAGTAAGAAAATGGCATGCGATACTTTTTGAGGATGTGGTAGGGAATGTGAGATAAAATGAGTTATTGAGAACTGATATTCTTTGAGGATTTGGAATCAGATATAAGAATAGTCATGGAAGGACATATCCTATGAACACTCTAGTAGGGTATGCTCCTTGAGAGACATTGATGAAGATGTCTATAAATAATTAATCTCGCCAGCTTTGTGCTTTGACCCTATGGAGAGATATATTTTTTAGTCAAGGCCTTTATATGTGACAATGGTGGTTGATATGATGCTAAAAACATGGTTTACCAATTACACTCTTCATATGACAATTCTTCAAATTGAGAATTTCCAAGTAACTTGTATGGATTATGAATAGTTCCCTATTTAAGAGGGAGTTTTGAAACATGTAAATATGTTTATATTCAAATGACATATGTAATCATTATTTTATGTATTTAATGAAAAGAAAAAAATAAAATTTTTATTTTTATTCTTGAGGCATTGGGTCATACTGAAGGGAAATTTATTCTTAGGTCGAGCACCCATTTAGTGCTTCTAGGTTTGTTATTAAGTAAATTGAGTCATTGTCATGTATTGAATGCCTATTTAGGCATGTTACACATTGTAAATAAAAATCATTTGAGTCAAAATTTAGTCAAAATACTCTCCAATACCTCGTCATGGCACAAAGATCAATTTGACCAACATGAAGGGACAATTAAGCATAAAGAGAGAAATTTGTAGCCTTCTTAGGCCTATAAATAAGAAGGAACTCAACCTCATTTGGAAAATCACTCAAGAAAATTTGATCTCCTCAAGAAAGAAGTTGGAAAAGGACGAATAAGGAGAAGAATAGCAAGTTCAAAATTTTTGGCCTCTCTCTCTCTCTCTCTCTCTCCCTCTCTCTTTTGTTAGGGTTTCTACAAGAGGAAATTCTGAAGCAACATCGAAGCTATGAAGTTGCAAGGTCGAAGTTATGGAGCTGAAAGGTCGAAGTTGTGAAGCTGCAAGGTTGAATTTGTGAAGTTTCAAGGTCAAACCTGCTTCTAGGTCGAAAATATGAAGCCACCAGGATGAAGCTGTTGAAGTTGCATCAAGGTTGAAGCTGCAAAAATTGTTGTTGGGGTTGACTATTTTGGAGAGTTTCTAAAAGGTCAAAGGTTTTTTTGGAATACATTCAAGAAGGAGAAATTTGACTTGGTCTCAGAAGGTTTTAGTCAAGGTTCATAGGTCTTGGAATTCATCAATTGAATTTTTATAAGAAGAGAAGAATTCTCATAGGTATTCCACTCGGTTGGAGGGGGTTTAGCCCTGGATGGTCACCTACATATTCCGTCCTATTGTCTCACTATTATTTATGATTTGGTAGTTTTTCGATGATAGATAACACTAATAATAATAAAGGAAATAATAAGATAATGAATTAAAGTAAAATTACATCACAAGCAATTATGAAAGTAAGACAAATAACCTAATCTAGGTGCCATAGATTTCTTAACAAATGTCAGAGGGGTGGTTACAATTTTTCAGAGCTATCATACATAGTGAAAATATTTTTTAACTTCCATCAAAGATGTGGATAAATTATATTTTATTCTAATTTAATTTTACATTGATTCCCCTCACTTTATACTCTCCCATTCGGTCACCTTTCAAATATCAGTGCACATTTTAAATCGATATATATACCGCACACTTGCAGATGAAGGACCTTTGAATTGTGGGACATATTCTTCATGCTAGAATACTATTGGTTATCCAATGCTTTTTAAGTCAAGTAAAAAACTATAAACCTTTGATGGACACAAATTTTTGGCTTAAGGCATTCTTCCTACATTTGAAATTGAGTTAGGGGGGAAAACGAGGTATGTTGATGTTGAAATTTTTGATGTTCCCTTAGACTATAATATTCTCCTTGGTAATAGTTTATTTTATGCCATGTATATCATAGTTCCTTTGGTTTTTTGTGAGGTTCTCCTTCCTCATGAATGAAATATTTTCACGATTGATCAGTTACACTACAACATATCGTGAACCAAGTTTACCACTATCGAAAATTCTATGTCTTTCATTCGCGATAACCATGTAGCTTATGAGAGTGCTGGTGCGAGACTATTTAAAATACTATAAATCATTGGTCTCTTTCATTTACCCCCTCCTAACATTCATTCTTCTTTGGTTCATCCTATTCATATTATCTCTTTCAACACATGTGGATCCCTTATATCTCCTAACCATTGGGTAGTGCCTTCTCCTTCAGAAATAGATCAACATGGTGATGATATCCCACATTTAGTGGAAGATATTTCCTCTTTTGTATTATTATCAATACCTATTGATGTTTGTTATAAAATCCATCCCAATGTGAAATATGATCAGGCTACCTTTACCACGTGGAATGCCATTTTTCTTACTCCAAGTGACTCCCTTGATAATAAGTATCCTTCTCAGAAATCCATTTTGGAAGTTACAAATATTATTGATAATCCTATGGAGATTATTCCTATTGACTATATATTCTCCTCAAAACAAAAATAGGTATAGATATGAAAAATAAATCTTGAATCGATCCAAGGGGAATTTTTTAGGACATCCATGGAAGGCCACTCTTGGATGAAGTCAAGTCCTCAGTTTTTATACTAAATTGTTCAATGAATTGTCCAAATTTAATCCTTACATTGATGAATGAATTGTACCCATTTATATCTTGATATTCCTTTTAAAGGAGCTCCACTAGCTCACGATATCACTCACCTTTTATGTCTTAAATTCATTTGTTATAATGTTATGGTTCTAAGTTTTTCTTGGGATAATCCACCTTTAGGGACCGAGAAGTTCAAAATTTTTATGCCATGGCCCAACCATGGTATGCCATGTGGTACCCCCAATACCCCATGAATTCATGTATGATAATTATTGGATTGTGCCGGATAGTGGCCACAACTTGATACAACCTGCTAGACTGCGTTGATAGAAAATTTTAAGGATGGAAATTTATGTTAAGGTTTAGAAGCCTTGGAAAATATTACTAGTTCATAGTATTAAAACAATAATTTTTTTGGTGATTTTGTAAAAATATTAAAATTTCTAATGATTTTATATACTCTCTATACAATTTTAGTGATACTCAAGGTAAGGTAATTTTTCCTATAAAATTTGGGCAAATCGATTTTAGAAGAAATTGAAATTAACCATTTTTTTTTGGAAAAAGAATGGAAATGTAGCCCATTTATGAATATTAGCCCCTAAAGTTTTCTTTGAGTGTGTTGTGACTTGTACATATGTTTTTGAGTTTTGGTTTGGTGTGTGATGTGAAAATTGTTTTCATGCTTCATATTTATGAAAAATCCAAAAATATTAGAACAACCCCCCCCCGCCCCCTTCCTGAAAAAAAAAAAAAAACAAATCAAAATATATGGTCTTATTTTTAGCTAGTCCATGTTTAATTTCTTTCTTTATGTGATATAGCCATGGGTATAGTATTTCTAGATGGTTTTTACAAGAGAGGGTAGGATTTTAATTATGACTTACACCACACATTAGGTGTGTTTCTCATGATCCTATGACATAGGGTAAGTCTCTCCCTACGTATTTCTTTCATAATTTATTGAGATTTCCATATTCATTGTGCCTTAGATTTGACCCCATGAAGTTGTGATATTAGCACATCTCATTTTTCATGTCATAACTTGGTGGTATAGCTTACTTGCTCAGGAATGACCTATATTAGTACCTTTTCTCTCAGTTGGTGACCATGGGAATTTAGTGTATCCCTTCTTGGAATACCTCATTTTGACTTACTATAACTTAGAATCTGAGACTCATTTTACTTTTCTTGATCATCTTATAGCCTTGTCGTCGTGGGATTACAAACTCTATATAATGTGATTGTTGCCACTTCTTATCCTTAATTATGCATGTTGATAAATCTTGGCTTCATTTTTCCACAATTATCACATTGCTTGGACCATTTCTTACTTTTTTCTTTGTCTTATTATCTTTAATGGATGGTTGTGGTGATGAGTGGTATTCATTGCTAGGCTCTTTTCTTCCTTATTCTAACGAAGTTTTTCCAGCTTGGAACTAGTTGTAACACTTTTTACAACTCATTCCTCTGAGATATGCTTCATTTGTTTCCTTATTCTCATTAAACCATAAAATTAAATGGGTGTCCTTTAATATATTTCTAGGGCTTATTAAAACAGAATGAAAAAGGAACTATTGATCTTACTTGTCTTCTCTTTTGTTTTCATTAAACTATGAAGGTGACTGAAAAGAGGAAAAAGGGGAGGAAATTTTCTTAAGTTGTTATTGAAAATGGAAACATCAGTTTTGTTGCCCTTGAACATGGTACATGTTTATGTTATTTCCTTATATTTTGGTTTTAACTTGTCTCGAAGTTCTATCATACATATGAGTTTATTTACTCCTTTGGTTGGTGACACCTATAGTTTCTATGGAGCATGATTCAATGCCTCCTACATCAATGCGTGATATCCCATAGTGCTCATTAGCTGTTTCTGCCAAGTCACTTTTTTGTTGTGCCACTATGTGTTCAAGGGAAGTATCATCCTGAGTCATCCATCTACAGTCCTTATTAACCTTTCTCCATCGTTCATATTTGTGTGACTTGTACCTCATTACTTCATAATTTCACATCATCTCTCGATCTATTCCATGTCAATTGAAAGGGGATACATTAAGACACTCCTTCAATGGATCATCTATTTTCAACTTCATCTGATTATCCACAAGCTTAATATACAGACCTAAAGTACCTTGGAGCTTGCAGAACTCTATGGAAGGCTTCCTCATGATCAATATTGGGGTTTCATCATTGACTCTTGATTGCTTGAGTCTTTCAATGTTTGACTTTATCTTATTTATTCACATTTAGTGAGCTATGCTAGGTACCTTAGGGAATTTTTTCATCATTCGTGGGTCCACTAGCATCTGTTCATGGGACACCCAATTGATTAATAATAAAGTGGTTTCCACTATGCCAAAAAACAACACATTTATTTGAATTATTTAAATTCTTACCATTGAGGTTACATATAAGACGTTAGGACAGGTACCTTGCACTCTCATATGGTTCCCTAGTCAATTTTGATTGGATTTATGTATCATTCTATGTACTTTGAGCACTAATCTCGGGACCTGTCTTCTATGTTTCCATAGTCCTACAAATTTACACTATCACATAGATCGATATTGTAGTTGTTGGTGGAAATGGCCTTTTGGTTTGTCACATGGATCCACTCTATATTTTTTATGTTGATGTACTAACATTTCATGTCATGGATCCACAACGTATAACTTTCATCCATGTTCAATTTCTCTTTACAATCGAGCACGGCTATCCCCATCTCAGGGACGATATCAAAAATATTGAGACTTCAATATTTCAATTCCTATTATTTAAATTTGTAGTCGCAACTCTTTCCTACCATTTTTAGCTCTGACATATTTTTATAATGCATTTAAGCCGTTACTTTCTATTCTAAACTCGTGTATTAAGGGGAAACTATTGTAAACCTATTTTACTCATATTCAGTCACTTGCAGAAGCTTTGTAATGTTGACCTTGATGCAAAGCTTGTACCCTTGATTTTGACCTTTTTATAGTATGGATGTTAGTTAGGCATGTACATAATATTTTATGGATGTGATTCAAAGTGTATAACTAGAGATCTAGATGAATATTTTCCTTTTGAAATGAGGATTAGTCTTGAAACTTCTAGAGTTTCTCATTCTTGAGGAGATGAACTCGATTGATTTGGATATGAGTTGGTTAGGGGAAAATTATTATAGAAGTTTCCTAACTTCTATCTACCCTTGGTGTTTATATATTTCTCCCTAAGAGCCCTAAAATCATATATATACTAGTCATGTAAGGGGACAAACAGACATAGTGAGTATAGAGAGTATACTATAGTGCGAAAGCTCTATTGATTTGTGAGGTGGTCCTTCTATGAGGTACCAACCAGGTTGGAATTTAGAGAGGAGGCTCTTATTACCTTGAGGTATATCATTCTATTTTTATTCTTAAAATTTTAATATAAATTCAATTCAAATCCCTTCCTCTATGTTGATGTTCTTTGACATGGCTTTATTTTTCATAGATTATTAATAATAATTTTTTTGTTGAGATCGTATTGGAGAAATGGTTTTGGGTAGTTTTATTGGTTTTCTTTATGAAGGTTTTTAGTTTTTTATATGAGAGATAATAGATATGGTGACTCTCAAGCTGGCTTCTCCAACCATATATTACCTATTTTTTTAATAGGTACAACCTACCCTCTTCCTTCACATACTATATTATTATTATTATCTACGTATGTAAGGATTGTGTAAATTACACATTGGTTTACAAACATCTTCCCGTTGCATATGATGTAGGAATCATGGAGCTCTTTAATTTCAATTATAGTAATGCTCTCACCTTATATCAAGCTTTCAAATTTCGGTTGTACTCCCACTTTTGGGTCAACTAAATGTCAATTTCAATTATAATAATGCTCTCACCTTATATCAAGCCTCCAAATTTTGGTTGTAATGTTAGTTTTGGGTCCCCATTTAATTTAATGTCAATTAGTCAACATGAATTACTCCACATGTTACTATACTCCATGATTACTTCTCTTCGAATCCATCTCATTATCTCCTTGCATTAGATTTTTATTGAACTATTGTCCTTCAAGTTATAGATTGGATGGTTATCAATTTTTCCTCCGCTAACTCAAGTTTTACTAACTAAAATTTAAAGGATATTTGAATAATGATTTCATTGATAAAGAAATGGGAATAATTCACGTCAAAATCTTGTAAAAAAACATTAATCATACATTAAAAGTATGACATAATATCAAAACCAATATAAAAATACCTAGTAACCTTCACAATTGAGATAATTTGTGATGAAATATTGGCGTGCACTAAACTTTATTGATTTCCTTTCTATTCACTTTATGTCACCGAATGATAGTGTTGGTCCCCTTGAAATGATTGTGCACGAGTTATTGTAAAATATTTAAATGATTTGCATTAAGGATCTTCTATTAAGCCCTTTAATGCTATAAATGGATAAATCTATAGTTTGTTGCAAGTGTTAAATTTCTATGAAAGAACATGTGAAAACTTGTGGTGTGTTGTACATCTGCGTAGAAGCTTGATGAACATGCAGGAAAAATATTGTGCATATATATATATATAGGCCTTCAGGTACATAGTAGTTGTTAGTGAGCTTACAATATTGTTGTAGATAATTAAGTTTATAGTAGATATAAATAATCTTATAGTATGAATGTAGGACTTCAGGTTTCTCATGATTTTTATAAGAATATCCCGTAGACATTTTACCATGAACTCTAAATCATAATGGATTTTTTCTTGGTAATTTGGATTAAGTATTGAGCCGAGTGATGTTAATTTATGCTTTGGAAAATGAGCATGCTAGATTTCCGTACTCGTAATATGAATATAGCAATACTTTATTTCATACTCAATGTGATTATAGCAATAGAGCTATACCCATGTTGATGTATCCTAATATTTGAAAATCAATTAACTAGAGAGTTCTTTTTGTGTTGGTACCTTGAACTAAAATGAATCAAATCAATTGATAATTGATATTTAGTACATTGTGGAATTCGGAATCATGTACATAAGAATATTTTGAAAATGAGTATGTTGAAGTGGAATTGTTTTCACTAGATGGTAAGTTTAATGTTAATTGTTACCAGTCTGGATTGCTTGAAAATTAATTCAAAGCTAGAGAGTGATCCTCATACCTAAAATGTGTTTAAATATTTAGTACCTTGGAAGTAATTGTATAACTTTTATAGGATGAAATTTACCCTTGCATATTAGGTAAGCCCTTTTAAGTTGTATCGGTAAGCCCTTTTTACTTGTATCGTACGGTCACTATAATAATGAAGTATTCTTAACTTATTTTTGATGATTGTAGATGAATATTTGTGGTTTCTATTATTTTCATTGAAATACTCACATTTGCGTATACAAACATATTTGAAATGAGTAAGAGACAAAAGGATTTTTCTTTCTTTTTTCTATGTTTAGAATATATCTTCATTTTTATAATTATTTCAATTAGTGAAACATCCTTCTCTTGAAGTGAACTTGACTTTTGACAATGGTTCCTTTTATAGATTGAGAATGTGTTCGTTGCTAATATTTAACTATTGTTTTAAATTTTACAAAATGATTATTATACTATATCTTAAGAGGTTATGTACATATCCACCCTTATTTAAATCCACCTTTAGAGTATTGAAGCTGAGAACCATACAAAAAGGCCCATTGCCTTTCATAAACTTTTTTTTTCCTTATAACATTCTCATGTCATTTAACTATACTAATGCATGATGTTTGTGTGAAATAGAGTATGTTTTCTTATTTCATCTAGTTCATGATTTTATTTTTTCTTTTTATTTAATCTATCAAAATCTCTAGATATATGCGCAAAGTTATCTTTAGTGTATTTATCTCAAAACTTAATAGGAAACATGGAAATTTTTCCACGGGAGTTAATGGTGCGTGAGTATTATTGTTGTATTCAAAGTCATTATGTGTTACTACGAAGATTGTACTTAATGGTTTGGATGGAAACCTTTATGGATTACCTTAAATGAATTGTGTATGACTTCGCTTTATATATTTTTCATGGATTACCTCCAAATTATAGGCTTTTCAAGAATATCTCTTAAATTATATGTCTGGCATATTATATTTTTATCAAAACCTTTATGTTGAATCTACTAAAAAGATAGCAAGAAAATGTCTCAATGTTGTCATGTTGTAGTAACCACTTCAACTTTAGTTCACATGTCTTAGGCTTCAATTACCACCTCTTTATGTACGTTTCTAGAAGGAAAAAAGTGGTTGATATAATTTTAGTAAACCAGAGAGTTATATAAATATATTCTTTTTATCATTTATATATAAAATTTCTGAAAATAATAAAACAATAAACATCGTATTCATAAATATTCACAAATATTACCACCCAATGTAATAAATATTATAATGAAAAGGAAAGGAAATAACAAGAATTTCACAAAATTATTAATGTTATCATAAAAATGGTTGATGATAAAACTAAACTACCATAAATCTAAATGAGTATCTACAAAAACACAGTGAACTAGTGAACATCAATATATGTGAAAATTTAAGAATAAAGGATCTTATAATCTATCGTTGAGTCATCCCTACCTGAAGGAGTTTGAACCTTGTATGATACTACTAGAAGAAAAAATTACATATTTTTTATTGAAAATCCTTATTAATGCTAAAACTCCCTTATCTGATGTAGTTTAAACTAGTCTACTATAGGATGATGGAACTAAAAATAAATCTACAAACATAACTCTTCAATTCTATGTCATATAGATATTAGAATCACATTGAAGGAGCTCCAACTAACTCCATCCATCAAATTCATGATTATTGGGGGTTGATTCCCTAATTTACTCGTTCATTTAGTTCAATTAAATCTTAATTTCATTTTAGCCACATAAGTTACACCAACTTAAAATATATTTTGTGTTGTTCAATAAGTATGTTATATACTATTTTATATATATTATACGTTGTGTCAGTTTTCTTCATGTATTTTTAATTTTTCTTGATATCTATTATTTTTTCTTATATCCACGTACTCTTATTTCCAAGTTCCTCATCTATAAAGTATTAAACTATTAAGAGAAAAATAATGTTAGTTCATCGCATCTAATCCAAAGAAGAGAAAAAAATGGAGATACCTCATATTCATGAGTGGGAAATGATATCTCCTTGTACCATAATTATTTTTAACTAAAAAAATCACATTTCCATGAGAACGTGTTGATAGAAACAAAATCGTAGCTTTTCTTTCCTTTTATTGTGTCCCTGTCTTAGCTTATTATTCTGGGCTTGACTCATGACCCACAATAATATGATCATGAATAAAACATCTCCTTATTTCTACTAAAATACTTCTCACTATGTTTCTATTGCCCTATGTTATTATCATAATAGTCCTAATATTAAGAAACCTAATTTGTTGAGAGAAATGCAATGCCAACTAATCTCATTTCAATAAAATAATCTGTAAAATCTAGAAATTCCAAAATTTTCACTAGAAAATAACATTTCCTCATTTCACTATATTTTTAATATTAGAAACACCAATTTCATTAATGTGTATATATAGAAACAATATTACATATTTTTGGCTTCCTTATGCAAGGTTTGGATAGCTACTTCTAGCTTCACTCCCCTCTAGAAGGTGCTCCTCATAAACAAAACCCATCCTTGTTTGAGAACACAGTTTTCCATAGTTAGCATTTTCTTTGGGTTCTTTTTTATGATATTACTGTATATACACATGTCATTTTGTTCTCTATGTCCTATAAAACTAAATAATGGACAAGATACCAATGTTGGATCATCTAGTATGTAACAAAAAATCGAGGGAAATATGATAAATCCCAATTACTTGAAAAGAAAATGATGTTTCCAAATCATTTCACATTTCTTATATAGGAATCCCAATAATTTTTGAGGGTTTAGATGGAGTCCTATATTTTTTTTTCTTGTCTATGTTATCTATGATTTGGTGTCCTTTGGCTTCCTTTCCTAGACTACAATTAGCTTCCAAAAGTATAGCCCTAGAAGAAAAATACACATTTTTTGATAATCCAATGGTCCTTCCACCAAAATATTTTACTAATATTTTATTCCCTCCCATATGTTTTTCTTGTCCTCTTTTTGTGTTCACCTTGGCTTGGTTTTCGTTTTCTTATTTTATCAAACATCTCTGACTACGTTTATCATGTTAAAATTAAAAAATATTTAGGAGGGAATTTGTACTAAATCATATACTCTAAGTAAAACAATAAACCCCTATATTGACAGGAATTGAAAAACTGAAAAGAAGTGGAGGAGAGGATTTGAAGGAAGAGAAGAAGAAAACCAAAGTTGAAACTCATTTTTTAAAATTGTAAGCCTCGTTGAGACATAGACTAGCAGATATCTAAATTAAATTTTTATGTGGTTGTAATTAAAGGGGAGTGTAAAAGAATGTAATCCCAACCACCTGCTAGGTGTCGAAACCATCATTCCAAGTGTCTAGTTCAATTTTTAATTAGTCCAGTTTAGTCGAGTTTAACTCCAGACATTTATTTCTAATGTATCATGCGATACCCTTGAGAGGTGTTTTGGTGCAAGGGGGAGCATTGAAGTTGAAAACCAAGGTGGATCTATAGCAGCAGATCTAAAACAAGATGAAGAGTTTGTTGAATCCCACTGTGCTCAGTCACAGGTGGATGAAGTCTACGAAGAAAGTGTAGAAGTAGCTGAGAGATAGCACGAAGATGCTTCTCAACCCCACTATACACAGCTACATGTGGACAATGATTTGATGATTCCAGCAACGAAGCTTGCTGATGAATATTTGATGATACCATCAACAGAGCTTGCTAATGAATCCTTGACCATTCCAGCAACGGAGTTTGCTGGTGATGACTTATTGATTCCAGCAACACAGCTTGCTGATGATGATATGGTGATTATAGCAACTGAGCTTACTGATGATATGGTAAATCCAGAGACTAATATTGTTGATACAAAATTTGATCAATATTTTTTGGCTAATGATGAATGGTTGTAGATGATGCAACAAAAACATGATATTGACATACTGTTATTTGGTGAGATAACCCCACTGTAGTTAGTGGAAGACAACCTGATTGCACTAGCATAGATTAGTGAAGAAAAGGCAGAGACAGAGACAGAAACAACGCAGAAGAAAGAAACAGAGAAAGAAGCAGAGATAGAAGCAAAGAAAGAAGTCTGCAAAGTGAAAGCAGAAACAAAGATAAAGGCAGAAGAAGAGAAGGCGACACAACAAGAGAAAGCTCTCACTACAGAGCAGAAAAACAAAAATGAATGTTGTTCTACAAATATTTTTAATTCTAATAATGATTTCAAGTGTGCAGGTACACAAATTGATTATGAAGAAGAGTTAAATTTTATTGAAACATGGCTTGCAACACCATGTCTAGATGAGATCAACATAGAAGATGTAGATATGAATGACGAAGATGACATGCATGAAGAACATGTCAATGAAATTTTCAGGTATCAGAGTTATGAAGAAGTAAGATATTATTCTAATCTTATGTTGCAGCAGATTGATGATGACAAGCGCACTACAGAAGATAATATGTAGCAGCAGCCCACATACAAGTCAATTTTTGAAGAAGTCCAGGACATTCTTAGACAACTTGGAAGAGTAAAATACCTACACCAGCAAATCAAGAAACTGAGGTTTAAAGGATACAAAAGAGTGAAAAATATGAAACAATTTAGAGGCTACAGGATTTGGAAGAAGAGAAGAAGGAAACCAAATCTAGTTGAAAGTCATTTTTTTAAATTGTAAGCCTCGTTGAGACATAGAAAAGCAGGTATCTTAATTAAATTTTTATGTGGTTGTAATTAAAGGGGAGTGTTAAAGAATGTAATCCCAACCACATTCTAGTTGTCAAAACCGTCAGTCCAAGTGTCCAGTTCAGTTTCTAATTAGTCCAGTTTAGTCGAGTTTAACTCCAGACATTTATTGCTGATGTATCCAATGTAATCCTATTTAACTAATTCGTAATCTTGAGAAGAGAAATCCTTTTCTCCACTTCTTTTCAGTTTTTCAATTCTTGTCACCCCTTGCACCAAAACGCCTCTCAAGGGTATCCCATGCCTCCTTGGTTGTCTTGGCAATCTGAAATCAAGGGAAGTATACTTTCATTGACTAATTATTTTATGCATTTTAATGCATAGGCGTCTTTTCGCCTCTTTATTTCCAGATCTAAAAAGATCTCGAACATATTTTGTTTCTGCTTTAGCCTCTTGGATTTTCCCATGACCTCGTTGCTTAGCTTCCACAAACAAAGGAGTCTTAACTTTTGAAGAATATTTTGAATGTGTTGAATTTCATGCATTGGACCTTCATGATCTTTCGGCCATGAATTCTATGGCTCCCGCTTGATTTGAATGACTTTAATGAACGAAAATCACTTTAACACTGCTGAATGAAATATGTCCTGCATTTATCTTAACGCAATCGATCCTCATAGGCCCTGCGTCACTTGAAATCTGTGTAAGTGATTGACACTTAACGTGGCTCTTAGCTCTTAGTTCCTGCATTATAATGTTGAGCTTCTTAAAAAGCAGTGCGTTAAGACTAACGCTGAGAAGCTTTTAAAACAGTGCGTTATTACATAATTTTTTTTTTCGGGCTTTCTTCTATTTTTTTCGTCGGTGCTTTCACTGGATTTGCGTGGCATTTTATTCCTTGTGCTGCTACTTCATAGGAGGCGTATTCTTAAAACTTCTGATGCTCTGTCAAAGAGTCTTATGTAGGCTCGCTTCTCCTCTCTACTGATCCAACTTGGCTCTGTTGCTGCTCTCTAGGGAGGATTATGCAAGCTAGCTCCGATACAATGAAAACAATTGAAAAAATGAAAATAAGTGGAGCAAAGGATTTCTATTCTCAATATTACAAATTAGTTAAATAGGATTACATTGGATACATCAGTAATAAATGTCTGGAGTTAAACTCGACTAAACTGGACTAATTAGAAACTGAACTGGACACTTGGACTGACGGTTTTGATGCCTAGAAGATGGTTGGGATTACATTCTTTAACGTATATGTTAATGACCAACCATTTCTTCTCATTTCAAGATGATGTTTATCTTTGAAAATAAACGTTCATCAGAGGGCTTGGATGGGAACATTGTTGGATTTCCTTAATTGCATTGTAAATGGCTTATGTTTCTATTTTTTGCTATGATTTCCTCCAAATAATAAGCGTCTCAAGGATCTTCCATTATATGACCAACCACTTATATTTTTATCAAAATATTTATGCGTAATATATTAAAAATGAATTACCGAAAGGCCTCTATGCCATTATTTAGATACAAAAAAAACCAAGTATGGTTTTCTAATGGAATCCACTATAGCTCTATTTCACACATCTTAGGCTTCAATTACCATCTCTTAATGTCGTGTTCTAAGAAGAAAAAGGATTTGATGCCATTTTATTGAGATTAATTTATAAATATAATATGTTATAATTTATATATTGAAATTGTGAAACTAACAAAACAACAAACACCCCACTAAAAAATATCCACAAAAATTACAACCCACAGAAATAACTATTGAAAATAAAATTGAATATAACATGAATTGAACCAAACTATGAGTATTATCTTAAATATGGATGTTGATAACACTAAGCTACCATAAATATAAATACAAACCAATGGGAATGCAATAAATTACTTAACATCAATAAACATGGAAATCTAAGAAAAAGGATTGTTATGATCTGTCCTTTACTCAGACTTATTCATTAGTTTTATCTAACCTAGTAACACATTGCTAGAAAAATAAATTACCCAACATCTATTTAAAATCCTTATAAATTACATAGTTCACTATATTTTTCAATACCCCTTCCTTGATGTAGTTTGATGTAGTTTTCCATACAAGGATAAAAATCATAATACTTTTATGAACATAATGATTCTATTCTATGTCATATAAATATTATAATCCCATTGAAGGAGATTTGAATAAATATGTCCATGAAATTCATGATTATTAAGGGTTTCTTACTTAATTTACTCTTCCATATAGTTTAATTAAATCTAACACTTAATATTTTCTCCTCGCTTTAGCTCTAATTTAAAATATGGTTGAGATTTAAAGAGTTAGAACTCATCACGGATTCAGTGACTATATCCTTTAACTAGTATGCTCTTCTAATCACCTTCATGTGTGGTAACATGATCTCTTGATATACGTCCTCTTTTCCCCTAATTTCAACATTTTTGGAGTTTGAGGGTTGTAGAAATTATGGAGGGTGGAATCTCTCTTGGGTCATGAAACTACCCTGAATATTTGCAAGCTAGTATTATAGAATAAATTCCAAGAAACTAATAATATATCAATGCTCATAATTTGAATATCTCATACAAACTCAAATACTAGGATGACATTAATTTCCTCTTATTATTATTGAAAATAAGCTAACATATTGATTTAAATAAATATGTTCCAACAATATCTAGCTTTGAAATTATGTTGATGGCCAAAAGTGACCTCATCAATGTTCAGGAAGGCCATCCAGTCAAAGTCCCAAACCATACTCTTATCTGTTCAAATCATGGCTCCAACTAGTTGTATTGGGTCCAGTTACCCCCTCTCTTTCCTTGTTAACTTGCAATGTTACTAATTGAAAATAAAAAATAAGAACGAAATTAAACTATCCCTCTTCTAGTGCACTCGCAAGAAAGTAATCCTGAAGTTCAATTGAGGGATCAACCAAGCCACACTAGAATTTTCCACTGTTTGAGAATAATTATAAAATATAAATGCAAAAAATAAAAGGAAATACAATTGAAACTATATTTATTAGAATAAGATATATATATCACTTAAATCAAGAGGAAACTAACTTATAAAAATTGGGGATTTAACACGTTTTATTAATGATAAATATCATATTGCAGAAGAACTTTAATAAATGATATAGTAAGTGAATAACATCCTTTGTTTTGAAATTTAATGAAGTGAATGATTAGCCATTAACATTAGGAAATAGTTCAGTTAATTCTAATGACACTTAATCCAATTTTCAATAGAAATTTTTTGAGTAAATAGTTACTTAGAATTTGATTTAAGCACTTGAGAAAATAAGAAATCAATAAAAAATATATAATTCCATTGGAAAAGATAGCTCATTTAATGAATAATCATTAGCATATTCAACAAAAGTACAAAACATGAAACAATTGGTATACAACAATCATTGAATGATTGAAAAATGCACTAACATGTAGAAGTACTTGGAAATACAATCAATAAAAATTGTTTCTCTTTCTTTTTTCTCCAATGGATATCCAAAAATCCCCTCAAAATTATAATCTCTGCTAGTAGAAGGATTATTTACAAAAGTGGAAGTTATGCCCAATTAATATGGATTGAATTCTGAAACAAAAACCTAAAACATCCTCACATATGTGTTTTCCTCCCTATATATAGCTCAAATTACCTTTACAAACGTTCCTAAAGCCTCTAAGTGGAAAAGACGAGGATCAATTTACTCTTTCTCAAAACTCCTATTAATAATTTAAAATAATATACCAAATATGGAGAGCTGTTGAAAGTGGTTCAGATTTGTAATAACCCTGGTCAAAATTCCATGTAAATAATGTGAATAAAGGAAAAATAATAGCCAAGGTTATGGGACACGTATTCCAAGATGAATGTTGGGAAAAACATCCTAGTGTGGGTGTTTATTTGGTTTATTTTGGCTAAAGAAATTGGGAAAACGGAATGGAAAAGTGTTTGGAAAGGAAAAATGGCATTATTCGCATTTTATATATGAAAATAATGGAAATAGGAGAAAAGGAAGGTGAAGGACATAGATTTCATATGAGGAAAATGAAGGAAAATAATGGAAAATGAAGAAAATAGAGGCATAATTGATAAAATGAATTTTGAGGATCAGTTGGTATCTATTGTCAGTTGATTTTTGGACCTCTCGCTCTATTCTCTCTCTCACACACACTATTGGAAACATAGATTTTTCATGTAGAACACTACCTATTGATAAAGGAAATAAAAATAAAGAGAAAGAAGTAAAAGGGAGGAAAAGATGAAGCAAGGAAGAGCAGAATCAAGAAAATACAATGGTGTTATTTGTAGGTATCAAATTTCATGTGTGATTTCCTTGCTAGATTTGGAATCCATGGTACATGAGTTTTGGATCTCTTGTTGTCATTAGCATGCATTTTTCTAGGTGTGAGAGTTTTCTTAAGGCTTTCCTTTCCATTTCCATGTATCCATGATGTGGTGGGTTTTCTTGTATTTGTTTGAGCTGGATTTTTGGATGGACTCAGAGCTAAGTGGAGTAGTCTCAGGATTATTCACAAGGGCTAGGAAAACCAGGATGCGATACATGGTAAAGCATGGTTTTGAATTCCTTGATTGATCCTAGGAATCGTTGATCAGTGAATGCCGAGATACATAGTAAATAAAATTCGTGAATACCATTGATTGGGCCTAGGAATCCCTTGACCAGTGATCGCAAGATACAGAGTAAAACCAAAACGGTGGATACCTCATAGGCCTAGGAATTCCTTGATCTGTAATGGCAAGATACAAGGTAAATTCGATAGGTTGAGATGAAAAAAATCTTCACGGTTTGGGTGGAGATATCTAGAGGAATTCATGCTCGTTTAGGGCCTACTCATCCAGTGGATATTGCGGTAAATACTAGTTCTATTAAAGAGGGTTGAAGTGGCTTGGCCTTGGGAAGCCTTGGTTGGTTTTTTTGTGAGTCCCACATTAAAGCTTGGAATATTCCATGGGGGTAATTGGCTGAAATAAAATTTTGGTTCATCTAATCTATGGTCATGTGGTTCGTGGAAGTCCCATACATATTTGGCTTATGCATTCATTAACAAGCACTTATTATCCTTAGTATTTTATGTGTAAATGTACAACTTCATATGTAATTTTTATGGTTGTAATACCCCTATTATTTATGTTGGTTATATGATGGTTATGAGAAAGTTTTATGAAAAACTTTATATATGGTTCTCATCTTGTTCTGATTAACAATGAAATGTAAAATGAATATATGACCTAATAAATGACAATGCAACTATTGTGATATGGAAACAATGATTCTTTATGAATCTCAGATAAGTTTGATACTGTTATGATGAGATCTATTGTTGTGACCTCTAGTGATCTAGATTTATGCAAGAATGCAACATAATACACATATAACCATAAATACAAAATGCAGTAAAAATAACACTTCATTTCGTTAACATCAAAGGACTGAGATTTGTTTATAGAAGAACACAAATAAACTAGCTAGGGTGCTAGAAGCTTATCTCTAATAAGAGATGTGGTGGCTAGAGGGCTATGAATTGTGTTAAAATGAGGCATTGGGGCCTATTTATTATTCATAAACAATGTAAAACCCAAAACATCCAAAAACATAACCCTAGGAGATGAAGTGCCAAAACTATGGGCCCCATTGGGTAAATTGGTATATCAACTTCACAGGGACGTAAATTTGGCATACGATATCCCTTTGACATGCACCATACCTCGTTAGAAATATCTATCTTAGGAATAAAACTTTTGAGTGACAAACATCAGTTTATGACCCCTGTTTCTCTGGGTTTTCCCAAAAAAATGTCATTTAGGTCCTCAAAATGGCTCTGCATGTTTAGGACCCGAGAACTGCTAAAAATAATAAACTTTTCTATAATTAAGGAAACTAAAAAACTGAAAGAAACAAAGGTGAGGCCCCAAGTGGATGGGCACAAATATCCACCAATATCATTTCTCTTGACTTAGGAAGAAATGGTCCCCATTGCGTTGAGTTCCCCCAAGAGATGAGGAAACTTCTGATGAACTTGGTCTCTGGTGAACCACTTGCCTTGGTGGAGGAATTGGATACCTTTGAAAAACCGATACAGTTGGATCTTTTGTTGGTGAGTGTTCTTTATTTGCATGTCCATGATACAATTTGTGGTGGCATGTTCCATGTAGTCTAGGTTTAACTCTATTGGTGTGTTGTTCTGCAATGTCGGAGGTGTGTGATAGAGGTGGGGAGTAGGGTCGAAGGCACTCCACATTGAATACTACATGCAAAATAAGGAATGGTGGGATACTGAGCTCAAAGGCATTGTTCTCTACAACCTTAGTGATGGTATATGACCCATATCGTAGTGGGTGAAGCTTGCAGTGGGGTATAGTGAGGTGCTCCTTCTGCAAATGTAGCCACACTTTGTCACCAACCTTGAAGTTGTGTGGCACCTGATGTTGATCATGTCGTTGCTTGTACTTAGCATTGGCTCTGTCCAATATGTCATGAAACCGTTGGATGATGTGTTGAGTGCGCTCAATGAAATTGTTCGCTTTGTCAGCTTCAGACTGGACATGAGCTGAATCGGCTTGAGTAGCCACAAATGACGTGGCTACGTTAATGGGATATAGTGGCTTGAACCCTAGTGCCACTTAAAAGGGGTTGTAGCCAATTGAGATATGGAGAGCCCAATTATAATGTTGTTGTAAATAGGGAAGGCTCTCATCCCATGTCTATGGATTCTTTGAATTGTACATGTACAGAATGTGTACATTCGTCCTGTTGATGGCCTTTGTCTGGCTATCAGTTTTTGGATGGAAAGTTGTAGACTAGGTGATCTTGGTGTCCATCATTGAGTAGAGGCTGGACCAAAATCTGTTGAGGAACCTGCTATCCTGATCTTAGATGATAGACTATGGGATCCCAAAGTGCACACACACTCGTTCAAAAAAGAGCTTAGTAGTGGCTTCCGCTATGATATTCTGCTTGCAGGCCAACATAATGGCCATATTTTATAATCTGTCGATGAACACGAAAACACAGTCATTTCCATGTTTAGTAGAAATAAGGCTCGACATGGAATCCATGGAGATGGATTCCCAAGGTCGAATATGGGTAGGTAGTGGAGTATAGAGGCCTTGCTTCTTGATGGTTGGTTTTTGAATGACGCAAACAGTGCAGGATCTAATGTACTTCCCAACATCCTATCGAAGGTTTGGACAATAGAAATACTTCTATAGTACTGCCACTATTTTCTCAACCCCAAAATTCCCAGCGACTCAACTATAGTGTGCTTCCCAAATCAACCTGGCATGCTCGCTTGAAGGAACACAAAGGTGTCCAAGATGACATAATAGTGCATCGTGGAGGTGAAAATTTGGAACTTGTGTACCCTCCTAGAGTTTATTTTATGTGTGGCTGAATTTTGGATCGCTCTTGTAGAGAAGCGGCCAATCAGAAGTCTCGTTCCCACAAGAGTTTACAACATTGCTTAGTGCCACAATTGATGGTCAGCTGAGGTAGTCTGCAACATTATTGGTGTTTCCCTTCTTGTACTTGATGTTCAAATGAAATTGTTGCAGATATGTGGAGCACTTCTAATGGTGATCATTATGCAAATTCTCTTGTGTTTGTATGAATTAAAGGGGTCTGTGGTATGTGTGGATAACCATTTCCTTCCCCAAAATGTAATGCTTCCATTGTCAGCAAGCCTGCATAATGCAATACATTTATTTGTCATATGTGAGATACTTGTGACCTGTGTCGGACAGTGTATCATTGTGATATGCCACTGGATGCCCCTGTTGAGTAATAACTACTCTGATAGCATAGTTAGAGGCATATGTCTCGATCTCAAATGGTTGTTTCAAGTTTGGCAATGTGAGCACTAGGGCAGAGTAGAGGTGATGTTTCAATTTTATGAACAACTTTTGTCGAGATTCCGACTAAAATAAATTTTCTTTCGTTCCTCCCTTGGTGACTTGAATCAAGGGCCAAGTGATATGAGATAATCCCAACATGAACCTATGGTAGAATTAGCAAGAGACAGAAATATGCGATGCTTTATTAGAGTTGTTGGGGCTGAACAATCCCGAATTACTTAGATCTTGGTTGGATCCACATGCACCTCCCGCTCATCAATAATGTATCCTAGATACTGAACCTGGGTCATGCCAAAAGTTCACTTCTTCAAATTGGCACACAACTTTTGTTGCCACAATGTTTGGAAGAACTGTTGGATGTGGTGGATGTGCTCTTCCCAAGTCTGAATGAAGATTAGGATGTCATCCAAGTACACTACTACAAACGAGTTGGTGAATGGACACAAGATGTCATCCATTAGTCTTATGAATCTGGTAGGAGAAATATTCAACTCAGAAGGCATGACTAGCCATTTGAAAAGGCCCTCCTTGGCTTTGAAGGGAGTCTTCCATACATCAAAGGGTTCAACTAGTACCTGGTGTAACCGGAATTCAAGTCGATCTTGGTGAAATATTTCACCACCTTGAGTTGATCGAGAAGGTCATAAATCCATGGGATTAGGTACCTATTACAGACAGTGATATTTTTCAACACTCAATATTCAATATAGAGTCTCCAAGTATCATCCTTCTTCTGCACCAACATGATCGGTCTCCCACAGGAAAATGAACTTGACTGAATGTGACCTTTCTGCAACAGCTCCTGAATATGCCTCTTGATTTCATCGTTCTCCTGAACAGAGTGCCAATATATTGGTCCATTGGGCAGCATGGCACCAGGGGTCATATTGATGCGGTGCTTGACTTGACGTTGAAGAGGAACCCTTATGGGTGAGGTGAAGATGTCCCTGTACTTCTCCACAACCTTGTCCATTTTTTTATTGTTGTGCAGAGGAGCCCTGTATGGGGGTCATGTCCATATTATTATTCTTGCCGTGGGGTTATCATCAGGAAAAAAATTCCCGATTTTGGAAATGAGCTTACTGCATTGTTTTGCAGTAACCAAATATATAGCGGCAGGTGGTGGTACCTATGGTATCCTATACAACTTATTGTCCAAAGTAACAATAAAAGCGCGAGGTCATGAATTATACATAGCATTTCCCTCCCACAAGTATTCTTGGCCTAATAATACATCACAAACATCAAGAGGAGCAATGTCACATAATTCTTCATCCATGAAGGGCTTGATGCTGCAGGGAAGGCAACACTACTGGCTCACACCGAGATCCCTTCCTTGGTGAAGCCACCTCATGGTGTATGGCTATTGGTGTGCTATGGTTGGCAAGCCGAACCGCTTCATGACTACTAAAATGAGTTTCTTTTGGCTCCCACTATCGACAATGAATTGTAGTGAGGAACCCTTTACCCACATCTTGGAGTGGAAGAGACGCTCCACCTCCTCTGGATCTTCTGGTTCCTCCTTTTCAATATTTTTAGTGACATCAGTGGTGTTGGGATTTGAATCAATAATATAATTCCATTTTTCATTGAGAGTGGGAGCATGCATATAATTCTGAAGCCCTCATATCGGCCACTAGTCACTGTTTGGCCGGACACTCACTTGTCTTGTGAGTGGAGCTCGAATGGAACTCACACCACTTTCCCATGTCCTTCTTTGGCTTCACAATGTTCTTCTTTTCTGATGGCTTCAACAGGTTTTATTGGGATCCCATGCCTTCGGTTTTTCCTTTGTTCTGCAGTTTTAAGGTAGATTTCCCTTTCTTTTGATTCGTAGATCCATGTTATCACTTCTTCTTTTTGAATTTCTGCCCAATCTTAGCAGCATAATCGTATGTCATACCAAGTGAGGAGATATTGAGGAAATCCATTTCCTCCTCAATGTATATGTGTAGACAACTGCAGTACTTCAGAACCAAATTTTTCTCCAAATCTTTGATATCCAACTTTGTGCACAGGGTATGGAATAGATTTGTCAACTCATGCACATCTTGATCCCTTTGCTTCTGCAGCATAGTTCATTGTATGTACTTGTCCTCATAACTCCGCATGGGATAAAATTCTTAATTTATGGAATCTCAGAAATAATTCCAAGTGGGTATGACCGAGAAAGGCGAGGGTTCCTCCTCATCCTTTTTCTCACAATAGGTTTCCCACTAGTCATGGACACAAGGGGTAGCTTTCAGTAGTGAAAAAATAATCTTCTCCAGCTCGGAAAATTCAAGTACCAAGAAATATCCCTCTAATATATCAAACCATCTATCTATGTCATCTGCATATATTTGGTCCTCAAATATAGGAATGTCAAAGTCTACTTGTATCTTAAAAGGAGTTGCTCCTCCAAAGTGGTTGCTGGATGTAGATGTGCCACTGGTGGGCAGTCGTTGAAGGATCTGGGAAAAGTTATCCATCATCGCGTTCCTTTATTTTTTGAGGGCCTCCTTGAGAAATATTTTGATAGGATCTCCTCCTCCCTGATCTTTATTTTCATCCCCCATGGGTGGTAATCAGGTTTTGTGAGGCTAATCTTGCAAAGGTTCAACCAAATCGAGCCCTAACTCCTTATCCCCCGACCTTGTTGTGGGCATGCAAATAAGGATCGACAAATAGAAGACCGTTCTGATACCATTGATCCAGATTTATGAAGGAACACAACAGAATTTACATATAAACATAAATACAAAAATGCAGCAGAAATAACACTTCATTTCATTAATATCAAAGAACTGAAATGTGTTTACAAATAGAATGGAAATAAATTAGGTAGGGCACTGGCATGTTACCTCTGAGAAGAGATGTGGTGGCTACAATCCTCCGAACTATGTTAGAATTAAGCTTGAGGGCCTATTTATTATTTATAAACAATGGAAAACCATAAACATCCAAAAACCTAACCCTAGGAGATGAAGCACCAAAACTATGGGCCTCATTTGGATAAATTGGTACATCAACTTCCCCGGGACATAAATTTTGCATACGATCTTTGTTTTAAACGAGCCATACCTAGTTAGAAATATATATCCAAGGAATACAAATTTCGAGTGAGAAGAATAGGTCTATAACCCATGTTTCTCTCGGTTTTTCCAAAAAACATTGTTTAGGGCTTCAAAACAGCTTCGGAATTTTAGGACCTGAAAAAATGCTAAAAATAGTGAACTATGTTATAATTAAGGAAACTAAAAGATTGAAAGAAACAATTGTGGGGCCCCAAGTGGAATAGATTGGTGGCCACCAATATCCACCTAGATCATGTATATTACATTTTTGTGACATGTTCAATGAAATTACTATCATGGCTAGTAGTGGTTAGATTAGGTAATTGTATTACTGATTACATCAGTAGCTTTGTTCCATTTTTATCATTCAATTATGAAATTTTCATGGAGTTCTGAGCAGTGGCCTGAGACGTAGCCCTCAAAAAGTGGCTCATAATCTAGTTCTCTGGCACAAAATTGACTGGAAAAGTCCACAGTCTATGGAATGCCCTTTTCTAGGAGTGACTGGAAGGCATAAGCAATATGCATGTCTTGACATGGGAGCAACTGTGTGTCCAGATTAGTAAAATGTCAAGTTAACTTATGGGTTGTTCACCTATAAAGGTTGGTTGGCTCCTAAAGGTTTTGTAGCATGTGTGAAAGGTTATATTGGTTTGGCTTTGTTGGTTCCACTTCCTTAACTGTACCTATGGATTTGAATCACATTATAGTAGCCTCTCCTCACATTTTTACACTAGAAAACTGGATAACTTGGGTAAATGTCAAAGGAGGGTGTTACAGAGTCGTATCACAGCATGGTTTACCCCTTGGACTCAACAATGGGTGTGTTGGTATTAATACATGTCAATTCCATATGTGTTTTTCATGCTTGTGGTCTATGTGCTTGTTGTGTATGCATGGCAATGGTCATGGTTATAATTATGTAACATGTGAAAGTGGATGGTTGTGGTCGTCATGAGTGTATGTTGATTATGCATCGATTATGCATGCTAGTCTTTATATGTTTTTATGCATACATTGGCATGGTGATATTTTTCATGCATGAGGTCATGGTATTTGGTTGGTATGGTCATGCATTGATAAATGAATAATGGTTGAAATTATTTCTATATGTTGACGTGATTATGTTTATATATATATTGTGCTAATTTGGTTGATCTTTCATACGAGATATCCCCCCCTTGAACTATACTAAGGTATGTTGATTATATTATGTTTTGGTTTAGCTGACATGGTATAATTACAGGAAAGAGATCAAATATGACTAGAAAGATGATAGAATAAAGTTCATGATAATCTCCCTATGGATCAGTTGAGAAAAGTGGTGGTGGGAATTACTTTGACTTATCATACACATTGACAAGGTTGAAGGGATAAGTAAGAAGTTCCAAGGAAAATAATGACAAGATCATGTAGGTAGAGGAGAAAAAATAAAAATTTAATGCAATAACCCTTCAGAGTTTGTCAAAATTGTAGAGACAAGGACCACTTTGGATCATCTATGGGAAGGAGGATAAGACTAATGGGGCTTATGGCAGTAGATCTCATGGTGGGAACAATTCTAACAATGATGACATGATCAGAGATGAAATTATCTCAGGTGATGGAAACAATTTTTATTGCAGTTTTCATTTTGACAGACATTATGATCATCATCATTATCATCCACATAGGAGGACTGACAGGGGATATTTTTGAAATACGTTCATGAAAGCTATGCCACCTACCTTTGATGGGGATTTGAAGAAGTCATAGGATGTAGAGGCATGTCTACTTTGGGTGAAAAAATTATTTGAGTTACATGAGTACAAAAAGAATGTAAAGGCCAAAATAGCCTTTTTCAACCTCAAAGGGAAAGAAAAAATTTGGTGGGAATATGTGAAATGAGTCAGAGATATTAGGACAAAAGAGATGATTTGGAATGAATTGAGGAGACTTTTCAGGAAGAAGTGTTTGTCAAAATTGTATTATGAAAACAAAGCTATGGAATTTTATGAAATAAATATGGGAACAATGACATGTGAGGAGAAAGTGACCGATTTTTGTGAGTTATTGATGTATGTACTGTATCTGAAGGATGAAAAAGATAAATTTTAGATATTTTTTGGTAAATTTTGATTATCATTTAAATATCGGATTGTGTATGATGATCCTCGATCACTTGAGGAATTTATTATGAAATTAAAGAAATTTTATGAGAAATGAAAGAGTAAGACAAAATATCTGCAAGGGTGGAAATGGAAAGACAAATTTGAAGGTAAATTGAAGCTGAAAAGAATGAGACCTCATGGTGCGAGTGAGAAAGAAAATGTTGCACCTGATAAGAAGCTCAACATAGTTAGAAAGGGACATGGGTCATAGCCTAGAGGGTAGAAGAATAGAGGTGATGGCATGGGACCATTGTTGTGTTGGATATATGGAAAGGAGCATCTCAAGAGAGATTTTCCACAATATTGGTGTGGTAGATCTAAGATATATAGTGCATAGGAGGAACAAAATATTGAGTATGTTGTGGAGAGAATTCCACAAATCTATGCAACGTTGGATAATAGGAAAACAGATAAACATGCATCCATTATTGAGACAGACGGTAATATTTGTGATCAATTTGTTTCTATTTTGATTGACCATGGATCTAATTATAGTTACATTAGTTCTGACCTGGTGGATAAGTGTGGTTTAAATGAATAAGTGGATGTAGAATCTTGATTAGTGCAATTCGATATAGGTACAAAGAAGAGGATTCATCACTAGGTAAGAGCTTGTAAATTTGAGTGGAATGGTATGCTTACATCATCACATTTGAATGCACTTCCATTGGGATCGTATAACATGATTTTGGGTATGGATCAGTTGTATATTCACAGGACTAAGGTGGATTGTTATGAAAAAACTATTGAGTGTTTGGATGACAATGGAGAACATAGAATATTGTAGGGTAATAAGAAGGCAACATCAATTAGAATGGTGATGAATATGAAAGCAAAGCACAATCATAGAAAAGGGTGTTTGTTATTTTTAGTGTATATTTCTAGTGATAAAGGTAAGGAGGATCAGGATACAGAGATATTAATAAGGTACCTGATATTGCAATGGTTTCAGGATATGGACCCAGTAGATATTTCAGAGTTTCCACCTCACAAGGAAGTGTATTTTCTATTGAGTTGGTGCCAAGGGAAACACCAACATCAAAGGAACCTTACATGATGATCACACTAGAATTTAGTAGAGTAGAAGTTTAAATAAAAAAAAAATTCTTGAAAAGGATACATTAGGCCAAGTGTATTTCCTCGAGGTGCATCGGTTGTGTTTGTAAAGAAGAAAGATGGTACTCTCAGGTTATTCATTGATTATAGGTAGTTGAACAAGGTTACCATCAAGAGGAGGTATACATTGTTGAGCATTGATGACATGTTTGATTAGTTGAAAGGATAAAAAATGTTATTGAATATTGATCTGCAATAAGGATATCATCATGTATGTATTAAGGAAAAGGACATATACAAGACTAAATTATGGAAAAGAAATGGGCATTATGAGATTGTTGTAGTTCCATTTGGTTCAACTAATGCGTCAACTACCTTTTTTGTGCTTGATGATTAGAGTGTTCCATCCTTATATTTAAAATTTTGTTATTGTATTCGTTCATTACATGTTGGTATATTCTAAGAATGAAGAAGAGCATGTCAAAGATTTAGCAGCAATGTTGAGAATGTTGAGAGAGCATAATTTGTATGCTAAGCTCATTAAATGCATTTTCTTTGGGACATGTCGTTTCCAAGGAAGGTATAGTAGTTGATCTAGAAAATATAGGGGCTATCATGGAATACACAACTCCTAGAAATGTGGATGAGGTAAGATCATTTACTGGGCTAGTAGGTTATTATAGAAGGTTCATCAATAAATTCTATTGGATTGCGTATCTTTTCACATATTTGTAGAGGAAAGGTAACAAATTTGAATGGAAAGAGGAATGTGTAATAGGTTTTGAATAGTTGAAGCAGTTGTTGACTAATTCTATAGTATTAAGATTCCAGATCTGGACAAAGAGTTTGTGGTGTGTACAAATGCTTACAATAGAGGACTTGGTGGAGTCCTTATGCAAGAAGGATAGGTAGTGTGCTATGAGTCACAAAAACTGAATGAACATGAGCATAATTATCTAACACATGATCTTGAATTGGCAGTGATCATCCATACAGTGAATATGTGGAGGCACTGTCTTCTTAGAAAGAGGTTTGTCTTGATGAGTGATCATAGTGGATTGAGAAAGTTGTCTGACAAACTGAATTTGAATTCCAAGCAAGCTATATTGTTGGCCAAAATTAGTGAGTTCAACTTTGAGATAAGGTCCATCAAGGGTAAGGAGAAGAACATTGTTGTGGATGATCTTAGTAGGACAGTATAGGTGAATCACATAGAAGTTATGAGTTCGTATGGGATAGATCTACAGAATCAGGTCTTACACGAACATCAACAAGATGACAGGTATAGAGATATTATGCACATGTTACAACAGGGTAGAAGTGGTCAGGATGTGGACTATCATCTTATAGTATATGGTAGGGATAAGATATCTATGCTAGACAACATTGATATCAAGAAGACTATATTGCAATATTTTCATCAAAAACAATAAATAGGTTTTATCATCAGCCAAGTATGAAGAAGAGTGTGGTAGAGTTTGTGGCTACATGTTTTCACTTTCAATAGGTGAAGGAATAGTGTAAGAATCCAATTTGATTACTACAACAGATTTTGATTCCATAATGGAAGTGGGAGGTCATTTCCATGGATTTCCTCACAAGTTTTCCCAGGACAACGAGAGAACACAATTCTATAATGGAAAAGGTAGCACACTTCATTCCAGTGAAGTATACTTATTCAACTAATGATGTATCACAAGTATTCACCGAAGATTAAGTGAGGCTACATGGTGTTTCATGGAAGATTGTGTTAGACAAGGATGCTAAGTTCGCTTCCAGATTTTGGAAGGAGAGTTTTGTAAGTTTGGGATAGAGTTGACCTTCAACACTTCCTACCATCCACAAACATATGGACAAACAAAGAGAGTCAACATGAGATGAGAGGACATGTTGAAGATGTATGTGATGCATTAGCAAAGGATATGGGAGGAGCACCTTGCACTGGTTGATTTTTCTTACAACAATGGGTACGAGGAGTCACAGAGGATGAGTATATTTGAAACACTCTATGGAAGGAGTTGTAATAGTCCCATCCGTTGGAATGATCCAATGAATATGGTGTTGATAGTAATGGATTTTTTGGCATCGATGGAAGTACACAAGATGAAGGTAATAAAGAATAATTTAAATGCAGCACATGATAGATAGAAACATTCTGCAGATTAGAAGAGAATTTTTAAGGAGTTTCAAGTTGGGAAATATGTATATTTCTGCATCAAGCCCATGAATATACCCTTAACAATTTTCTCATTTCTGATGATAGAACCTTGATTTTGTGGACATTTCATTATTATTGAAAGGATTGGAATAGTAGCCTATAGACTTGCACTGCATCCGAAAGTGAAAGTCCATGATGTTTTCCATTTTTCATTACTTAAGAAGTATGTTAAAGATGTTGATTATGTGACTGACTATTTTGTATTACACGTGGAACCAAAAGGATAATTTCAGCTATAACCATAGTGTATTTTGCAGAGAAATATTATCATGCTATGGAATCAAACAACTAAAAAATTTAAATTGAAGTGGAATCAGTTTAGGCCTAACGAAGCTACATGGGAGATGAGAAATAAGATGTGGACTATGTATCCTTCTTTACTAGCTAGTTGAGCAGATGTTTTAGTATAGTGTTGGTGTGGTGTTTTGGTATATGTATACATATTTATATGGATTTAAATACTGCCATTAGTTGTTTTATAAAGCTCCAATAAGTAGTATGGGTATAATGTCATTATCGTTGTCATTTTGTTATGTTTCCATGTAGGTTTTCTTCTCAACAGGTTGATCATTGCAAATAATTAATCCATCTATATTATAAAGCTCCATAGGTAGTATATTTTTCTTTATAGCAGTATTGTTGTTTGTAGGTGTCATTGAACACTGAGGATGGTGTCCCCCAAAGGGGGAGGATTCTATAACAAACCTATTCAAAATTCCATGTAAATAAAGTTAATAAAGAAAAAATAATGACCAAGGTTATGGGACACATATTCCAAGTCAAATGTTGCTATAAACAACCTATTGTAGGTGTTCATTTCATTTATTTTGGCTAAGGAAATTGGAAAAAGTAAATGGAAAAGGTTTTGGAAAGGAAAAATGGAAATGTTGGCATTTTATTGATGAAAATAATGGAAATAGGAGAAAAGCAAGGTGAAAGGTCGCAAGTTGCATGTGAGGAGGAAAATAATGGAAAATGGAGAAAATAGAGGCCTCATTAATAAAAATTCTTATGAGAATTAGTTGATACCTTTTGTCAGTTCAATTTTTGGGTTCTGTCTCTCTCTCACTCTTTGACACTTAGAGTTTTCTTGGAGTGCTCTGGCCTTTGATGAATAAAAGAAAAATATGGGCAAAGAAGGCAAAGGGAATCGAAGATCAAGTAGCTACAATGGGATTATTTGTAGGTATATAATTGCACGTGTGATTTCTTTGCTAGATTTGGCATGCACGGTACATGCACGTGTGGTTTTGGATCCCTTGATGTAATTGGCATGGGTTTTTATAGTGATGACAATGTTATTTATCCTTTCCTTTCCATTTCTGGATAGCCATGCTGTGGTAGCTTCTCTTGTATTTGGTTGATCTAGATTGTCGGATAGATTCAAATTTCAGTGGGGTGGTCTCAGGCTTACTCACAAGGCCGAGGAATCCCAACATGGGATACACGGTAAATACTGGTTGTGAACATCTCAATTGAACCTAAGAATCCTCGACCTATGAAGGGATTTATACACGGTAAATATTAGTGGTGAATAACCTTGATTGGGCCTAGGAATCCCTTAACTAATGATGGTGGGATACACGGTAAATAATAGAGGGTGGAGACATCGTAGGCCAAGGAATTCCTTGACTGGCAATGGCAGGATACACGGTAAAGATGAGAGGTTGAGAAAGAAAAATTACTCACACTGTAGGTGGAGAGATCTAGAGGCATCCATGCTTGTTTAGGGCCAAGTGATCTAGTGGGGATTTCATTAAAGCCTAGATCTATTGATGAGGGTTGAGGTGGTTTGGCCTCTGAAAGACATGATTGGTTTTGTTATGAGTCCCATATTCATGCTTGGAATATGGTATGAGGATGATTGGCTGAAAGAATGATTTGTTCAGCCAATATATGGTTGGGTGGTTCATGGAAGTCCCATACCTGGTTGGCTTATGAATTCATTAATAAGAGATTATTATCCTCGGTATTTTATGTTTAAATGTATTGGTTCATACGTAATTTTTATGGATGTTATATCTTTGTTATTTCTATTGGTTATATTCTAGTTATGAGCATGGTTAATGAGAGACTTGATGTATAGATCTCATCATGTTTTGATTGAAAATTTAATGTGTAATTGCCATTGTGTCACTGTTTTCAATTTTTTTTCTAATGTGCTAGTCCATGTCGAAGTTTGAGTGATTTTCAATAAAGGTCAAAAAAGAGTCCCAAAATAAAGTTACTTTCAAGTGAATGGGTGTCGTTAGTGTTGTCATAAAATAAGTTAAAATCACTACTTTAACTTATGTTAGTGATGAAGGCTATTCGTCGTTCGAGTAATAAAGTTGCACTCACCTTGTCTTGGAGAATAGCTACCTCTGTTTTTAATTTCATTGTCAACACAATAATGTAATGGACGGAAGATATTTCTTTGAATTGAAAGTAATATTATTCACACAGTGAAAAGAGCCGTTATTTCTTCAAGGACCTGTTCATAGTGGTAACTTAGTGAAAAGTGCAACTATTTCGCTGAGATTTTGGTTATCTCAATTAAGAGGTAAAGACCGTTATTCCTCAAGCATATAGGAGCAGAAAAGAATATTTTAAAGGAAATGACCATACATATTTGAAGATAATTGAAGACCCCTATGTTATAAACATGATTATTCTTTTAAGTTAGATTAATTATTATTTTACCTAAAACGATTATTATTAGTGAATGTTTAATTTACCTATGCATCTAACCTAAAGTTACCTCACCTAAGTCAAGCAGAAATCATAGTATGAGGTATCTAGTATTTAATGATAATGTGGAGTGTTAAGCCTAGTTGGATGATTGACGCTTATTTTCGAAATATTTCAAAGCATCCCATTACTCCTTTCCATTATTGCAGGCATGAAATCAGACGAGAGAGTTTAGTGTTCGCTCAACCAAAGTGCTTTGTGCAGGCTACAGGTAAATGGAAACCATTCCTCCAGCAAGAAATTTTAGTTTTCAAAGTAGACAAACCAGGGCTTTGTGGACAATATTGCAAGAAAAATTGAAAAGTTGTGTTTCCGAGTAGTCTATTTGTTGGAATAATGGGAAAGGAGGAAATTTCAATCAGTGAGAGCCAACAAATACAAGATTCGTGGATGCTAGGGATAAACTATGGCTCAAATCCACTGGCTGGTATAAATTCGTACAAAAAATTTCTAGGGAGAATGTGGCTTTAGCTCAAGCTTTTGCCGAGAGTTTCAATGGTGAAAAGGTTAAGTTAGGCAGCAAGAAATTCAACATCTCCGAGTCCATCATAGCTCATTCTACCCAAACCTCTGCAACTAGTGAATGCTGGTTCAAAAAAAAAATGTCACCCACAGAAGTAATTCTCTACCTTAAGCCCAAACATGTTAATGTTAAGTGGAATGAAATTGCGCACATTTCTTATTTTAAGGCCGAGTAGAAACATGTTATTACCCCAGTCCAAAAATACATTACCTGTGAGGGTAGGTTTTCCTCTATCCATAATTATCAATTAAAATTCCTTGCTCACATTTTAGGAGATAAACCTCTGAACCAACCCTATTTTCTATACAAATCTCTGCTCAAAATGTCCCTAAATCTACAGAAAATCCAAAAATACTCTTTGCACACTTTGTATGGTAGTGGGATGATTAAAATTCTAATTTTCTATCATCTTAGAAAGAAGAAAACTACTTGGGATAATTTTTTCAGAGAGGAAGGGTTTGGTAACATAAATTCCTAGAGAAGGGTAGGGAGGCCCACAAAAGAGACACCCATGAGAAAATCAGTGTTGACCCATTTTCACACAGCTCACCATATAACTCTATGCATTCATCAGTCTTCTACCAAGTTAATGCTACCTCCATCTCAGTCAAAAGGCCGACTAGAAGCTAGATTAGGAAGGCTAAAATCCCTGTGCCTATGCCATCAGTGTCACCATTTAATGAAGTTCATGTTAGTAGCTCACCTAGGGAACCTCAAACCCTAAGGTATTTAAGGGAAGGATACAAGAATAAACTTCAACATAAAAATGAAATGTATCCTAAAACGTCTATGTCAAAGGAGAAGGAGCAAATAACCTCCTCTTCAAGGAGCCAACCTAAGAGGAAGCTCTTCATGGTAGAAGAATCAATGGAATTCAACCCTTGACTTCTAGCACCTAAGCCTGTTTTGTCACCAGTGGAAGTCAACCCTGGAATTAAAATGTTCAAGCCATGTTCCCGAACCATCTCATCAAGCACAACCAGGTAGTTCTACTTCTCTCACAGAGTCCACTCTCTCACATGTTTTTCTTTCTCTTAAGAAGGGAAAACATAAAATCTCAGAGCGTGTTATATAATAAGAGCCCACTTTGGATCAATTAGTTTCTTCTATTGGCTCTTTGATTAAGAAGAGAAATCAAATTGTGATACATTCTTATTCCTCCTATGAAGACATCAGTGACCCCGAGTACAAAAAATCAGAAGACGAGGAGGGAGAGTCTAGTAGGTTCATGCATGGAGGTAAGAGGTCCAAATTCATCCTTAATCCCTATATCAGGAGACCTCAGACTAGGCACAAAAATAAAGTCAGACTGAACAACAAGTTGATTTCCAATCGTTCAATACGATATGAAATTATGAACATTGAGGAGAGCCCAGAAGACAAAATCAAAAATAGGAAAAAGACTCAGTAAAAGAGTCAAGCACAGAGAAAGAGGTTAGATAACATGGTGACTAAATAATAGGCCATCATGTTTTCTTCCTCTATTATGCACCTCTGATGAATGAAGGAACATGGCTGCCTTGGAGAAATTGTTTTGGGTTGATGTTCCATGATTTCCGAATATAGCTACTTCTTCTACGAAGGTAGAAATTATTTTCAATACCAACATATTATGGAAAGGGCCCCTTTTTGGTTTTTTATCATGATGATTACATCAAACAGTTGATGTGGAGGATTTTTTCAGCTGCAGTGGATGCTGCCAGGTGTCATGTATCAATTCTTCTCTAAAATTCCAGGGTTTTGTTTTGCACATTTGAAGGAGAATAGGCACATGTCACTCTCAGTGTTTTTACAATTTTTGTGAAGATTGGTTGCACCAGAATAGAGAAGTGGTCTTCAAATAGGTTGCAACCTCATACAACCTGTTAGCCCCCCTATGAAATTTTTGACAAGCAATAGGGGGCTAAATTGTTCCTGAGTCTTCAACGAATGCATTTCCTCTAAAAACACAGTCTCCTTGAAGCCTCTATGTGTCTTTTATCCTTTGATAAAATCCCCTCTACTGATTCCCCTTTTAAAGCCTCTCTGTTATGTGAAGAAATGCCCAAAGGCCCCATTTTCCCTCTTATTTCATTCCCCAAAGCCTTTGTTTTCTATCCCCTTTCTCTCCCCTTCTATTCCCCTTCTTACCTCTCAAATCCCCCCAAGTTCCCCTTTAAATTCTACCCTTACCCCTTTGGTGGCCATTATCCTCCCTTATTCCTCTATCGTTACCCTTCCCCGGCCCTCAAATTCCATTTAAATGGGCTAAAACCCACTTTCCGACCTTATTCTAAGGCCTAGCCCCTTCTACCGCAAGCCCCTTCAACCACTTCCCCACATATGTCCGTCACCCAAGACCAAGCGCTTAAGCCTTGGGGGCCAATCACAATCGGAACTGTTGGGCGGGTGTAAATCATTTGTAAAAGCGAAAAACCCCCGATGCGATTGTTTAAACACATAAGTCCCACGATGAGTTTTGGGCCGTCGATCTATCAAGATCAGACGACTATGCACTAATCACAGCCCCCGCCCAATCGCAATCAGAACATGTTAAGTGCACCCTCCGATCGGTCCATCGCAAGCGATTGCGATGCGATTGATCGCAAGTCTTTCACCCGAGCTCCGATTGCGACCCTCCGATCCATTCTTGACCGTTGATCTGTCCCGCCGATCCAACGGTCCTACGCCAATCGCTCCATCGCAATCGCAATGTTTCAAATGCGCCCTTCGATCAATCGCAACCCTGTCTTCCGATCTCCCGATTACATCCCGACCGTTCATCCTTCCCGTGATCCGACGGCCAGTGCTTAATCGCACCCTCCGCCTGATCGCGATCGCATTCCCTTCTCTCTGCCTCCCGATTCAATCTCGTCCGTCTGTTTTCTACATGATCCGACGGTCATCGCTTCTTCCGCCCAGTCGCAATTGGAAGTTTCAATGTGTGTCTTTTCTGTCCCCCCCGATTGTGATTACCTGATTGAATCCTAGCCGTCCATCCTTTCCAGATCTGACGGCTCAGGTTTAATTGCCTTCCGCTCCGCCGCCCTTCTCCATCTCCCTCCGATTAAATGTGGACCATCAATCTGATCCCAGATACGACGGTTGGTGTTTAGTCGCAACATCTCTCCAAGTCGCAATCGGAACTTTTGGAATGTGGGTTGCGATTGCCTCTCGCTCCAGCCTCCGATTGCGTTTGTTCCGATTAGATCTCTGTCGTCCGTTTCCCGTGCAAATCCAACGCTCAGGATCTGATCGCCCTCCGCCTCTGATGGGTCCCACGTCCGCCCCTCCGCTTCATTCTTGTCCTTCCATTTCATTTTTATTTCCCCCAAAGGTCGACCATTGAATCTTTACACTATGTGACCATTCCTCCGCCGCTTTTCATTGGTTCTCCACTATCCCGCCACCATTTCACCGCCTCCGCAGCATTTCCTCCACCACCACTGCCCGTGCTCTGTGACGAGTTTATTTCATTATGCAGAGGTCACAGAAAGGCTAATTCAGCGACCAAGCGAGTCAACAGAGGCGGGTTAGAAGGGATTTGAGCCGGTAATTGAAGATTAACAATTTGATCCCGAATTCAAAAGAAAGGCATTGTTTGAAGACTAATGAGCGCAGCAGCAACAACATAACTGCGCTACCTAACATCAGGACATTTTCCTCCAGAGGTACACCTTCCCACAGCGTCCTCCATGCCTTCTCGAGCCCTGAGATGATTAAATACACTGACTGAAGCTCATTTTAGACAGTCAGGCAGCAATTATGAGGTATGGAGAGCCTTGCAGACTTGTCACCCAGTTCATTTATTCAGAAAGGCTAGCATAGAGTCCAAATAGCCAGAAGGACTTCACGAAACACCAGAGGTCAAAATCTGACCTGACAGAGATCTCCAAACCAGTCTTAGAGTACTCACAGCGTTGCAGGAAGCCATTAAGCAGCATGGGCGTGGACACCTCCGCCGATTCTGTCTTAATGAGATCAATTCAATGTTCATCTACCTCTGTTTTCTCTCTTCTCCTATAAAAAACCCCCGAGAACATAATGTAAAGGTTGTTGTTGTTGTTCGGCTGTTGGGGTCTTGCTGTTAGAGAGATTCATTCTTGACGGTTAGAACAGTCGTGGGAGGGAGTAGCAGAGTAGTTGTATGTAATAGGCTGGGAGGAGAAAGTCTGGACTGTATTAGCCATTGAGCTTATTGCACATGACTGGTTTTGCATCAATTAATCAAAGCACATTTCACAGGATCCTGGTCTATTACTATTGGTGATGTTTTCTTGCTCTGTTTATTTCATTTTCATATTGTTTCATGTTCATCTGGTAGGCAACAGAAGTATAACATAGGATTCACCCTTGTTCGGTGCCCTATGTTTCCTACTCTCCCTACCTTAATGTTTTCTGCTCTGTGTGCTATCTGAGAATTGTTGTAAGTCAATTTAACCAGTGTAGTGGATGTTATTGCCTGTTCTCTGATGTATGAATTGGTTGAATCAGTGCTTAGATGTTCTTGCTGAGTTTAAGCTGGAAGGTTTGGGAACACTGGGGATAAGTGTTAGCCCTGTCCACTAGGATCCTTGCGCGACCAGCCGGCCTTTCTAAGATCCCTTCATTAATATTATCTATGTTTTCCCCTTGGAGTTGCTAAAGCAGACCTGGAGTTAAATGACCTCTGGTCTGATCTATAAGCAGCCCCTTTGTCTCTTTGAGAGCTGCCTTAGAGTATGTCCAAGCAGGTCTGGAGTTAAATGACCTCTGACCTAATCTATAGACAAAAATTTGGTTGTTTTTCCTTCTTCCACTTTCCCTCCTTAATGTTCCATTCCATCATCTGCCTAAAAGATCCTTTAGTGTAGATGACTTGCCCTTTGAAAGCCTTGGCTAGTTGTTGCATGTAATGTCCTTTTATGACTCCATAGCCCAATGGATGGCACTTTCTTGGCCTATCCTCTTTGCTGAAACATCCAGCTGCTTTGTTTCCTTTCCTCCCATTACTTTCTCAGTCTATGATCTCCTGAACAACCCAACAACCAACCAACCAAATCATTTAAAATCCCTCGTGCTTCATAACTAGCCTAATATCTCATTTGAGCTTCAAAGACATATCATTCTTTGCTCTTTTTGGAGAGATCCCTCTCAGGGTCTAGGAGGGCTAGATCCTAGGGCCCAAAAGTGGTTCTGATGTTGTCTCATCTTTTGGTCTTGCCAATCTGGCCAAAACATGGGAACCCCAACATAATGGCGACTCCGCTGGGGATATTGAGTGCATTTCACCTTAAGCATTCCTAGGCACTCATAGACCCATAATCTCTAGTTAGATTGGCTTTTAATTGCTGATGGTGGACAACAGCCTGCTCCAAACAGTTAAATTCATCCACCTGGCGACTCCACACTCCCTACAATCCAAAGACCTAATGACTCCATTGGTGAAGGACACTGAACTGGTTGAGAAGAGGCAGTAGCCTTCTTTGCAAAAGCATGAATCCAAACATGGACAGAGATACAACGTATGATGTTTTGTACGATCAATTAATTGAATTATCAGAAACGTTTGGTAAATTCCTTGAGATGTATATGGTTAATCCGAATGCAAATGAGGATTATCTAGAACAACCCGTGCATCTCCCAGAACAAGAACAAACTCAAGACCCAGAAGATGAGCAAGACATGTATGATGCTCAAGAATCTATAGAAGATGAGGGGTTTATTGATCAGGAACTGCCTGATTTCTTACCTGCATCCTGTGTTATGCTGACTAGAGAACATTAGAGCCTAATAGCGAAGGCTGATAGGGAAAGCTGCCTTGAGGAAACAGGAGATTACATAGAAGAGGCAGAATCTGATATGGAAGAAGAGGCTCAAGAGGAAATCCCGCCTCCCAGTCAGCTAATGCGAGAAGAAGAGGACTGCTGTTCTTCTGTCCATGATGTGAGGGAAACCCCCCTTTTGACAGAAGAAGAGATTGACCGGATATTAAACCGGCAGTCCACCCCAGAAATATTCTATAGAACACACGCTCCTGCTCAGTCATTATTTGAGTTTGATGATTCAGATCCAGAAGACTCCTCTGTGGATCAGGACGAAGTAAGACCCGCTGTGCGCCCAGAATGGTGGACTTGGCCGGGTCTGCCTATTTATGACACTGATGGCGAGAGCCACGAAAATATAACCACAGATGAAGATTCTTGGAATCTTCATTCTGCTCCACCACAGACCATCAGTGAAATCGGAGACCAGCAGTCTTTTCTTTCAGAAAATGAGGAGGAAAGCGAAGAAGAGATTCTCGAGTAGGATGAAAGCAAAGAGCATCCTCTTGAAAAAGAGGAAGCAAAGGAATACACACCTGCTCAAGAATGCATTGATCTCTTCATTGATCTCAACACTTCAGAGCAGAACATATCAGAGCTCCAAGAGGACAGAACTGCCATATATGACGAGTACTCCAGTTCAGAAAGTGAAGCAGATGGAGGAGATTCTCTTTCTCAAGAGAGTCTCATTCTTGAGCCAGTGGAAGAAGAAGAAATCCTGGTTGAAGCCAGCTTGCCAGATACTCCTAGCCAGGTATCTTTTCATGATCCTTATGCACATTTCCTGCATACATTTGAAGAAGGATCAAAGGTCTTGCTCAGCAGCATGTTGCAAGCAAAAATAAATTTTTTCAAAGCTGTTGTTTTTGAACAAAAAGAGTGGGAGCTGCCCTGCCTATCCAGCATGCTCAAGGGGTTGAGCAAGAAGGACCAGTCATGGGATCACTTGATGGACTGGTTACATTGGAAGATAATGTTTGTAAGCTAGACTTGTAAATATTTCAGTTAGAGTAGGGTAGGTAGGAAAAGATCAATAAAGCTCAGTCTATGAGCATGTAGTTAGTTATTTCATTTTTTGTCTTAGAATGTAGAGAAGAAACCTGCTAGACAGTTTAATCCTAGCAGGTAGTAGTATAGGTAGAGAAAATATGAGACCAATATTCTAATCTGGTCTCATGGAGTAATAAGGGTAGAAATAGAATAGGTTTATTTTTCCTGTTTGTAAAAGTTGATGATGTAAAAGGGTCTGCAAGTCCAAATGCACCCAAGAAGAAAAATGTTAGGTCTATAGTGTGGGTAGGTAGTTGTTTGGGAGAATTTTTATTGTTGATATGATGTCTTCATGAGTTGTGGAAGCTAAAATCAAAGAAGAAAGGGATGTTTCAAGCAGCAGGCACCTGGCCTACACCAAGAGATAAATTTCTGAATTCTTGACTCCTTCAAGAAGAAGCCATCCCCATGTGGAGCCACTGTTAGCCCCCCTATGAAATTTTTGACAAGAAATATGGGGATAAATTGTTCCTGAGTCTTCAAGGAATGCATTTCCTCTAAAAACACAGTCTCCTTGAAGCCTCTATGTTTCTTTTATCCTTCGATAAAATCCCCTCTGCTGATTCCCCTTTTAAAGCCTCTCTGCTATGTGAAGAAATGCCCAAAGGCCCCCTTTTCCCTCTTATTTCATTCCCCAAAGCCTTTGTTTTCTATCCCCTTTCTCTCCCCTTCTATTCCCCTTCTTACTTCTCAAATCCCCCCAAGTTCCCCTTTAAATTCTACCCTTACCCCTTTGGTGGCCATTATCCTCCCTTATTCCTCTATCGTTACCCTTCCACGGCCCTCAAATTCCATTTAAATGGGCTAAAACCCACTTTCTGACCTTATTCTAAGGCCTAGCCCCTTCTACCGCAAGCCCCTTCAACCACTTCCCCACATATGTCCGTCACCCAAGACCAAGCGCTTAAGCCTTGGGGGCCAATCGCAATCGAAACTGTCGGGTGGGTGTAAATCCTTTGTAAAAGCGAAAAACCCCCGATGCGATTGTTTAAACACATAAGTCCCATGATGAGTTTTGGGCCGTCGATCTATCACGATCAGACGGCTATGCGCTAATCGCAGCCCCTGCCCAATCGCAATCGGAACATGTTAAGTGCACCCTCCGATCGGTCCATCGCAAGCGATTGCGATGCGATTGATCGCAAGTCTTTCGCCCGAGCTCTGATTGTGACCCTCCGATCCATTCTTGACCGTTGATCTGTCCCGCCGATCCAACGGCCCTGCGCCAATCGCTCCATCGCAATCGCAATGTTTCAAATGCGCCCTCTGATCAATCGCAACCCTCTCTTCCGATCTCCCGATTACATCTCGACCGTTCATCCTTCCCGTGATCCGACGGCCAGCGCTTAATCGCACCCTCCACCTGATTGTGATCACATTCCCTTCTCTCCGCCTCCCGATTCAATATCGTCCATCTGTTCACTACATGATCCGATGGTCATCACTTCTTCCGCCTAATCGCAATCGGAAGTTTCAATGTGTGTCTTTTCTGTCCCCCCCCTGATTGCGATTGCCCGATTGAATCCTAGTCGTCCATCCTTTCCAGATCTGACGGCTCAGGTTTAATCGCCTTCCGCTCCGCCACCCTTCTCCATCTCCCTCTGATTAAATGTGGACCGTCAATCTGATCCTAGATCCGACGGTTGGTGTTTAGTCGCAACATCTCTCCAAGTCATAATCGGAACTTTTGGAATGTGTGTTGCGATTGTTCCGATTAGATCTCCGCCGTCCGTTTCCCGTGCAAATCCAACGCTCAGGATCTGATCACCCTCCGCCTCTGCCGGGTCCCACGTCCACCCCTCCGCTTCATTTTTGTCCTTCAATTTCCTTTGTATTTCCCCCAAAGGTCGACCGTTGAATCTTTACACTATGTGACCATTCCTCCGCTGCTTTTCATTGGTTCTCCACTATCCCGCCACCATTTCACCGCCTCCGCAGCATTTCCTCCACCACCACTGCCCGTGCTCGTACGGTCGATTTCGCATTGGCGCAGGTCACAGAAAGGCGACCAAATACCGTTTAGCCGTCAACAGAGAAGGGTTAGAAGGATTGAGCCAGACTCAGACACACCTGATCTCCGTGTTCAAAAGAAAGACCTGAGATGACTACAAGTACTCAACAATGCCATAATCGTGCTACCTAACAACAGACAACATTTTCCTCCGTAGGTACACCTTCGCCGCATCTTCCAGCCTTCTCGAGCCCCGAGATCATTAAATACACCGACCGGCTCACCAGACAACAGCAAAGAAGTGAGTAGAGGAAGGAGAGCTCTGCAGATTGTATCCCGCCCATTTATTCCGTAAAGGCTAGCACAACAGTCCAAACAACAAGGAATTCACGAAACACCGCAGGTCAAAATCACCCGGAAAGAGATCTCCGAACCTACTTATAGAGTACTCACAATACAGTGTGCACCATTAAGCAACATGGGCGTGGACACTACTTATCTTCGTCTCAATGAGATCAATTCAATGTTCATCTACCTCTGTTTTCTCTCTTCTCCTATAAGAAATCCCTGAGAAGGAATTGTAAAGGTTGTTGTTCAGCTGTTGGGGTCTTGCTGTTAGAGAGATTCATTCTTGACTGTTAGAACAGTCGTGGGAGGGAGTAGCAAAGTAGTTGTATGTAATAGGCTGGGAGGAGAAAGTCTGGACTGTATTAGCCATTGAGCTTATTGTACATGACTGGTTTTGCATCAATTAATCAAAGCACATTTCACAGGATCCTGGTCTATTACTATTGGTGATGTTTTCTTGCTCTGTTTATTTCATTTTCATATTGTTTCACATTCATCTGGTAGGCAACAGAAGTATAACATAGGATTCACCCTTGTTAGGTGCCCTATGTTTCCTGCTCTCCCTACCTTAATTTTTTCTGCTCTGTGTGCTATCTGAGAATTGTTGTCAGTCAATTTAACCAGTGTAGTGGATGTTATTGCCTGCTCTCTGATGTATGAATTGGTTGAATCAGTGCTTAGATGTTCTTGCTGGGTTTAAGCTGGAAGGTTTGGGAACACTGGGGATGAGTGTTAGCCCTATCCACTAGGATCCTTGCGCAACCAGCCGGCCTTTCTAAGATCCCTTTGTTAATCTTATCTCTGTTTTCCCCTTGGAGTTGCTAAAGCAGTCCTGGAGTTAAATGACCTTTGGTCTGATCTATAAGTAACCTCTTTGTCTCTTTGAGAGCTGCCTTAGAGTATGTCCAAGCAGGTCTGGAGTTAAATGACCTCTAACCTGATCTATAGACAGAAATTTGGTTGTTTTTCCTTCTTCCACTTTCCCTCCTTAATGTTCCATTCCATCATCTGCCTAAAAGATCCTTTAGTGTAAATAACTTGCCCTTTGAAATCCTTGGCTAGTTGTTGCATGTAATGTCCTTTCATGACTCCATAGCCCAATGGATGGCACTGTCTTGGCCTATCCTCTTTGCTGAAACATCCAGCTGCTTTGTTTCCTTTCCTCCCATTACTTTCTCAATCTATGATCTCCTGACCAACCCAACAACCAACCAACCAAATCATTTAAAATCCCTCATGCTTCATAACTAGCCTGATATCTCATTTGAGCTTCAAAGACATATCATTCTTTGCTCTTTTTGGAGAGATCCCTCTCTGGGTCCAGGAGGGCTAGATCCTAGGGCCCAAAAGTGGTTCTAATGTTGTCTCATCTTTTGGTCTTGCCAATCTGGCCAAAACATGGGAACCCCAACACAACCATTTCAGATTGATAGCCTTCATGATGTTTATATTATTTTTAATATATCACTTTGTATTTAAGTTTAGGGATAAGCCTCATCTCTGGCACGAGCTTGTAAAAAGATTTTAAACATATTTACCTCTTTTTTGGACTAGATGGCAGTATCATATCTTGTATATGTATGCTAAACTGGTATGAAGTAAAGGTTGGTGGTTTCAGAATATTTTTCTCATATGATCAGTACATTTTTTCAGTGAATGAAATTGGAAGAGAATTCTGAGGACTTATTACTAGTTTGATGTGTGTATTGTTATTTTCACATGTGTTTCCATATCTTATCTTCTTCAGTGCATTTTGTAAATTCCATTTTCTATTTTATGTTTTTATCAGTCTCTTGACGTGCTTATGTGCTTTATCAAATTGTGTTAGTCTCACACAGTGAGCTTTCCTGATGAAATATATATAATGAAAGTGTAAAGAGCATCACTTATAACAACTATCTTCAATGATATTTCAGTAAGAATATTGTAATTCTAGAAATAACTTTCTCTTGTTGAAATATTGACAAATTTCTCTCTATGTTGTTTGTACCAAAAGTAGTAGCTTTCTACCTTGCAGAACCACTATTTCTTCTCTTTCCACATTCTCTTCTCTTAATAGGCTATAAACACACTTTTCTGCTACCACATCAAAACTCAATACCCTCATTAGTGTGATAGTGAACTTGACAAAAATCCCTTTTCACTAATATAGAGTCCAAACCATCTACCAATCTTATAATCCAAATCCTTAAATTGCCTTAGATATTAGGATGTGTTTGTTCAAAAAAATGAAGTAGTCCAAGTGCTGATTCCAACGCTAACATCTTTTGGTGCGTCTTCCGGGAGATGAAAGCCTTGAAACCAAGTATTCTCCCGAATTCTCTTGTTTTGAATTGCTGAATGTCAATGTTTAATGGTGAATAAGAATTTATGAATGGAAGAAGACTGCAAATTAGTTCACCTAGAGAATCCATAGAGAGGAAAAGGGGTTTCAATACCTCCAACTACAAGGAGAAATAAGAGATCACCTACTGTGACCTGAGTTGCAGACCCAGAGAATATCATTAAAGATGCAAAAGGAAAACAAAGATCAGTTGAGGCCACTTCTTAGTCAGTGAAGAAGGTACACAGAAAATATATTCCACAGAAAAAGGTACCCTCATGTACTTTAGAATCAAAGGAAGTTTTAGTTTCCAAACATCTTGCTCAAAAATCTCAAATTGAAACTGCTTCCCTAGAAGATAAAGTAGATGTTGTTAACCTAAGCTTAGCTGAAAGTTTTTCTCATTCCTCAATTGGTAAATCTAAAATTAGTAGATCTGAAGTAATTGTTATTTCAGTCAGGGACAAAAAAACAGAGACATTAAGTGTCAATAAGCAAACATAAGAGTTTGTGCTGACTGAAGGGGAGTTAGAGCAAGTATTGACTATTACACCTTTTCTTGATAGGGATTTTTTGACAGAATAAGACTTTAAGACTATTTTAAATTTCCTTGAAAATCATCCTGAATAACAGTCTATTATCACCCCTCAGCAAGAGTATTTTCCTTTTTCTCCAAATCTAGTTGTTGGGTCATCCTCTTCTCATTCACTAGAAGAGAGTGTCTATGACGACCTTAATTTCAACTTATCTGATTTCCTTGCTCAGCAAAATAAACTTGAATTAACTTCATCCCCTCAAGAGACAAATTTTGAATCTGATTCTTCGATATATGGAGATGTTAAAACATCCTCTGTTCATATTTTTGAAAATCCACTCTTTTTAGTTCCAAAGCCTGAAGAATCATCTCAAGATTTCCAATTTTCTCTTGTCCTAAGTCATAATCAGAATCCAGCAATTGTAATTCCTATTTCCCAAACAACTACATCAACTGGTAATCCATCAACTATACATAATCAAAATATGGCTCAGCTTGCCATTAAAAGGATGGAGTAGGTAGTGGCTACAAGATATGCACCACTTTCTCTTCCTCAACGTTTTCATGCACTCCCTCAAGGAGATTACTTGAAATGTCTTCTGAAATATACCAGGGAGGGAGAAGGAGTTTATTTTGAGGAACATTTAGTGGCTTTCTATAGTTATGCTGACAATCAGAATCTTGAACATGAATATTTCCGCTCAAGACTCTTTGTTCAAAGCTTGGATGGTGAAGCTTGTAAATGGTTTAGAATTCTACCACTAGACTCAATAACAATAATTGATGAATTTGAGGAAATTTTTTTGAAGCAATGGGGTGATAGGAAAGATTATGTCTATTATCATACAAAATTTGGGACCTAGAAGAAGAAATCATATGAATCATTGGCTGATTTTACCAAGAGGTTTAATAGTATTTATTAGAAAATTCCTGAAGCAATTAAGCCTCCTGAGATGACAACTATAATAACTTTTGCAAATTCTCTAGATTTAGAGTTTGAAATATGGCTAGGGGCTGAAAAGGCACAGACATTAATAAATATGCAAGAGGCTATAATTGGAGTGCAGTCTAATATCATGGCTTCTAATAAATTGAAAATGGAGGAAGAAAAGTTAGAAAAGGACAAAAAGAAGATGCAAGAAGAAAAACCTTCTTCTTCTAAGTCTCTTATAGCAGAAGAAAAGATCTATCAAACGTCCAATTTGATCAAGGAAATTGCCTCTAAGATGACAAAATTAGAGCTAGAAAATAAACTAGTTGCTAGAGCCAATCAAAATGAAGCCAATAGAAATCAGGCTCCCTTCAGGAGGCCTTTTCAACCTCACCAAATCTTATAGCGCCTAAGGAGGAATGATGATGATCAAAATGTTCAACCTCATTTGAATGATTTTGTTGAAGAATAGCAGCAAGGAAATGAAGAATAACATAAAGAAATAATGTTTGTGGGAGAAACCCTGCATTCAACGTGTTTGAATTTGTAAGAATATGAATACCAATCAAGTATTTATTTGTTTTTGGATGATGAGAATGCAGAAATTTATGCACAACATGATAAAAAACAACAAGAAGTTCAAAACATAAACTATCCTTTGAGGTCCAAAGGTCCTGTTTAGCAACCTAAAAAAAAATCAGATTTAGATAAATAAGCTTCTAAACAAAATGCCAAGGTCAATAAGGTTCCTCCACCTCAAAATTCTGCCCCAATTGTAAAAATCACTGCAGAAAATAAAGAATTAGTTCCAATTTATTTCAGTTTCAAATCTGAATCGATTAAAATCAAAATTCTGGTCCCACTTCTAAAATTATTGAATAATCTAGCATATGAAGTGTCTTCTAAAAGTCTTCTATAACCTCCTATCGCTCTCGATTCAGTTAACTTTGAGGATGAACATCCCACTATTTATCTAGGCTATCATGTCCAGGACCAAAATGATGATAACTCACCACCTTTCTACCTATCACTCAAGATACATGACAAATTGTTGCATAATTATCTGTTAGATTTTGGGGCTTCCCACAATATCATGCCAAATAAAGTGATGGATGAATTGGGATTAGAGATCACCAAGAAATACCATGACTTGTGTGATTCCAAAAAAGTTGTGTCTAGGAGTGATTAAGGACTTGGTTGTTTCTCTTACCCAACTACCTATGAAAAGCTTAGCGATGGACATTGTAGTTTCCAAAATTCCTTCTAGATTTGGGATGCTAATTTCGAGATCTTTGTCTAAAAAATTGGGAGGTACCCATCAGATGGACATGTCATATGCCACCATCTCAGTGTTTTGAGCGGAATTCAAAAGGTTGTATAGGGAAACCCAAATGACCTACATCATTTGTGACCAGGATAATCCTTCAAACCATCCCATATATGCTGAAGAGAAGGAATTGGGGTCATAAATACTAAATCTTGTCACTAATGATAATGATTTCCAGCCTGAAATAACTGAAAAACAACAATTTCAAGGTACAAATGAGCAGCATTTAGAGGGAGGAAATATCTGGAAATTTTACTTTGATGGAGCCTCCTCGAGAGAAGGATCAGGAGTCAGTTTATTCCTATTTTCTCCTACTCAGTAAAGGGTAACTATATCATATAAACTATAATTTTATACCAGTAACAACACTACTAAATATGAGGTGCTAGTGCTGGGAATGAAGGCAACGAAAGATTTTGGAACAGAGCAACTAATTTCTTTTGGTGAAGAGTTGGTGATAAATAAGGTTTGTAATAAATACCAAGTGAAAAGTTCCAAGTTAAAAAATTATAGGAATGAAGTCTAGGACTTGATTGAGCATTATTTTCTAGAATTTAATATAAATTTTGTCACTAGAGAAGAAAATCAAAGGGCTGATTCACTAGCTATCGATGCTAGTAATTTCGAAGTTCCTCTAGTTGTGAAGGAAACCTATGATGTTCAAATTAAAAAATAGACCTTCAATTCTTGATAACATTAAATACTGGCAAGTATTTGAGGATGACAAAGAAATTTAGAAATTTTTAGAGTGTGTTCAAGAGTTTACAGACATACAAATTGATGATGTGCAGGACATTATTGAAAGTCAAAATAGCAAGCCCTTTAAGAAAACCATGGATGGGAAGAAAACTATAGATCTGAAAACTAACTATATTCCTAAGGGTTTAGTTCCTTTAGAAATATTGTTAGATAATAATAATATTTTTCTGAAGCTTGAAAGTAAAGTTAATGTTAATAGAATGTAATATTGCCACAGAAGATCAACGAAAATTAGTCGAAGTGTCAAAATTCCTTTCTCTTGAAACTAGAACAAAATATATGAAGCGGCTCAAAGTATTTGCTGATATTTTTTCATGGTATTATAGTGAGATGAAAACTTATGATAGGAGCATAATGGAGCATAAGATTCCTTTGAAAATAGATGCAAAGCCTATAGAAAAAAAAATCAGACATATCAATCCCATGTTGCTCCCAATCATTGAGAAAGAAATCAGAAATTTATGGGAAGCAAAGATAATTCCGCCTTTGAGATTTTCTAACTGGGTAGCTAATATACTCCCAGTTCGGAAAACGAATGGAGAGATAAGAATTTGTGTCAATTTTCACAACTTGAACCAATTTTCATTGAAAGATAACTATCCACTACCGAAGAGGTTGTAGGATCTAAAATATTATAAATGATTGATGGATTTTCATGCTATAATCAGATTTCAGTTGACAGGAAAGACAGATAAAAGACAACATTTACCACACCCTGGAATATATTCATATACAAAAAAATGCCATTTTGTCTGATGAATGTAGGTGTAACCTTTCAGCGGGCAATGGACATTGCCTTTAGAGGAGACAATGACAGATTTGTAGTCATCTATTTGGATGACATTAAATTCTATTCAAAATCTGATGAAGACCAGTTGAAACATTTGAAACAAGTTTTTGACAAATCGAGAAAGTTGGGGTTGTCCTTGAACCCAAAAAATTCATCCTTTGTTGTCTAAGAAGGGAAATTAGTGGGACATATTGTAACAGAAAGAGGCATCTGCATTGATCCGAGAAGAGTAGAAGCTATTCAGAAGATTGGTTTTCCAAGGAATAAAAAAGAATTGTAGTCATTTTTAGGGAAAATCAATTTTCTGAGGCATTTTGTTCCTAACTTTGCAAAGCTGATCAAACAGACAAATATGTTGCTGAAAAAAGATGCAGAATTTAAATGGCGATATGAAGTAAAGAATTATTTTTCAACATTCAAGTCTTCCTTGACTTAAGCTCCAGTTTTGATTAGTCTTGATTTTGAAAAATATTTTCTGATTTTTTCACATGCTTCAGAAAAAACAATTGCATTTGTATTACTACAAAAGAACAAAGAAGGTTTAGATCAACCTATCTCATTTTTCAGTCGTGGTTTAAGGGAAATTGAATTAAAGTACAACTTAACTAGAAAAAAAGCATATGCACTAGTTAAAGCTTTGAAGTGTTTTTGAGTTTATGTGTTGCATTCAAAAATGGTTTCTTTTGTGCCCAATATCACTTTTAAATATGCATTGTTGTAGCTAGGTACAGATGGCAGAAGCGGATGATGGTTGAACAAAATTATAGAATTTGATATCAAGATCAGACCAGCTAAATTGATAAAAGGTCAAGGCTTGGCTCGCTTGATGGCCGAAACTAACTGCAAGGCTTTAAAGCTGAATGTAGAGGAAGCTGAAGGAGAAGATGGAGAGGGTATTTCTAATTATCCTAAAATATCTCATTCAGATTGGTACAAGGATATAATATACTTTTTCTTAAAATTCAGCTGTCCCCTGAAATCGAGAAGTAAAAAAGGAGAGCTTTTAAGTTGAGAGCTCTGAAGTATTGCATTTTGGAAGACCATCTTTACTGTAATGACCCTATTGGAGTCTTATTAAGATGTGTAGATGAAGTTTAATCCCAAGATATTATTAAAAACATACATGCAGGAGTGTATGAAGGGAATTTGTATTGGAAAGCCACTACAAACAAAATCTTAATAGCTGGCTATTACTGGCTAGCTCTTTTCTCCGATATTTTTTCCAAAGCCAAGAGTTGTGTCGAATGTCAGAAATTTGCTGGTAAACAGATATTTCTACCATTACCTCTTATCCCTATTTCAGCAAATGTTCCTTTCTGGCAGTTGGGGCTAGACCTCATTAGTTAAATTCATCCACCTTCATTAGGACAACATAGATGGATTCTCAGAACTACGAACTATTTTACTAAATGGATTGAAGTTGTACCAACCAAGAATTCTACTGATATGGTAATTATTAAATTTCTATTGGAAAAAATTATGTCGAGATATTTTTGTCCACAGAAATTAGTAACTGATAATGCAATAGCATTTAAGTCTACTAAGATTTACAAATTTTGTGAGCAATATGAAATGAATTGACTCATTCCATGCATTTTTACCCTCAAGTTAATGGATTAGCCAAGTCATCCAATGAAAGTTTGGTGAGGATCATTAAGAAAATGTTGCCTGAAAATAAGAGAAATTCAGACACTAAGCCGGTACATTCTCTGTGGGTAGATAGAGTAAGCGCTAAAAAATCAATTGGAATGTCTCCATTTTAGCCTGTATATGGTACTAATTTTGTAATGTCTTTGCAATTAGCTCTTCCTGTGATGAAGTTCCTACAATATGTAAAGTTGATGATGAAAATCCAGTCCGAAGGAGAATTCTACAGTTGATAGAGGTACATCAAATCATAAAATCATTGTTGGGTAAAGTCCAGAAGTATCAGACTAAAGTTAAATCTGTTTTTGACAAAAGAGAAAATAAACATTTGTTTCAGGATAATGATTTGGTGTTGTGTTGGGATGTTAGTTGAGAATACCATGGAAAGCATGGTAAGTTTGACAATTTGTGGTTTGGGTCATTTAGAATTGTTGAAGTTTTTGAAAACAATACATTTTTGCTCAAAAATATGGTTGATGATTAGTTGACTGGAGGCCCAGTCAACGGTAATTTTGTTAAAAGGTTCTTTTTTAAGTAATTTAGTTGAGTCATTCTATTTTAAATATCTGGTGTGATGTGTAAGTAAACTCCATGCCCAATGCTATGTATATCTAAATATATGGTCAGTCTTGAGTACAGTCAGTCAATGGTCAGTCCTAGTCCTTATTTTCAAGAAATATTTTGAGTTTCAAGCATTTTTAAGGCACTTAGTCTATAGTCCTTGAAGCCTCACAAGGAGGAATTCATCCCCAATAGGAGCCATTGTTAGCTTTGAAAATGTTAATGGTGTAATCGCCATTCTGTCACTATTTTCAAATTTTTTTCTAATGTACTAGTCCATGTCGAAGTTTGAGTCATTTTCAATAAAGGTCAAAAAAGAGTCTCAAAATCAAGGTACTTTTATGTGAATAGGTGTCATTAGTGTTTTAGGGAATACGTGAAAATCACTATTTTAACTTATGTTAGTGACAAAGGCTATTCGTCGTTTGGATAATGAAGTTGCAGTCACCTTGTCTGGGATAATAGATACCTCTATTTTAATTTCATTGTGAAAACAATAATGTAATGGGGGGAAAATATTTGCCTAAATTGAAAGTCATATTATTCACACAGTGAAAGGAGTTTCTATTTCGTCAAGGACCTGTTCATATTGGTAACTTAGTGAAAAGCATAGTTATTTCGCTGAGATTTTTGTTATCTCAATTCAGAGGCAAAGACAATTATTCCTCAAGCATATAGGAGCACCAGAGAATATTTTAAAGGAAAGGACCATTCATGTTTGAAGATCATTGAAGACCCCTATGCTATAAACATGATTATTCTTTTAAGTAAGATTAATTATTATTTGACCTAAGAGGATTATTATTAGTGAATGGTTAATTTGCGCATGTAGATAACCTATAGCTACCTCACCTAATTCAAGCATATATCATAGTACGAGGTATTTGAAATTTAATGATAATGCAGAGTGTTAAGCCTACTGGGATGACTTGGCGCTTGTTTTTTAATTATTTCAAAGCATGTAATTACTCCTTGCCATAATTACAGGCACGAAATCACAAGAGAGAGCTTGTTTTTCACTCAACCAAATTCCTCTGTGTAGGCTACAGGTAAACAAGAATCGTTCCTCCAGCAAGTAGTTTTATTTTTCGAAGCAGGCAAACCAAGGCTTCATGGACAATATTGCAACTAGAATTGAACAAATTTGTTTGTGAGTAGTCTAGATGTTTGAATAATGGGGAAAGTACGAAATTTCAATAGGACAGAGCCAAAAAATACAACATTTGTGGATACTAGGGCTAAACCACAATTCAAATCCATTGGCTAATATAAATTCCTACAAAATTTTTCTGGGGAGAATGTGGCTTTAGCTTAGGCTTTTGTCGAGAGTTTCGATTGTGAAAAGGTTTAGTTAGGCAGCAAGGCGTTATACATGTCTGAGGCGATCATAGCTTGTGCTACCCAAACCTCTACAATTGGTGAACAATGGTTCCAAAACAAAATGCTTCCCACATAATTAAGTCTCTACTTTAAGCCCCAACATGTTAATGCTAAGTGGAATCCAACTGCACATATTTCTTGTTTTAAGGCCAAGTGGTAGCATGTTAACACCTCAATCCAAAAATATATTACATGCGAGGGTAGGTTTTCCTTTATACATTGTTATCAGTTAATATTCCTTTCTTACATTTTAGGAGATAAACCTCTAAACCTACCCTATTTTATAGATAGATCTCTACTCAAAATGTCCCTAAAGGTACAGAAAATCCCAAACTACTCTTTACACAATTTGTATCATAGGGGGCTGATTAAAATTCTAATTGTCTATCATCTTAGAAAGAATAAAACTACTTGGGATAATTTGTTGAGAGAGGAAGGATTTGGTAGCATAAATTCCAGGAGAAGGGTAGGGAGGCCCAAGAAAAGAGACACCCATGAGCAAACCAATGTTGCCCCTATTTCACACAGTTCACCATATAACTTTGTACATTCATAAGTCTTCTACCAAGTTAACCCTACCTCCATCTCAGTCAAAAGTACAAATAGAAGCTCAATTAGGAAGGCTACAAATCCTATGCCTATGCTAGCAGTGTCACCAATTAATGAATTTCATGTTAGTAGCTCACCTAGGGAACCTCAAACCCTAAGGTATTTCATGGAAGAATACAAGAAGAAACTGCAACAGAAAAATGAAATGTCTCCTAAAAATTATATTTCAAAGGAAAAGGAGAAAATAACCTCCTCTTCAAAGATGAAACCTGAGAAGAAGCTCTTTATAGCATAAGGACTAGTAGAAGTCAACCCTGGATTTCTAGCACCTAAGCCTTTTATGTCACCAGTGGAAGTTAACCCTGCTATGAAAATTTGAAGCCATGTTCTGAAAACATATCATCAATCACAAACAAATAGTGGTACTTCTCTCACAGTCTCCACTCTCTCATAGGTTTTGATTTCTCTTAAGAAGGGAAAACAAAAACTTTCAGATCCTATTATGAAAGAAGAGCCCACTTTGGCTCAATTAGTTTCTTCCATTGGTTCTTTGATCAAGAAGCAAAAGAAAACAATGATACACTCGTATTCCTCCTATGAAGACAATAGTGACCCTGAGTACACAAAATCATAAGATGAGGAGGGAGAGTCTAGTAGAGTCATGCATAGAGGTAAGATGTCAAAATTAATCCTTAATGCCTATATCAGCAGACCTCATAATAGGTCCAAAAATAAAATCAGGCTGAACGGAAAGTTGATTGCAAATCCTACATTAAGAGATGAAATTATCAACATTAAGGAGATCCCAGAAGACAAAATAAAAAATAAGAAAAAGACTCAGTCAAAGAGTCAAGCATAGAGAAAGAGGTCAGATAAGAGAGTGACTAAAGCAAAGGCCATGAGGATTTTTGCCTCTATTTTGGACCTCTGATGAATGAAGGAAGAGGGCTGCCTTGGAGAAACTTTTTTGGTTAATGTTCCATGTTTTCCGGATATAACTACTTTTTTGCGAAGGTAGCAATTATTTTGAATACCAACGTATGATGGAAAGGGACTAATTTTTGGTTTTTTATCATGATGGTCACATAAAATAGTTGAAGTGGAGGAGTTTTTCAGTTGTAATGGATGCTGCCAGGCGTCATGTATCAAGTCTTCTCCAAAATTCTAGGGTTTTGTTTTTCACATTTGAAGGAGAAAAACCACGTGTCACTCTCACTGTTTTTAAAATTTTGTGAATATTGGTTGCACTAGAACAAAAGAGTGTCTTGAAATAGGCTGCCACCTCATACAACCATTTCAGATTAACAAGCTTCATGATGTTTATCTTATTTTTAATATAGAAATTTGTATTTAAGTTTAGGGATAAGCCTCATCTATGGAACGAGATTGTAACAACTTTTGAAACAGATTTACCTCTTTTGTGGAGATGACAATATCATATTTTGTATATATATGCCAAACTCATATGAAGTAAAGGTTCATGGTTTTAGAATATTTTTCTCATATGATCAGTACATTTTTCAGTGAATGAAATTGGAAGAAAATTTTGAGGACTTATTACCCGTTTGATGTGTATATTTTTATTTTCACATGTGTTTCCATATCTCATCTTCTTCAGTGCAGCTTGTAAATTCCATATGTTGTTGTATGTTTTTATGAGTCCCTTGACATGCTAGTGTTTTGTCAATTTTTTTTACTCTCACACAGTGAGCTTTATTGATGAAATATACACAATTAAAATGTAAAGAGCATCACTTATAACAATTATCTTCCATGATATTTCAATAATAATATTGTAAGTCTAGAAATAGGTTTCTCTTGTTGAAATATTGAGAAATTTCTCTCTTTGTTGTTTTCTACCAAAAATAGTGGATTTCTGCCTTGCAGATCCACTATTTCTTCTCTTTCCACATTCTATTATCTTCGTAGGCTACAAACATACTTTTCTGCTACCACATAAGAACTCAATACCCTCATTAGTGTGACAGTGATCTTGACTGAAATCCCTTTTCAGTGATCTAGAGTCCAAACCACCTACCAAATATATAATCCATATCATTAAATTGCCCTAGAGATTAGGAAGTGTCTGGCCAAGCACTTGAAGCAGTCCAAGTGCCGATTCCAATGTCAACATAATGTTAAATGAATATATGTCCTATTAGATGATAATGAATCTATTTTTACATTACAAAAATTTTTATTTACAAATCTTCGATTAGTATGAGATCCCTATGCTCAAATATGTTGTTATGACTTGTAGATTACACATTTGTGACATATTTGACAAAATTAATTTCATGGGTAGTAAAGTTTAGATCAAGTACTTCTATCAATGATTCATTAGTAGCATCTTTCCCTTTTTACATTTCAGTTCTAAAATTTTCTTGGAGTTCTAGGTAGTTCCCTAATACTTGGCCCTTAAAAAGTGGCTCAAACTTCAGGGTCACTGACACAAAACTGCCTGTAAAAGTCCACACTCACTGGCATACCTTGTTGCAGGAGTTACTAGAATGCCTCAGTCGCATGCATGGCTTGTCATGGGAGCATTTGAGGATCCATATCAGTAAAATTTCAAGTTATCTCAGGGGTTAGTCAGCTTGATGGGTTGGTTGGCTCCTGAAGGTTTTCTAGCATGTGTGAAAGGTCATATCAGTTTGATTTTGCTAGATTCAATTCCCTAACTATATATTTTGAGTTGAGTTACATCATAGTAGCCTCTCATCACATGTATAACCCCAATAGACCGGTTAACTTGGGTAAATGTGGGAGGATGGTGTTACAAGATCCATCAATTTTGGAGCTAAAAATATGATTTTTCTCCTTTTGTTTGTCATAAAATGGCTCCAATATCCCTTTATATTCATCCTCTCCAACATATATCCTATCAAAAATCTTTATAATCAAAATTAAAACCAATAAAAATTTCACATCAAAATGAAAAATACCAAATTGGAATATCAAATTTCTCCAATTAAAATATAAATAAAGAATAAAATGAATTAAAATTTGGCTCCCCATTGATCTTTATAAACGTATATTTGGCCCAATTGGACATAATCAAATTAATTTGAAGCAACTAAAACTCTTTGAAAATCAAACTACAAAAATAAACTCAGAAAATTGGTTATTTTGTTACAAATTCAAAGCTCCTTTTTTTGCTAAACCTTAGGCATAATGAATGAAAAATATGGTCATCGAACCACTCCAAAATTATATTCCAGTGTTTTATTTTTCCAATAAGACATCATAAGCCTCATTTGGCTAAGTAGAACTCAAGATATTAGTTTCCAAAGTTAAATATCAAAACTGCTAGTGTGTTGGAAACTGCATACCTAGCAAAAATCCAAATATTTTTATTACTATATACAAATTTAATTTAATATACACAAGTTATTAATAAAAAATTTATTTGAATTTATATTTCTAAATTTTAATAATTTTAATAACAAAGTAATTAAAATTAAATAATTATTAAACAAAATTATTAATATGTACAAATTAAAATACACCAAAATTAGAAATGGATTAAATTAATCACAAAAAATTAAATTTTAAAAATTACATTATTTAAATGATAATTAAAAACATTTTTAATAAAATGTTAAATAAAATGGAAAAGTTCCCTCTTGGGATATCTCCTTAAGAGTCCTGGGAGTGTTTAATGGAGGGTGAATTGGAGTTATAAGGGAACGAGGGAGAAGGATGGGAGGGCCCACGGCCCAAGAGGATTAAGGAGAAGAAGGTGAGGGAAGGTGAGGGAGTTATAAGGGGAAGACGACCAGAAGCCTAGAAGGTTGGAGAGCCTAAAAATTTTAGTAAAATGGAGTCAAGTATGGTAGTCACGCGAGGAGGGAGAGGGGGGAGGCCCACATGGGAGTGGGCCTTCCCACCAATATAATACTCCTAAAAAAGTACATCCACAGTTAGTTGGGAATCTCGAGAGCCCTCTAGCCTGTAAGTGTTATGAAATTAAAGTTTAGTTTTCTTCCGACCTCTTGGCATTTTATTTTTAATTTCGTTCAAAATGTGTTTTAATTATATATAATGTGAAATATCATATTTTATGGTTAACATATATACAATGTTCTTGAACCTGGTTGTTTTGTGCATTAGTTAAAAAACTAAATAATTAAATCAATTAGAATTTATTTAAATAATTAATTAATAATTAAAAATTAATTAAACTAAAAAAATCACATGTAGCTTAATTAATTAAAATTAAATAAATTAATTAATTAACCAAGTCAATCAAATAAATAAAGTGATTAATTTAAATTACTATATTTACAGATAAAATTTAGTTAAATTTAAAAATACAGTAAAACACAATTTGTACATATTTAAGCCCTGGTGATGAAATTATTTGAAACTTTTAGGAAGCGCCATTTACAAATCATACATCTTAAGTTAGAAAAATTGGAGCCATTAGGAAGGTTACGATAAATAACACTCGATGAAGTAATGGAGTGAAAAAATGAGAAAAACAAATTCCTGCATAATAAACCAAATGAAACTAGGTGATATGACCAAATATTTACGTGGAGGGTCCCCATTATTACTATGAAGAGAATAAAGTAAAAGGGTGGGGGGGGGGGGAAGGGGATGGAAAGGGTGAAGGGGGGGGAAGGGTGGGGGGTTATTGTTTTGCTACAAATGGTTAAAAAGATACTAAGTTCAAAGTTACCAAAAGGGTTGAAATAATGAATTCCCAAAAACCTTCAAATATCAAGTAATTCTCATGGGTCCCACAATTCTAGATCAAGTGATATCTGTTTGAAAAGGTAAGTACTTGAAAAAAATTGAGTCTAAAACTGTGAATCCATGTCTTTAGGGAAATTTTAAATTATAAGTTTACCTTCTATTAGTGACAATATATGTACGGATAGGAATTTTTCCTGAAATTATACATTTATTGGTATAAATGACCTCCTTTTACCTACATCTCATAGTTTCCAACGAGTGTCCAAATTCGTGACGAAGTTTTCTTGGTACTAAACAACCATTGGCCCGGTACTAGCGAGTCATTCTAGTACAGTGGTGAGTTTACTTGTTCTTCCCACACATAAGTTCTTTCAACCCTCTTTTACCACCCTTTTGATAAAATAAATTTAGAGAATGAGGGAAGGGTGGAACAAGAGATTTTAAAGGAAATATATATGGTACTCATAGATTTTTGACTCCCTCGTCTTTCCCTTTAACTGTAAATCTATAGATTTTCATGTGAAGTAGAGGGATGGGAATCAAGCAAATTCTTTCGTTGGAAAACATGAATGTTCCTCAATGGGAAAATAATTAAGGTAAGAAGACTTAGAACTCAATAAATATGTCCCTTTAATGGAAAAAAAAAACCCACATGAAATTAACAAAGTGAAATATTCCCATTCATTCGGACCAATGTTGAGTAAGAAAAACTTTTCCATATCAATCTTGGTAATATCACCAAATATGATCCAAAGAGAAATTGAAACTAATACTCCAAATATTTCAAAAAGAAGAGAGGAGAAGCAAACTAAAAGAAAAAAGTTGTATGGAAAGTTGAAAACGAAATAAACCCTCAACAAGACAATTTATGAAATATGTGTGAACAAAAGAACCAGTGTGAGGGACATAGTGTAAGTTTTCCTTAAGTTCAGATCCTGTTAAGTTGACATGAAAAGTTATAATTGATTAGTTTTATATTCAAATAAAAATTCTATCTCTAGAAAGTAGTTATGGTAGAAGGTGAAGCTAAATAAGAAATTTCTTTCCTTGAAAATTTTCGTGTTTCAAAGCTAAGCTTGCATGGAAAAATCATAATGAATTTATGATAAAAAATAAGGCTTATGAAACAAACTAGAGGTTTAGAGACTCTCGAATTTAATTGATTTATAATTTTATCAACATAATAACTGCTTTGATTAAGCTTAGAAGAAAGCAAAATGAGATGAGTGAATTCCAAATCTGAGAGAATAAGAGGTACAAATTATTTTCGAAGTAATCCTTGAAGTCTTGTAAAAATAGATCTTTAGAGCATAAAACACTAAAAATAAATCTAAAACAAAAGGGATAAGAGAATGGTAACAAATGAAAATGGCCATAAGAGACTTATCTTGAAGAATTTCGTTAAGCTTTAACTGAAGATGTTGAATTTCTTTAAAATATTAACTTCTTCCTTTAATTGAGATTAATAACATGTAGAAGTTTCATTTTAATGAATGTTTCATATTATCAATTCCATCACTTATTGAATATAAACTAGAGTGAGCCTTAAGATAGAAAAATAATGATTCATCGTCAATAAAATGAAATTAAATAAAAAAGGTTCTTCATTATGAATAAAAACAAAAATTATTTCTCTCTTCAATTTTTATATTATATCAACCACAAAATATTCATAACATCCCGTGGAATAAAGATAAATTCCCAAACAATGCAATAGTGTTTTGTGTGTGTGTGTGTGTGTGTGCCAGGAGGGCTTGGACTATTGGGTGATCGCTAAAATGGATCAATACAAACAAACCAGAATAAAAAAATTCAAATTGACTATGATCCATTAAATTTGCATATTCCTTATTTTATTATTCTTTTGCTATGTTAACATAATGGCTGATATGTAAAGATAATTGCACATTTTTATTTGAAAGAGGGGTCTAAGTTGGAAAGCATTGTCTTGAAGAAACTAAATGATACAATATTAAAAAAATCATTAGGATGATAAAATCCAGGATGAGGGATGAGATATTGCATTAGTGCAAAGGTTGGAGCCCATGAGGTAGATAAAATTATCCAAAAATATTTACTCATGAACTTTATGAGAAATCGTATTACAAGCATCTAACTGCGATAGCTGAGAGGAAGTTGTGCCCGACCTGTTGACAAAAGTTAATTAAAAATATTTCTAGCACCAATAGGATTATGCATATCACAAATGCAAGGCGGGACCCATCCTAACTTATGGAATTGAAGTGCCTAGAGGAAACTCCGAATGCCATTTTATTAATTAGTCCGGCTTCTGGGTTTGAAAATAGTAGAAGAATGAGTGTAAATGTAGCAGCCCAAACGGGAATATATTGGACATAATTAGAATAAAGATATGGGTATAAGAGGTGCGGGCTCAGTAGAGAGGAGAGAGGAGTACCTGGAGCCTGGATTCACGAACGATATTATAATTTGGAATTCAAAAAGGTCACAGGGTTCTGAGTTCATGAATCATCAAATTAGGAGTGATGGTCATCACTTAAAGAATAGTGTAGTTATAAAGTATATTATAAGATTGTGCACAAATATAAAACATGTGATGAGATGGAGCGTAGAGCATTCATGACCAAGGAAATTTCAAATTAGATTTTAAAATAAAGTTGCGGGTTTTTGGGTACTAGTGTAGTGTGAAATATGTGGATGGATGGGGTGAAGGTAAAAATGGGGCCAACTATACATGCTACCATAAAAAAATGATATTCTCCAAATACATCTCAATTTTTGTGGCTTCCCGCTCATGTGGAAAAATAAAGAATGAATTCACAATGAAAGACCCATGTGCACACACCATGTAAAATTGAAAGTCTTGAAGTAACTTAGTCATCCTATATTTTATAAAGATGTGTATAAAAAATAGAAGACATTGGATGAACAATGTGGTGTAGATGTTTGATTTAGAATGGTAAATGAAACATCCAAGAAAGGGAAAAAGTAAATCCATGGACAGGTGTATTTTTCAAATTTCCATAAGATTCTTCTGATTTTCTTTTTCTTTCAAGAAATTTCTTCTAATCTTCCATTTAAAATGTGAGATGTTAAAATGCCACGGAAAACTTAAACAAGGAGAGAAAATTTTCATTTCAGTTACATCGAGAAAAGAAGAAAAATATAATTATGACTTATGTTGCAAATTTATAAAGAAAAGGAGGTATAAAGTAAAACACCTATACATATTATAAAAATTATGATGATAAACTTGAATACTTCCCTGAAAATGTTTGTGAGTAGGAAAAGGGTAACTTCTTTCTTTACCATAACATTAATTATTCTTCTAGTAAAATCAGGTCTCCAAATCAATTTAACGAAGACATGCAAAAAAAAGTAGAAATGAGAAATAAAATGACTGAAAGGGAAAACAAAGTTGAAATGAAAATTAACAATAGATCAATATGAAGATGTATATGCATACCTAGAAGGATATGTCTCTAAGTTTACCTCATAAATCTTAACATTCTCCCATGCATTCTCCATAGAATTAGCATATGTTCAAAATCATAAATTTATTTAATATAAAATAAATGTTAATTAAAGAGTCATCAATTTTGATTCACTTCAACATTTCATAATAGGAAATGGTAAAATCCATTATTCATAAATGCATTATGAGGAATGTGGAGCACATCTTGTTAGGAAATGGAATGAATATGAAAGAAACACATGGGATCATTACCTTCTTATTCAAAATAGTCAATATTAAAATAAGATAAAAATGAACTAAATAAGCTAATACTACTACTAATATGATAAGGAATATTAAATATTTTGTGAAATCATGCTTCTAGTGAATCCATTCCCTCAGATTTATTTCTGCACACATGTACATATCAAATATCAATAACAAAAGTATGGATATGATTAAACTAAAAAACATAAACATGAATGCAATATTTACCTTTATTTCTAACATATTTACAAAAATAGTTGTATTTAAAAGCACTCTTTCTTGAAACATTTCTTCCAATCAAATCACTATTGGGTCATAAAAATATGGATGCATATTTTTCACATTTTTCAAGAATTAAAAGTAAAGAGGGTCAATCAATCGTTAGTGTTATGTACATAAAATAAAATACTATTAATATTTTGTTGAACTTTATTTTCCAAAAAACTTTGAAATGGATCAATGAAGTGCGGATGGAAATTTAATGAATCTATGAAAATATATTTGATTGGATTAGATGGCTGGTCATATTGTGAAACTAGACTCTGGTCATGGAGTGAAAATTCTTGTTGGAAATGTATTTGATAATGGAGGATGATTTGATATGATATGAACATAGAATGAAGTTCAAAGAGTAGTGTCAGGAAAACTAGTGACAAATGTATTTCAATTAGTATTTTTAATTCACTTGAACTTTTAATTCCATATTCAAAAAAATTTACACTATTATTATTTATGAAACCTACGTGTGTATGTGATTTCAGTTATTTATGAAACCTATGTGTGTATGTGATTTCAGTTAATGTAAACAATTTATATCCAGTTTACTTAATTTTTCATATCTTTTGTCACTGCATTAACTTAGAAATTTCATTGTTAATTCATTAACCATCTAGTATGAAATAAAAAAATAGATAAATCATAGCACATAACCAACACATATAGAACACCAATATTTTTGGAGGAAACCCCATGCGGGAGAAAACTACCGTTGTTATTTTATTTTTCTTCTTCTTTTATTACAAGGAAAAAAATTCATTACATCTTGTACTAATGCATACTCTTCTCAGCATGAAATTACCCATCGGTAGGAGCCTACAAACTCCACTCCTTCTCTGGCTCCCTTTGAAAGGGAGATACAATCCCTTGATCTCGTTTACCAGCTCCTACCAGAAGGTAGCACCTACCCCCTGAACAATTTAACTAGCTACAAGTGGAATGAATATTTGACTGCCTTACTAAAGGCTCCAACCCTCAACACCATTTATGGACCATGTTTCATAATTTTTTACACTGATCCACCTATCTCAAAGAAACATCAAAACATGTAGGCCACCTTTCATCAAATTTTCATACTACACCCACACCTAACATGATGCCTAATACCAATTAACCATTATAAAACCAAATATTGAATCAAATCATTGAATAAACGAAGATACCATACTAAATCAATGTTCAATCACCATAACCAGATAATATCACTGGATAAGAAAGGTACTTCATATAGAACACAACCAGAACAAATGAAACTTAAAATATATAAGCAATTGTTCTTAGGATAACATGCATATACATGTTTCCTCTGCAAAACATCTACATACATATATCAAATCATTGACTATTGAAAACACTGTCAAAATGAATCACCATGTTAGTCACTGAATCACTGGAAAATTGAATCACAACAAATACATTAATACTTAAAGCCCAATCATAATGCAACATCATCACTGATAAATATAAAAAGCCACAATATAATCAATATAATCAACACTGCTATATACAAACAATGCTTATCAAGAGATCACTGAAAAAAACCAGCAAATACAACATATATCATTAGTTGTCATCAATTAGAAACTCAAAACCTTCTGCATCTACACGAAATACATAAAAAATATCAATGTATGCATGCTACTACCATGTATAATACCCACACATACATTTAAACACACTAATTAAACCATCACAAAATTTATATTTGATAGTACGAAATAAGATCTACATATATATGGTTAATTACTTAATAAACCTTGTGTATGGATATTAAATCACTGAATCAATCCTTCATTGTAAACACAACACTTATTTTGCATAACTTAAATCTAATATTACTTCAAATTAAATTAAACAAATACATAATTATTATATTTTTAACAAGTAAATCAATCAATCATATATTTCATCATATCTTCGGATCTTTCACATGTGGGTCTTCTCCTTCCTCCCTGGTGCACACCTATTCTGGATTGGATCATACATGAACAACCCACATACTTGCACACTTAACACCTTGATCTCCATCTACTTATATAGTTTTTCCCTTATCCAATACCATAGGTAAATCCTTTGGTAAAGACATTAGTATTTATTTACAGGATAAAATAAACTTTTTTCCTCCAATTACTATGTGACAATACAATGGATATGACATCTGGTATTCATATTTCCATGTTTTGGATTTTTTTCATGAACCTTCTCATAGGAACCACATAAAATCTATCAGACTTCACTTTTGTCATTCATATGTAATTAAACAGTAATTTCCCTGTCCATATCATTTGTATCTTTTGTACATGTTATCTGATATAGTTCCACACTCATATTATCACACTTTATGTCGTCAAGCATATCTTTATCAAGAAGGTTTCCATCAAGGACAATAATTTAGCCATAATGGAAACAATCCCCCTATTTGGACTTTATGCCAACCACTTTGTTCTTTCAATACCACCTCCAAATACCTACAAACACCAAGTATTCTTTCCAAACACTCCCTCAAAACAAAAGGCTTCTCTCCCCATTTTACATCCAAGGAAAAGGGCTAAGCTAGGCTAAATGAAGTATTTCCCTTGTAGTGTGCATTGTCGTAGGCTTGATCTGTTGAATATGAAACATGAAAGCTGCATATTGACTATGCTCCCACTCATCATATGCTGGAATTTCTGAAGATATGCAATGAAGTAATATGATTTATTTCTAAAAAAAAATCAACTTTCTAATCACCAATGCCTCTATTATTCCATGACTACGTCAATCACCCAACATATTTGGTTTGCATATTGGACCCAAGTTTTACATGAATGTTGCAAAATATTGGGATTACATACATAGCATGACTTGATCCCAATAGCCCATAAGTGACTGAATTTTACAATGATTTACAACATGGGTCTTTCTGTGACATTTACATCAAGAGACATATATGCCACTTATAACCATACACCAAACTCCCAAAAATGGTGTACCCTTTTATCAAAGCCATGATACTCATCAGTGACTACCATGCTTCAAATAGGAACATGAAACATAATCATCTCATAGAAGCAATATAAATATCATAATTACAACAACATGAACATCCTTATTATCAAGAAGATATATAATATAAGGTAGTGTAGCATCAATCTCTCCAATATCATAATCATATGACAAAATATGGATTGTATCCAAGCATCACCAATCAACTATAGCATAAAATTGTGTAGTCAAGCTCTATCAACAACTCATCCTCTTGACCTTATGTCATCAAGGTAAGTATTTTGTCTGCATATACAGGAAGAGTCACAATCGAGAATCAGAAACAACATATGTAGCATATACAACATCATATTATCTCCGTGTATCAATCAAGATATGTGTAAAATAAGAAGAACCTCTAGCATCAAAAATCACTAAGTAGAATAGAAGTGGTCAACAACGTCATCAACCAACATATTTAGCATACTTATCATTTAGCTTTAACAAATTCACCAAGGGAAAACTAAACATATAAACATCGTCCATAATTTCACCACATGCATTCCATGCATTATTGATAACCCATAACATAAGGAAAACAACATATCAATCAAAGATAACAACAATACTGAGTGAATCGTGAAATCATCATCATCAACCAATGTCAGATAAGCAAAGCCTAATAACATACCATAATTAAAACAATGAACTGTTATAAGAATAATGGATGCTCCTTTACAGCAAACCAGTGAAATCACTTTTGCTGCTCTTTATTTTAATTTGTAAGCCTTTTAATTTCTTCTTATAGGGACATTATTTTTTAATATGATATCTCTGCAAAATGATTATTTTCACTTCTATGCATAAGAAAAATTTTAGTAGAAACATTATCATCATAAGTTTATAAAGTGATCATCACATCTATAGTTAAAACAAAAACCAATACAAAATGATTCTTGGTCACTATATTCATTATCTCCTTCATTCTTGACCAATAGAAAGTGGGGTGTTCTTGTAGCTAAATATCTGATGAGATCTATAACTATGACTGCATATGATATATCATTTTCTGTTATGAAACCAACTCCAAAAATAGAAGAAAACAAACATCAACATCTTAGAAATCAGCCACTTCGAGGGGAAAAAATCCTTTACATTACATAAATGAACAATTATTGGATGATACAAATGAAAAAACCTCCTTTCTATATATAGGAGTCCATGGGGTCACAAAATAATCCTTCTCAACTTGAAAAGAATAATGTAAGGGCAAAACAATAACAACAGTAGCCTTTTATGGGGCACAATAATAATAATAAGGGGGATACAGGGGTACACCAATAAAAATAAGGGATCCACACTAACTACAATAAGGGACTACAATGGTAATATAAGGACCTAACATGCCCCTATCCTTCAAAAAATTGTTGTCCTCAATGTTTGAGTAGCTCTAGATTCTTAGGTATAAAACTTTCATACTCCCATGTGGAATCTTCAATGGGTAAGTTTTTCCACTTGATGAGATACTCTGAAATTGATTGATTTCATAGCCGTCAAGTTCTTGTTTCTGTCACTACTTTAAGTTCCAATATGATTTTTCCTTCCTCATAAAGTTCTGGCAATATTGTTTGAACTGGAAGTTTGTCTCCTATAACCTTATTTAATCATGAAACATGGAAAACTGGGTGCACTCGAGACGAAGCAAGAAGCTCCAATTTGTATTCCACAGTACCAATATTTTGCAACACCTTGGAAGGACCATAATAATTTTGCAATAATTTATTATCCTTCTTAGCTTGCTTGAGAAAAATTTGTTTGTATGGTTGTAGCCCTAAAAATACCTAGTCTCCTACATCAAAACTTTTGTCAACGTGATGTTGATCTGCTTGTTGTTTCATTCAACTTTGTGACAAATTTAGGTTATCCTTTAAGAGTTGGAGAGCTTGTTGTTGATGCTCGATGTGATATTCCACTGCTTCAACCTTAGAATTTTCTCTTAAATATGATGTGATGGGTAGTGGATAATATCCATTAAGTTCCATAAATGGGGTCGTTTTTGCTGGAGTATGGAAAGAAGTGTTATACCACCATTCAGCCATAGGTAACCACTTCACCCATTGTGTTTATTTATCATATACAAAACAACTGCAGATATCCTTCCAATTTTTTTTTCACTATCTCAGTTTTCCCATCGGACTGAGGATGATAAAATGAGTTATGAGCTAGTTGATTACCCAAATAAGAAAATAATTCCATCCAAACATTTTTAGTAAAAATGGGTTCTCTATCACTTACAATAATATTTGGGTTTCCATGTAGCTTTTGAATTATTTCCATAAATGTAGTAGCAACTGTACTTGATTTAAATGGATGAGATAATGCACAAAAGTGTGCATACTTTGTAAGTCTATTAACTACCACGATGATGACACTCTTTCCTTCGAACTTAGGTAAATCTGTGATAAAATCCATTGAAACCTCATCCCAACATTGGCTTGGAATCGATAAAGGTTGTAGAAGACCTGGGGTCTTAATTGTTTCAACTTTATTTTTTTGGAAAACAAAACAATCCACTACAAACATTTGAATATCAGATCTAAGGCCATCCCAAAAAAGTTCATTCTTCACCATAAGCGATCTTTGTAAGATAAGGAATCATTTTTCCAAATAAATGTATCAGATGTACTAGGATTGTGCTGCAAAATTTGAATGAGTGTCCACACTTCTTCTTCATTCTTCCATTCATACCTTTCTTCAATTATCCAATCTGGTTGGATAATAGAAATGGCACAAATAAATGCTTCCAATTCTGCATCCTTTCTTGAGAGTGCATCTGCAACAAAATTTAGCTTACCTTTTTTGTAGATGATTTCAAAGTCATAACCCAACACTTTTGTGACCCATTTTTTTCTGCTCTTCTGAAGATATTATTTGTTCTAAAAAGTATTTAAGGTTATAAAAGTTAGTTTTTCCTTGAAGTGTGTTCCCATTAGGTAAGGTTGACATTTATTTAGTGCTTGTAGTATTTCCAACATTTCCTTCTCATAAATATATTTTTGTAAATAATTTCCATTGATTGGAATACTTTTAAAAGCACTGGGTCTTCCTTATTTCATTAGAACAACACCAATTCCATTTCCTGAGGCATGGCATTCCAAAATAAAGGTTTTTGTGAAGTCTGGCGAAGCTAAGACCGATGCGAGGTACATTTCCTCTTTAATATGTTCAAAGGCCTTAGTTGCTCCACGAGTCCATGAAAATGTATCGTTCTTCATTAATATTTTTAGAGGTGTTGCTATTATCCCATAATTATTAAAAAACTTGCGATAATACCATGTCAACCTGAGAAATACTTGCAACTACTTTATGGTTGTGGGAAATTTCCATTCCTTAATGGCTTTAATTGTTTTAGGGTCTACCTTAACACCATCTTGAGATACAATATGACCCAGATATTCCACCTTTTGGACTCTAAACACTCTCTCTAAACACCATGATTCTCTCCCCCCTTTGAAATCAAGGGAAAATGGTTGACCCCAACTTAATGAAGTGTCTCCATTGTATCTCTCATTGTTGTAGGTCTGATATGTTGAATATAAAGAATCATGAAATTTTCATATTTACCATGCTACCACTAAGCATATGCTGGACTTTCTGAAGATATGCAATAAATTATAAGGCTTTATGACTCCAACAAATATGACCTTATCCTCACCAATGACTCTATGCTCCAATGATTACATCAATCACCTAACATATTGGGTTTAAATATTAGACCCAACTTTTAAATCAATGTCCCAAAATAATGGGATTACATACATAACATGACTTGACCCCAATAGCACATAAGTGATTGAACTTTACAATGATTTACAACCTGGGTATTTCCATGACCATTACATCAAGAGACATATATGACACTTATAATCATAAATAAAACTCTCAACAATGAAGTGTATGTGTATCAAAGACATGATACTCATAAACAAACACTATGCTTCACATAGACATCTGCAACATAATCATATGATAGAAACATCATAAATATAATAATGGAAAAAATATGTAACATCCTTATTATCAAAAAAATATATAAGATAAGCTAGTTTAACATCAATATCTTTAATATCATCATCACATTAACAAATATGCAATGTTTCCAAGCATCACCAATCAAATATAGCATAAAATTATTCAATCAAGATCTGTTAGGAGTTGACCTTCTTGAACTTATGTCATGAAGGTTATCATTATATCTCCATATATAGGAAGGGTCACAATAAAAAAAAAACAACACCATATGTAGAAAATACAATATCATATTGTCTCCATGCATAAATCAAGATATGTGTAAAACAAGAAGAATTTCCAACATCACAAATCACTAAGTAGAATAGAAGTGATCAACAATGTCATCAACCAACATATTTAGCACACTTATCTTCAAGATTTAATAACTTTACCAATTACAAATTCAACATATATAAATAATCCATAAGTTCACCACAAAAATTAATGTATTATTGATAGCTCATAACATAATGACAACATCATATAAATTAAATATGCCAATGATAGTGTGTAAATCATGAAGTCTTCATCATCAATTAATGTCAGATAAGAAAAGCCTAATAAAAGAAAATAATTCCAACAATGATATATTATAAGCATACAAAACGCTCATTTACATCAATTTGTTGCAATATATTTTTCTTATCTCTATTTTCATTAGTAAGGATTTTAATTTCTGATTCTAGGGCCATTAGTTTTGAATCTGATTTCTCTACACAATGATTAATTTTACATCTACCCATAATATAAATTTCAGTACAATCTTTATCATCGTCACTACATAAGTTAATGGACAATATATCATAGAATTATCATCACATCTACAGTTTAAACAAAGACCAATACTTGATGATTCAAGGTCACTATATTCACAATCTTCTTTATTATTGATCAATAGAAAGAGGGGTTTTCCTGTAGCTGAATATTTTATGATATCTATAACTGCCACTACAAATGATATATCATTTTCACTTCCACAATTTATTGAACTGACATCTTCCTTTGAGTTGCATTATTTTTTTGTTATTTTCTCATTATCTTGGATTCACTCTGAAGCAGTTAATATTTTGTTGGAGCGACCATCTCTGATCAAATTTGTTAGGAAAAATAAAAATAGGGGGTGGGGGTGTTGAATCAATATTTTTAATTCACTTAAACTTTTAAATCCACATTCTTAATTTTGTATGCTATTGTTCTTTATGAAACCCACCTATGTATGTGATTGCAGGTAAAGTAAAAAACATATATCTCCTTTACTTAAATTTTCATTTCTTTCATGAGTGAGTTACTTAATCATTGCATTTTTAATTCATTAACCACCCATCATGAGATAAATAATAGAGAAATCATAGCACATAACAAGCACGCATAGAACCTCATGATTTTATGTGGAAAAATAATGTGGGAGAAAACGACAGTTTCCATCATCTTTGTCTTCCTCTTTCATTATAATGAAAAACATCATTACATCTTGCAATGGCGAAGACACTTACCATAACGTAGGAACCCATCTGAAGGAGGTTAAAACCTCCACTCCTTCTCTACAATCCCCATCTAGAAGGGATATAGAACCCCATAATCTCATTTACTGGTTCCTATTGGAAGGGGGCACCTACCCCCTAAATGATTTTACTAGCTACCAATGGAATGAAGCTCTGACTACCTTATTGAAAGCACCAACCCCCAACACCCATTGTGAACCACATTTCAGAATGTCTCACACTCGATTCAATTGTCTCAAACTAACACAAAAACCTCCAGGCCACCTTTCATCAAATTTTCATACTCGACCCACACCTAACATTATGCTCAATACCAATTAACCGTTCTGAAACCAAATATTGAATCAAATCATCTAATCATTGAATAAAAAAAGATACCATACTGAATCATATAATTTTGTATCAAATTTGAATCAGCATAACCAAATAATATCAATGAAGCACCAAGCTACTAAATATAGAATTCAACCAGAACAAATGAACTTCATAATATGTACACGATTGCTATTAAGAGAACCTACATATATACATGTTTATTTTGCATAACATCTCCATACAGATCTCAAATCAATGACTGAAAAATTATCTCAAAATTAATCACTATATGAGACATTTAATTAGTAAATAAATGAATCACAACATATACATCAATAGTGAAATCCAAATCATAATGCACTATCATCATTGATCAATATACCAAGCCACAATCTAATCAACCCACTCAACAATGTCAATTATAGACCATGCTTATTAATATATCATTAACAAAAAACAAAAAATAGAACATATATCATCAAATATCATCAATCAATGAATAAATCCCTAGTACATATACATGACATACACAAAAGAGATTAGTGTGTGTATGCCACGACCATGTGTAGCACCCGCGTATACATTTTAACATATTGATTAAATAATCACAAAATTTATATGCGACATTATTGAACAAGATCTTTGTATGTATGTGGATTTACTTAATTAACCTTGGTTATGGATCTTAGGTCACTAAATAAATATTTAATTTCAAACACAACACATACTGTGCATACCTTAAATCACAGACCAATTCAAACACAATTAAACAAATATATTACCGTTAGTTTTTTAACAAGCAAATCAATGACTCATATATTTCATCATATCTTCAGATCTTTCATATTTGAGTCTTATCCTTCCTTCTTAGTGTAGACCTATTCCATATCATATCATACATGAACAACACACATACTCACACACTTAACAACTTAATCTCCATCTCCTTATGTAGTTCATTCCTTAGGCAATGCCTTAGGTAAATCCTTTGGTAAAGTTGTTATAATTTCTTGACAGGATTAAGTATATGTTGTTGCTCCAATTAATATGGGCCAATACCATGGTAATGACCTTTGGCATCCATATTTCAATGGTTTTGATTTTTCATGCTACTTTTACTCAGAAGACGTGCGTATGTACATTACCCTTCTTCACAAGAACCGTGTATACTTTTTCAAACTTCATTCATATATAATTGAAATATCATTTCTCTGTCCATATCATCTATATCATCTATAGTTTTTATTGGCTATATTTGTACACACATATTATCACAATTGATTTCATTAAGTATATCTCTATCAAGAAAGTTGCTATCAAGGACAAAATTTTACCCATAATGCCAACAACCTCCCCCTTTGGACTTGAGGGAAACCAATTTGGTGTTTGGTCACCACCTCCAAACACCAAGAATTCTTTCCAAACACTCTATCAAAACACCAAGCTTCTCTCCCACTTTGAAATCAAGGGAAAAGGGTTGAACCAAGATAAATGAAGCATTTCCATTGTAGTGCTCATCTTTTTAGGTCTGAGCTACTGAATATGAATCATGAAATATAAATATTGGTCATGATCCTCCTAAGCATATGTTGTACATTCTGAAGATATAAATAAAGTACAGGGCTTTATGACTAAAAAAAATATGAAATTTCCTATCACCAATAACTATATGCTCCCATGATTACATCAATCACCCAACATATTGAGTTTACATATTGGGCACAAGTTTTACATCAATCCCCCGAAATAATGGGATTACATACATAGCATGACTTGATCCCAATAGCCCATAAGTGACTAAATTTTACAATAATTTACAACATGCATCTTTCCATGATGTTTGCATAAATATACATATATGACACTTATAAAGATAAAAATAAATCTCAACAATGAAGTATCCTTGTATCAAAGTCATGATACTCATCAAGAACCACCATGCTTCAAATAAGCATCTGCAACATAATCATATGAGAGAAGTATAATAAATCATAATTAAAGAAACATGAACATAATTATCATAGAGAATATATGTAATATAATATATTGTAGCATAAATCTCTCCAACATTATCATCATGTGACCAAATATGCAATGTTTTGAAGCATCAAAAATCAACTGTAGCATAAAATTATGCAACCAAACACTATCAAAATTTCATATTCCTAACCTTATGTCATCAATGTCAACATGATGTATCCATATATAGAAAGAGTGATAATAAAAAAGAATAAACACGATATTTAGAATATACAACATCATATTTTCTCCATGCATCAATCAAGATATGTCTAAAACAATAAGAAGCTACAACATCACAAGTCACTAAGTAGAATAGAAGTGTTCAAGAGTTTCATCAACCAACATATTTAGCATACATATATTCAATATTTAATAACTTTAACAAGTAAAAATTAAACATATAAACATCATCCATAAGTTCAACACATGTAATCCATGAATTATTGATAAATCATAACATAATGAAAGCAACATATCAATGAAAGATGCCAACAAAAATGAGCAATTCATGATCTAATCATCATTATCCAATGTCAGATAAGTGGAACCTAATAAGAGACCATAATGCTAACAATGAACTATTATAACCATACCGGTGCTCCTTTACATGAAATTTTTGCAATAGCTTTTGTTTCCTGCTATTTTACCTTGTAATCATTTTAATTGATGGTTCTATGGCGATTAATTTTGAATGTGAATTTTTTGTACAATGATTTCCTTCACTTATACCAACAAGATCAATTTCAGTATAATCATTATCATCATCACTGCATGAGAAAGGGAATGGAAAATATTTTATACAATGAACATGACATTTGCATTTAAAACAAATACAAATGCTTGATTATTCATGGTCACTATCTTCACTATCTTCTTCATTCTTGATCAAAATAAATAGAGGTGTTCCTGTGGATGAATATTTTTTAACATTTATAACCATCATTGTTAGGATATTCTGACACATAGGAAATAGTTAAGTATAACTTGGTCTAGGATAAAGTTAGGTAAAGCGTGTTTCTTTAGTATGTACTTTTGTAACTTATAATCTGACGATCACGATATGTAGTGATCCAACGATTCATTCCCTCCTTGGTATTACTGAAAATTGATCCGTGGCTTAACACTTGATTGGTCCATGATCTCTATTTAAAGAGAATGGAGGTTCATTTTTCTGGTGATAATTTATGAGAGAAGTTTATGTAAATTTTATTTCTTTACATTAATAAATTGCTTGAAGTGGTCGTATTGGCTCAGGCCATGGAGTATTTCCATCTTTGAGGGTTTCAACCATCTCAATACTAGTGTAATGATCTCTGATCTATTTTTAAGATGTGAACTTTGGTGTTTTTATATAAGGAACTTACCCTGTAAATTCTTACATGGTATTAACTTTTTTTTAGGGTCGCATTCGTTGTTGATCCAAATCCAAAGCCGGTTTTGACTGCATGCGACTATCAGTTTCCAAATCTATTGTTTATGACCACTTTAGGGTTGGGAGAACTTCTCTACTGTTTCGAGAGTGTTTGTTCCATTAAGGAACCCCTTTTGTTCATGCGAAAAGGTTTCAAGTTTTTCTAGCTATAACATTTTATATCTGGAGGTATAAATTATTTTTGCAGTTATATTTATTTATCCCTCTATTTATTTCAGTTTATATATATATATATATATATTTATTACTGGATCTATACCCTCTTCTCTATGTATGCCCTTTTCTCTGTGCTATGTGTGACCTAGCAAACCAAAAATAGAAAGACAAGATTTTTTCTCCTACGTATTCTCTTTCCCCATGACTTTGTGCGATCTTGGGAAATTAGAAATAGCGAGAAAAATATTTAGTTTATGGGCAGACTAACCATAAATTTAACATCAAGCTACAAGGCTTGCATAGTTTTTTTTTATGTGGTTGTTTTTTGCAGGAAAAAGAACACGCACCCCAAATATAAAAAAGAAAATAAATAAAAAACCCATTTCTCTTTTCCAACAAGTAGTAAATCTTTTAACTAGCTCACTTGGTCTAAACTTACTTTATGAGAGTATAGGTCTAGGGTTCAAGTCTTTTTGTCAAGTTATTATTTTCTAAAAAACTTTTTCTCAAGTTACATTTTCTAAGAAAATATTTTTTTCAAGTTACTTAACAAAAGAAGAAGCTTTTTGTAAAGTTATTTGAAAAAGAAAACACATGTAACTAATTTTTTAAAGTTACTTTATGTAATAGTGTTTCTCACCCATTATAAAAATTGAATCACTTACAGTATAAACACATCTTATCTTTTATTTAAGTTACAGTATACTTGGTCATTAGTTCATAAAGTAACATTGTAAAAGGTGATTCTCACTCATTTATAAAAATGAGTCACATAAAGTAGTATTTAAAAAAAAAAATTAAGGTGGAAGGAGGGGCGTTTTTTTTTAAGTACAACTTCATCATCAACTTTCAACCTATCACGTGACTACTTGGAATCTACTACAAATTTTCTTCAAAAAGGCATAAATTCGTCATCTGACGTTTTCAGGGCCTTTTTTTTTAACCAACCTATTTTTTTGAGATATTTTCATTGAGTGGTTAGTTAAAACCTTTATAACTTTGGTTTTTTAAAATAAAAATTTCATGCCTGGTTATTATTATTTTTTCTAAATAAGATTAATCTTTTAACAAGGGAGTAAAATTACATCGTGACTGTAGTCAAAACTGCTCCCTGGAGAAGGCAAAATTAACATGAAAAACACATTAGGAGACTACCCAATGATAGGGAAACCAGTCTGGAAAAGTTTTCCAAAACCCACGCAAGGGAGCCAGTTATGATCTTCCTGATGTTGCAGAGTTTGCATGAACCCAAAAATGAACAAAAATAAGCC